>CM020184.1:16775578-16793730 GCA_009805545.1 Oryza longistaminata | reverse complement strand
AAGGAGAAAGAAGCAGTTTCACGTACAGGAACACCTCCAAGTGGGGTCTTCAGATTTAGACATTGGAGGAATTACAGCACTTTGAGAAAGTGCAAAGCCAGTAACATCAAAAGACGGCATTTTAACATCTAAACAGTTTGCGCTTCATCGAAAGCTTTGCACATGTTGATGATGGAGTCCACCACATGTGACACTGTACCATAGTCATTGTTGAAAATTCTTGCATTCCTTTGGAGCCAAATACCCCATGTCGTGTAGATGAATAGGCCATCAAAGTTCCTTCTCTGCTCTTTGATCATTTCTCTCCGGCAAGCTTCCCACCAATCCATCAGGTTTCCATTGAAGGACGAAGAGCTCGGCATGTTGAGCCCTAGTTTCAACCAAATCTTTGTCCATACCTGTTTCGCGAAGGGGCAGTCCATGAAGAGATGTATCGCTGTTTCAGGTTCTGTCCCACAGAGGGAGCAAGTTGGACTATTGTCCCAACCTCGGATTTGCAGTTTGTCTGACGTTAAAATTTTCTTTTGAACCATGAGCCATCCAAAGAACTTGCATTTGTTTTCTGTTTTTGCTTGCCAAATGAAGTTAGCTCGGTTGTCCTGTATGCTTCCAGTGAATTGAATTTTGTAGGCCGAATTGGCTGAGTAGATTCTGTTTGCATTCCATTTCCATGTTAGGTCGTCCTCCCTGTCCTCATCCAATTGTATCTGTTGTATCAAGTGCCAGAGGAGGATGAATTCTCGAACCTCGGTCGTCGAGCTCATCATTCGGAGTGGCCTTAGCCACCTGTGATTTTCTAGTTCTTGGACCACTGTTTTGTTTTTAATTCTTTGGGGGATTGGCCATCAAGCCATCTGTCGTGCCAGAACTTTGTCTCGCCCCCATTGCCTAGAGTAATGATCGTAGACGCCCTGAAAAGTTGCTTAGCCGTTTCATCGCATGGTAGGGTGGAGCCTTGCCACGGTTTTCCTTCTGCCTTCCAGTCATACCAGAGCCACCTGAGACGCAAGGATCGGCTGAAATACTCCAAGTTAGTTATTCCTAGTCTACCCAAATTTTTTGGCCTGCATACTTTTTTCCAGTTCACCGGACAGTGTCCTCCATTAGCCTGTTCTGAACCTGTCCAAAGAAAACCTCTTCGGATCTTGTCCATTTTCTTCTCTGCCCACTTCTTAAGAGGGAAAACCGTGAGGTGATAGGTTGGCAGAGCTGACAGAGTGGATTTGACGAGGACTGAGCGACCTGTCTTATTTAGCAATTTTCGTTATTGAATTCTGACATGCACTAAAAAAGTTTTTTTATAATGAAAGCTTTATTAATCTCAGTAAATTTCATCAAGTGATGCAATAATTCTAAGAGCACCTCTGGTTTCTACACTCAAAGAATACACACATAGCCAACAAGAAAAAAAAAGATAAACTCATCATCCAAAATAGCATAAAAAAAAGAACTTCAAACCCTCTAACTGTAGCCTAGAACATCACCCATGTACCGGGGTAGAAAACTCCATAGCCACTGGCTCCCATTGTTAACAAGCTCTATATAAGTTACTACTGTAAATTAAAATGTTGCAGTGACATCGACTAGGGCAGCGGCCGCGGCGGCTGCCAGGGCGGGCAGGGTTTAATACCGGGGCATGGCCTGCTGCTAGGCTCCGGCCGGTAGTTGCTACAGCACCCCACCGTCGAGTCTTGATATTGTAAGGCACGCCGATTTGGATTTGGAGTTGTCGCTCCGCCTTGTTGGAGGCAGGAGAGCCCCACAGTGGGCGCCGCCGCCTCCAACCGCGCCGTGCTACAGGCGATCATCGTGAGTAGTAGCATCGCCGCCAGAACAATCGCTTCCGCCCGCTGCGCCACTGCTCCCCGTCTCTTCCACATCGACGCAGCCACGCAGGCTCTTAATTAACGATATGGACGACCGGTACGTGATCTTACTGGTGGTTACTACTCTCTCCTATCGTTAATCTGATATTTATAGACCATAACGGATCCAGTAAATGAATAGAAGGGAGCTTATAAATCCAGGAAATGCCACAACCAACCGACTAAGACCCAACCAGTAGAATTTTCTAGTTGCGTGTGTGAGACGGCTCGATCGAACTACGTTTCTTAGCAATTTCGTGTGGTTTGTTTTCGATGTTCATGCAAAACAACCCTCACTACTTAAAAAATCCCAATGTTCGTATCCCTCTCACCAAAATCAAACTACTTAGGACCTGTTTAGTTGGTGAAATAAAAATTTTTTGGATATCACATCGAACGTTTGACCGGATGTCGGGAGGGGTTTTCGGACACGAAGGAAAAAACTAATTTCATAACTCGCCTATAAACCGCGAGACGAATCTTTTGATCCTAATTAAGCCGTCATTAGCACATGTAGGTTACTGTAGCACTTATGACTAATCATGGACTAATTAGGCTCAAAAGATTCGTCTCGTAATTTACATGCAAATTGTGCAATTAGTTTTTATTTTTATCTATATTTATTGCTTCATACATGTGTCTAAAGATTCGAGTGATGTTTTTGCGAAAAGTTTTTAGGGAACTAAACAGGGCCTTAGGATAAAAATACACAATGTCTACTTAGGATATGTTTAGATTACTGCCAAAATCAACCTTATCAAAATTTGGCAATACCAAATTTTTTACATGTTAGCAGAATTGCTAAATTTTGGTATGATGAAATAAATATGTTATGCATAAAGTTCCTATGTGTTACCAATATTTGATAACAAACTAGATGCAGTCATATATTTATCAATTTTATCAAATAATGATAAGGTTTAAAATGACACCAATCTAAACAAGCCCTCCTTAATATTTAGTAGGAAGGGGGTTAAATAGCTGTCCACACAAACAAAATCCTTAATTTTAATTTTAGAGGCGGATAAAAATACACAATGCCTACTTAATATTTACCATGAAGGGGGTTAAATAGCTGTCCACAAAAATAAAATCCTTAATTTTAGAGGTGGATAAAATACACAATGCCTACTTAATATTTACCAGGAAGGGGGTTAAATAGCTGTCCACAAAAATAAAATCCTTAATTTTAGAGGTGGATAAAATACACAATGCCTATTTAATATTTATGCTTCCAGTGAATTGAATTTTGTAGGCCGAATTGGCTGAGTAGATTCTGTTTGCATTCCATTTCCATGTTAGGTCGTCCTCCCTGTCCTCATCCAATTGTATCTGTTGTATCAAGTGCCAGAGGAGGATGAATTCTCGAACCTCGGTCGTCGAGCTCATCATTCGGAGTGGCCTTAGCCACCTGTGATTTTCTAGTTCTTGGACCACTGTTTTGTTTTTAATTCTTTGGGGGATTGGCCATCAAGCCATCTGTCGTGCCAGAACTTTGTCTCGCCCCCATTGCCTAGAGTAATGATCGTAGACGCCCTGAAAAGTTGCTTAGCCGTTTCATCGCATGGTAGGGTGGAGCCTTGCCACGGTTTTCCTTCTGCCTTCCAGTCATACCAGAGCCACCTGAGACGCAAGGATCGGCTGAAATACTCCAAGTTAGTTATTCCTAGTCTACCCAAATTTTTTGGCCTGCATACTTTTTTCCAGTTCACCGGACAGTGTCCTCCATTAGCCTGTTCTGAACCTGTCCAAAGAAAACCTCTTCGGATCTTGTCCATTTTCTTCTCTGCCCACTTCTTAAGAGGGAAAACCGTGAGGTGATAGGTTGGCAGAGCTGACAGAGTGGATTTGACGAGGACTGAGCGACCTGTCTTATTTAGCAATTTTCGTTATTGAATTCTGACATGCACTAAAAAAGTTTTTTTATAATGAAAGCTTTATTAATCTCAGTAAATTTCATCAAGTGATGCAATAATTCTAAGAGCACCTCTGGTTTCTACACTCAAAGAATACACACATAGCCAACAAGAAAAAAAAAGATAAACTCATCATCCAAAATAGCATAAAAAAAAGAACTTCAAACCCTCTAACTGTAGCCTAGAACATCACCCATGTACCGGGGTAGAAAACTCCATAGCCACTGGCTCCCATTGTTAACAAGCTCTATATAAGTTACTACTGTAAATTAAAATGTTGCAGTGACATCGACTAGGGCAGCGGCCGCGGCGGCTGCCAGGGCGGGCAGGGTTTAATACCGGGGCATGGCCTGCTGCTAGGCTCCGGCCGGTAGTTGCTACAGCACCCCACCGTCGAGTCTTGATATTGTAAGGCACGCCGATTTGGATTTGGAGTTGTCGCTCCGCCTTGTTGGAGGCAGGAGAGCCCCACAGTGGGCGCCGCCGCCTCCAACCGCGCCGTGCTACAGGCGATCATCGTGAGTAGTAGCATCGCCGCCAGAACAATCGCTTCCGCCCGCTGCGCCACTGCTCCCCGTCTCTTCCACATCGACGCAGCCACGCAGGCTCTTAATTAACGATATGGACGACCGGTACGTGATCTTACTGGTGGTTACTACTCTCTCCTATCGTTAATCTGATATTTATAGACCATAACGGATCCAGTAAATGAATAGAAGGGAGCTTATAAATCCAGGAAATGCCACAACCAACCGACTAAGACCCAACCAGTAGAATTTTCTAGTTGCGTGTGTGAGACGGCTCGATCGAACTACGTTTCTTAGCAATTTCGTGTGGTTTGTTTTCGATGTTCATGCAAAACAACCCTCACTACTTAAAAAATCCCAATGTTCGTATCCCTCTCACCAAAATCAAACTACTTAGGACCTGTTTAGTTGGTGAAATAAAAATTTTTTGGATATCACATCGAACGTTTGACCGGATGTCGGGAGGGGTTTTCGGACACGAAGGAAAAAACTAATTTCATAACTCGCCTATAAACCGCGAGACGAATCTTTTGATCCTAATTAAGCCGTCATTAGCACATGTAGGTTACTGTAGCACTTATGACTAATCATGGACTAATTAGGCTCAAAAGATTCGTCTCGTAATTTACATGCAAATTGTGCAATTAGTTTTTATTTTTATCTATATTTATTGCTTCATACATGTGTCTAAAGATTCGAGTGATGTTTTTGCGAAAAGTTTTTAGGGAACTAAACAGGGCCTTAGGATAAAAATACACAATGTCTACTTAGGATATGTTTAGATTACTGCCAAAATCAACCTTATCAAAATTTGGCAATACCAAATTTTTTACATGTTAGCAGAATTGCTAAATTTTGGTATGATGAAATAAATATGTTATGCATAAAGTTCCTATGTGTTACCAATATTTGATAACAAACTAGATGCAGTCATATATTTATCAATTTTATCAAATAATGATAAGGTTTAAAATGACACCAATCTAAACAAGCCCTCCTTAATATTTAGTAGGAAGGGGGTTAAATAGCTGTCCACACAAACAAAATCCTTAATTTTAATTTTAGAGGCGGATAAAAATACACAATGCCTACTTAATATTTACCATGAAGGGGGTTAAATAGCTGTCCACAAAAATAAAATCCTTAATTTTAGAGGCGGATAAGAATACACAATGCTTACCTACTATTTACCAGGAAGGTGGTTAAATAGCTGTCCACAAAAATAAAATCCTTAATTTTAGAGGCGGATAAGAATACACAATGCTTACCTACTATTTACCAGGAAGGTGGTTAAATAGCTGTCCACAAAAATAAAATCCTTAATTTTAGAGGCGGATAAGAATACACAATGCTTACCTACTATTTACCAGGAAGGTGGTTAAATAGCTGTCCACAAAAATAAAATCCTTAATTTTAGAGGCGGATAAGAATACACAATGCTTACCTACTATTTACCAGGAAGGTGGTTAAATAGCTGTCCACAAAAATAAAATCCTTAATTTTAGAGGCGGATAAGAATACACAATGCTTACCTACTATTTACCAGGAAGGTGGTTAAATAGCTGTCCACAAAAATAAAATCCTTAATTTTAGAGGTGGATAAAATACACAATGCCTATTTAATATTTACCAGGAAGGGGGTTAAATAGATGTCCACAAAAATAAAATACTACGAGCGGTTGCTGATGACCGCCCCCTGGTCAATTTACTTGGGTGGTTTGCACCGTTGGATGTAAGAGCAGGTACAATAGCATATTATAAACTAGCTATAAACATATGTTGAGAAGATAAAAGACGAGAGAGAAGAGCAGTGGGCTACAGATTTGTAATGTGGGGACACCCAATTTAGGCTTGGTGCCCCGAAAATCCACTCGTGATCGTCCAGGATTTCGATCACGCACAGATTGATATACAGAATAGCTTTCGATTAATTATACAAGTTTGTTAATACAAGCTAATTATACAATTGTTAAAGGTTGAAAAGATCCAAACTAAAATATCCTTATTTGAAAATACAAGGAAAATCCAAAGTGCTAAACTACTAAACTCCTAAGCTACTAAACTTCAACTAATAAACTCGAAAGAACTCAACAGGGAACAGCTCGAGTGTTGACTAGCCTAGATAAACTCGTCGTTGTCGTAGACTTCTTTGATTAAACTATATAAAATTTGAATTTAAAAATATAAGAAATTCAAATTATTTTCCAGGTAGTAAATGATTTCAAATGATAAAATTGTCAACAACAAAGTTGTATAACGCATCAACATCTACAACTTTTGTTTCGGTCATTTTTCTATATGACTTTGTTTAAACAGTTTGAATTTAAATTTCAAATTATAACACCTTCAAACAATATTTTCAAATACTAAATGATTTCAACTGAAAAAGTCATCAACAACAAAGTTGTATAACTTATCAAGATCTATAACTTTTATTTTAGTCATTTCTTCATCCGACAAAGCAACAGTAACATTGTTTACAAAATTAGCATATCTCGTATATGGTTTCATAAGCTATAAGAGAGATATGCAAAATTTGTGAACAATGTTACCATCTCTTTGTCGGATGAAGAAATGACCAAAATAAAAGTTGTAGCTCTTGATGAGTTCTACAACTTTTATGTTCATGATTTTTTCAGTTGAAATTATTTACTGCTTCAAAATGTTATTTGAACTTGCCATTTTTGAAATTCAATTTTTTAATTGATAAAACAAAGTCACAAGAAAATATGGCCAAAATAAAAGCATTAATAACAAAATAACTCTATAGAAAACATGATTTTAGAAACATTTAAAAAAAAAATTCTAATTTGGAGTTTATATAAGTGCGGTAAACTTATTTTAAATTTTATTTTAACATACGGCTCCTTAAGACTCCCGTATGTAAAAATGAGTTTATTTTTTGCATGCGGACCTTTGAAGAGCCGTATGAAAAAATCAATTTCTTAATCAAAATTAGCTAACTATTGCAAGAAGAGGAATAAGTCTATTTCGCCTCGCTAATGTCTTACTCTCGATTGAATCATCTCCCTCAACCACAAAATCGGATATAACAAAATTACTAACACTAAAATTTAGAAATGTTGATATGTTGTATTAGAAAAATAATGAGCTATATGTCTTCCTTGATTTGAGAATCTCGGTTTGAGGGGTTTTTGTATTTTGATAATTATTCGTTACCGTATTCGTTCCGTTTCGTATTCGCTCCGTATTTGTATTCGACAATATTCGATTCCGTTTTCGTATCCGGGGTTTCTGATTCCGAAAAAAATATGAAAACGAATATGGTAGAGCTAGTTTCCGTCCGTATCCGATCCGTTTTCATCCCTAGGTGGGTGTAAGAACAAGTACAATAGCATATTACTCCCTCCATCCCTAATTGTTTGACGCCGTTGACTTTTTTAAACATGTTTGATTGTTCGTCTTATTAAAAAAATTTAAGCAATTATTAATTCTTTTCCTACCATTTAATTCATTGTTAAATATACTTTTACGTATACATATAGTTTTACATATTTCACAAAAGTTTTTGAATAAGACGAACGGTCAAACATGTTTAAAAAGGTCAACGGCGTCAAACATTTAAGGAAAGAGGGAGTATAAGCTAGCTATAAACACACGTCGAGAAGATAAAAGATAAGAGAGAACAACAGTTGACTATAGATTTGTAGCCAGCTGTAGCACGCCAGCACGAAATCCTAGACGTAATGTGTATATAACAGGTGGAACCAGATATTAATAGTATGGTATATATTTATAAGTAACTATTGTATAAATTAGCTATTAAATTAATTATAGATAATTTGGAGGTAATAATTGGCTATACTATTAAATTTGCTCTAAAGGATGATCCGGCTGGTCCGTACCACCCAAGAATATCCTGGCTCTAGCCCAAGTAGGCAGTCCAGAAATGAAGATGAAGCGTCGTCTTGACACACTACAGGATGGATAGCATTTGGAGGCATTTAGGAATGCCTTGAATGCTCAAAAAAATGCCTCCAAAAACTTAAGAAGGCACCCCTAAAAACGTTGGATTTGCTCGGGTAGGGAAAAGTATTTTAAGGCATTATTTCAAAATGCCTCAATAAGCATATATGCAGGCACTTTAAAAAATGCCTTTAAATACATTCCGAGGCATTTTGACTTCTGCCTTTGATTTCTTTTGAGGCATTTTAACATATGCCTCTAATTTTTCTTTCATGGCATTTTGAATAATGCCTTTGCTTTTTCTTCAGGCAATTAATTTAAAATGCCTCAAATAGTAGTGTGAGGCGGTTGGAAGTAGGCAATAAAACATGGTACACGCATACATGTAGAGGCATGGTACACCCTTAGCAGCATGCCCACCAACAAAATGTTTATGATCAACAGGAATAGCAAACTACACCAAATACATATCCAAAAATAGATAATACTAATTCCCAATTCCAATTCAATCACACATTTAGTGGGTCACAAATAATCTCAATGGTAAGTTTGTAGGATGCGTCGTTAAAATCAATGGTCTGTTTATGGTCTACTGGACATTGAACTTCGGTGATCCACTGAGCCTTGTTACCGTGAGGCTGGCATGTATTTGCAAGAAGGAAAAACAGCTTGAGAGTGGACTGCGCCATAAGCTGTCCAGGTAGACCTGCAATAAGAATACAGATTTTTAATGCATATCGGATGCAAAAGACACAAACTTGTAGCAGCAACCATAATATTGCTAACATCACTATAGTCAAACATGGATGTAATCTACACTGATGATGGGTTCCATTTCATTCCCTATTATTTACATAGACAAGATTGAGCTCATGAACTACAGCCCTACAAGAATAAATAGATGCAGTTGTAGCACCTGCAAAGCGTATGACTGGATTTGCATTAATCATCTAATATAAGGCATTGTCCACATATTATTGCAAAAGAATTAAGCGGTAGAGAGAGGGAGAGAGAGGAAGTGAGGGGCAATTTACTTAGCTAGAACAGGGAACTTGTTAACATTTGGCCGTCGGTGAAGTTGTTAGCATTTGAGGAAGCAGATCTGGTTTTTCCAATGTTCTTGGCCCTAGAATGTGTATCTTCGTGACCCATATTCTCCTTAGGTGTTAGATCATGTATCTTTCTTTGACCAACCACACTTTCATGTATCTATTCCAGTAATAACATCCGAACTGAAAGCAAATGGTGTTCAACACATTTTCAGGAAATCCTATAGAATGACAAATAATTACGCAAATATATAAAACTTGAAGCTAGAGAACAATAAAAGAACAAACTTACTGTTCTAAAGCAAACTTCTTTTTGATACTATCCTTCCAATGCACAATTAGGTGTGAGGCCGGTTCTCCTGAAAATAATCCTATGTACAATTAATTATCTGATCGAAAGCAACAATAGCTAGGTTACATGAATCTCTGATCAACGATTCAGAGAGACTTAATAAAAAGATTGGCTACATTTATTTTAAAATAATACAAGAAATGAGAATATAGTAGTATGAGCAGATATATATCAGTGCATTCACATAGTACTCGATTTTTTTAAATAAATGTTCTGATTCATGCATGAATCACTGTTTTGCAGCCATGCCACAAGCTGACTTAAAAAATGCCATGATTCAAACCATATTGACCATCTCATGAAAAATCACATTACACATCACAAATTAATTCCAGCCACAACTTTTAATTCATGTGCTCACCTATTGGATTTGCATGAAAGGGGCAGGGCTGAGTAACAACATTGCTTTTTAGTTCAGAATGGACAAACTAACATAAGTGAAAAAGTGATGATCAGAATTGCACCATGCGCACTGCAATCTCCCTTACTGCAATATCCCATTAAGCTGACCAAATTCTTGTACCAAAAACGCCCAACCATCAGGACTTCTGGCTAAAATATTTATCTACCTGTCCCTGATCAAACATACAATAAATGAAAAGCCATCAAATTTCCCGTTGCCTTTCTACAACAGAGAAAAGTAAAATGTTATAAGCAAGCAACCTTTGGCTCACTCAGTTGCTTGTGCAAATTACAGGTCCAGTGAAATGCTTGTTAGCTTTCTAGATTCATGGATCAGGGTCATCATTGTGAAATGGTTTCCTGTAAAGACCTTGCTTCATGACAACTTGCAGTTCAATTTTTTGTTGTGGTAAGTTTATTACTTAGTCTGCCACTAATCAATTCACCTTTCAAAAGTAACGTTTCTGAAACGTACTTTCTGAGCATAGAGTTCTTTTCAGTTTTGAGAAAATGGTTTCGGTTTCTGAAAACACATTTGAGAACGGTCATTTCAGTTTTGATACCACCTGCAGTTTACTTATTGTGATTTGCTTATTTGTCATCCTGGGAACCACTAATATGAAAGGAATAAACACAGATGCTAAATTGCTAGGTTGATCTAGAGCTAGAAAATGATCAGTCACTAGGAAAACTAATCAGATTTTTCCAAAAATACGTCAGTAATTTTCAGAGCAAAACTTTCTTTGGGTCAACAACATAACATTCCAAGGATTTCAGACATCACATAGTTTTTTATGCCCATTATAGATGCTCTTTTCTAATTACTTTGCTAGTCTATTATCTCAGCATAATTGATAGTCCATCCCACTTACAATCTCTTATTAGGTTCAGTTATGTCTCGAATGTAAAGGAACTTTTGAGTTGCTTTTATGTTTGTATATCATACTACTACTAAAAGTTCAGTTTAATACCCACTGGATAAAGGGATGCATATGTCGAGTTCCTATCATTTGAAGGTCTTTATTTTTAACGGTTTAAAACAAACTTATCTATTAATTTAACCAAAACACTTCAGATTTGATGGTCTGATGTCGAGAGAAGATGTGTCAACAGTATTGAGCTGTGCTGTTCACTTAGAACGTAAGGAAGAAATGGTTGAGCTGTGTTGCAATATTATGACATTTAACATGAGAAGTTTGAATGTTCAACCCAAACGAAACTGATATTCTTTTTTTCTTGCAAATCTCCAAATGTGATGTGGGATCAATGTAATTTAGCACTGGCCAGTGGCCAAGACCAGAATGGCCCAGTGGGGGGTCAACTAGATGAGCTTCAGTCCATGAATGTGTTCGTTGTGCTTTACTGTCCCAGAAAATGTTTTCTTCCAGCAACAGGATTCGGATGCTTGACCATTTTGCATTGACCTATCGTCAAGGTGGCCTAATTCTCCTGAACTTCAGGCTGCAATCAGAACCCTGTACATTTATTTTGGCAAAGGTATGCTTGACTGTTGCTCCTTTGTCCAGTTGTTGCACACAGTGCTGCTGCATTATTCATCATGTTCACCACAACATTTCCCTGCCACTGTGAGTGCTAGCTTATCGCCACATCTGCCATGCCATATCTTGCCTTTGTACAATAAAATCAGTGCTTTCTATCCTTGCGTTGCAGCAGTAGTTATAATGATTCAGAGAAGGACACTAGATATATAATGTCCATGTAACGACTCAAAGGTGAACATTATGCCTTCCTTATCATCGCACTCATATTTCTGTTCACCTGCATTAATTTAGAATTGCAGCTTCGCTGATAGGTTCAAATTATGAAGTTTGGTTTGTTTGGCCTTCTGCATAGCTAATGTTTACTTGCCTGTAATCCATGTCTGCACACATTTATCTAAGTATTTGGTTGTTTATTTGAGTTGTGTCTTTCCATTTTGCTTTTTTTGTTCCATTGGCTCGTATGTATACCTTCTGCCTGGCCTGACTCCGAACGGTGTAATTTTGTTGGCTGTGGGCTGTGGCAGCATTTGGCATGAAGAAACAAGTTTTATTGTATTGGAGACACAAATTTCTGGTAGAAAGAGTGTTCAGGTCACCTAAATGAAGTTGAATCGAGAGAAATTTTGTCAGAGAGTTCCAGATTGGAGGTGAATAATGTGGCTACCTATACTTTAAATCCAATGTAGACAGAAATTGTTCACATCACCTGAATGAAAGTACAGAATGGAGAAAATTTTGTGTCAGAAATGTTTCGAACGGGAGGTGGAGATTGGAGAATGTGGCTAAGCTATACTCTCTCCATTCATAGAAAAAACCAACCTAATACTAAATGCAACACATCCTAGCATTATGAATCTGGACATATATCTGTCTAGATTTATTATACTAGAATGTCACATATAGTTCTAAATTTGTTTTTTTTTTTTTGGGACGGAGAGAGATTTAGATCCAATGTGGGTAGCCATATATAGTTACCACTGTGACTAGCCAAGACCTGAGTGGGGTGAGTTGGGTGCATGCATGATTTAATGAATGTGCGGTTTTTGCTTTACCGTCTATCTATCCAGGTCAATGCTGTCTCCTAGGTCCCGGCAACATGGCTATCTGATGGATTTTCCCGCAGAGGCTTTCATAGTCAGAGCTGTATTAACCTTTATTTCCACTGACCATATGCATGTATGTTGTACTAGCAAAATGTTCAAGCTTTAATTTGCTATGGGTAGAAGAAAATAATCACAATATATCATAGCAAAATATATTTTTATTAAATATCTTAGTATAACTTATTTACTTATTTGATTATCTGTTTTTTACTTGTTTGGAACTAATGTTGAACTATCCCATAATATTTAAAAATATTATGAGGCAATTTGTAGAAACTAAAAGAACAATATTAAAAATAAAAACTGTAGATTTACTGTCACCATAGTATAATTAGAGATTTTTTTTTTGAAGGAGTGTAGAAATGTTTCCAGGAGTGAGGGCGGCATCAACCATGTTGGCGACAAACTGTGGTCTGGAACGTGGCTGTTGACCTTGCCGAAAGGCATGTATGCATGCATACGCAGAACCGAGCCTTTGGTTCTTCGCACCAGCTGCAGCGCTGTTAATTCATCGCGCTCACCGGTATGATAGTGGTACTACTACCCTTTGCTATAGACACCTACAACTCAACATGCAAGCATAGTATTAATGTATTATTAGCACTCATAAAACCTACATACAAACATGCCACATCAACCTTATTAAGGCATCATTCGTTTAGGGGTGATAGGGGAGATTGGCTCTCGTTTTCCGCGCGCACGCTTTTCAAACTACTAAACGGTGTGTTTTTTGCAAAAAATTTCTATAGGAAAGTTGCTTTAAAAAATCATATTAATCCATTTTTAAAATTTAAAATAGTTAATACTCAATTAATCATGAGCTAATGGCTCACCTCGTTTTACGTATCTTCCCAATCTTCTCAATCCCCTTCTCCTCAAACACTCCCTAAGTATACAAAGCTCAACATGTAAGCATATAGTTATTATATCTTAGAATTTATTTTATTCTAAAACGAAACATACACATGCTAAATTATCATTCTCGAATCATTTTCATAATATTTCAATGTAAAGCATTTCTCTATTATCTAACATATATCCCTCGTAAAGCGCGGGACGATCATCTGGTATATACGAGGCACGAAGCCTAAACAATAATTTTAGGATAGGATTTTATTTCTATATATTCTTCGTGGTTTAAAGGTGAAGGCTGAGAAACCGACCAAACACTGGTGGAGAAAGGGGCTTTACTCCCGGTTCGTAACCCCCATCCGGGACCGGGTGAAAAAACCGGGAGTAAAAATCCATTTTTGATTCCCAAACCCCCAAAAAAAGTGGAACCCATAATCAAACAGCCATCCATCGTCCTCCATACTAAAGAACTGCAAGTACTTTAAGTCCCAATTCCCAAAGATGATCCTCTCTTTAGCATTCTCATCAACATGTAAGTACTCAGCTACTAGACCAGATATCTTTTAAATCGATTGCTATGATCAATGGATATCATTAGCCAAGCATAGTAAATTAAATATGCAATTATAATTTATATGTGCAACACTCAGATGGCTAGCTAGCTTGTTCACTTCAGCTCATATATACGCTCATCTGTTCGACTGATGGCCAGGGGTCCGCCGCGCGGGAGGTCGGAGCGAGCCCATGCCGGCGGTGCACGACGCCCACGACGACAGCGAGAATTTTCGAGCTGCTCAACTCAAGAGGGACCGCTCGCGCCGGAGCTCTTCGCCTGAGCCGACGCCGGCGTGCGACCTATCCTCAAAAGATGAGTACGGCGGCGGCGGTGGCGGCGGAGCGGGAAAGGCTGGCCGGAGCACCAGTCTTCACGGCGGCGGCCACTGGAGAAAGCACCTGATGCTCCCGCCGCCGCCGCTGGCTACGGCGGCGCGCTGGCGCAACCATCCACATACCACGGCGCAGCAGGGCCGCGCCGAGCGGCTCACGGCCTAAACCTCGTCCGACCGTGGTTAGCAACTGGTCCATCGCGCCGCCCTCAACCACGGCACCACGTCGGCGGCGCCGCCCGCATGCGAATAACCCACAAGGTGGCCGCGGCCAGTGGCAGCAGCCCACGAGCCGCGGGAACGTGAAGCCAGTCCGCTGCAGCTTCCTCGACAGCGGCGGGGCGCGCGGCGGCTGGGCGGCCACGGCGCGATGCTGCCATAGCAGGAGAGCAGCAGCAGCCAGTGGCACCGGCGGCGGCGGGCAGGGACTTCCTGAGGGCCGATGGGGCCTTGCACGCCGGGTCGTGCGTCGTAACAGGCCTCCATGCTATGGGCTTGAGCAGCAGCAGGATGTCGGCGGCGGCGGCACCGTCCACCATTGAACGTGCCGTGGGAGCAGAGCAATATGCCGGCGCGGCGAAGGAGCCTTCGGACCTTGATATCGTTCGGCGGAGGCGCGATGGTACACAGCTCTCCTGCCGCCGCCGCCACCCTCGTCAGCGCCGCGCGGCTCAGGACGGTCGTGCGGCGGATTTAACAAAGAAGCAGCAGGGAGCAGGAGATCTCATGCCAGTACGTAATATATATATACAAAATATTTCCATCCAAAATGTATTTACGCGTCAACTTTTCTCAGTTATAACGTTTAATTTGTATGATTTACTACCTCCGTTTCAAAGTTATATAGACATTTTAAACATTCAATCTATTCATATTAGATGCTAATGCGAATTACTAAACAAAAATAGGTCTAGATTTATTAACATATATCTATCGAAGTGGCAATGCTAGAAAGTCTTATTACACTGAAATAGGTAGAAGTATTAAAAAAAATAGTTAATAAACTACTCCGCTCCCATTTCAAAGTTATACGACGTTTTTGACTTTGCCGTCAAACGTCAAACCTACTTCAATATATAGCTAACGTTTTATAAACAAATATAGTTTAAAAAAAAATATTTCTAAATAAATTTAATTTATAGTTGAATATATGTTTCATAATAAAATTTGTACAATTGAATATCCGAACAATATTATTTTTTCCCTATATAACTTAGTTAAATCATAAACAGTTTTGTAACTTCGACCAAAGCTAATTTCTATGCCTTTGAACAACGAGAGGTTTAAGTACTCCCGTTCCATCCTATTTATAATGTATGACACCGTTGCTCTTTATAACCCAAACGTTTGACCCACTCTCTTATCAAATTTTGTATGCAAAATGAAAAACAGCTATGTTCATGCTCAAAAACATTTTGATGGATTAAATCAAGTCACAAATAAAATAAATGTATAATCTTACCAAAATTTTTTTGGAAATAAACGATAAGGTCAAACTGTTTGGTTCAAACCAGTTGCAACAGGGCGTCATTACATTAAATCATGGGAGGGAACCCACAATTCTATTAATTAGCTAATAACATATTTATAACTACACATAATAATATATACAATGACTTCAATCTTTATAATATTTATATACATATTTTTTAATAAGCCGAGGCAAAATAGTTGTTAAACACGTTATAACACGAAAATCATCAACGCACACCACGGAAGGGAAGTAATAAATATATCGGTCATCCCCAGTGATCGAGCGTGATGCACGCACTTGAGATGACGATTGCATTGACGTTGCTTGCATTCATGCTCGCGCTGGTGATAGAAGTTAAGCATCAGCCGGCGGTGGCGGGAAGGGGGGAAGAAGAAGAGTGTCGAGGGAGGCGGCAGGGTCCAGAGGGAGCACGAAGAAGTCCAAGCTTGAGGGCCACCTCTCCCACCTCTCTCTCAAAGTACGCCCCCATCATCTCTACCCTAATATCACGCATACATGCATTTCTTATGCGCATCCATTATATCTATGATCCTAGTAACTGCGTAATCCATTACGTCTTATATTGTCACTCCTGGCACTTATACGCTGTTTTTTTTTTAGAATTTTTCACCAACTATTTGCATTTCCGATTCTTGTGGAAGCCAAAAATATACGAGAGGGATTATCCCCTATGGTAGGCGATTGTGAGAATCCACTTCCCTTTCTATAATCTAATTAATTGTCTATGTGCTTTACTTGTTTTTATTCAAACAACATTTAGTTACGACCAAGTGATGTAAAATATTTAGTCATTCTTAAAAATTCGTTCTCAATGTATAAAACAGGTAATATATATAACCAAATAAATAATGACTTGCGCAATTTTTTTAAGAGATGATATGATCACAGTAAACATATATATGAAAACAGGTAGCGAAATTGTTGCCTAGTCTCTTACGCATGTCTGCACTGGTTGTTCTCACGTGTCATGAGCAAATTGCAGCAGTTGATCATTATATAATGATCAGTCCATATATGCAATATACGCAGGCTCAGATGATAGGGTCTTAATTAATTTAATATTTTCTGGCCAGAACAAATTAATGTGCTCAGTGGTTAACAAAAGTAACTCTAACAAATTATTTGACCGTAAAATAAATTAAAATATGTAGATAGTGTTTCATCCATAATGATCCATCACTAATAAGTACTATCCTGTAGGACTTTACAATATCTTTGAAAAAAAAAGACATTAAGGCATCGGTCAAGAACAAAATTTTACATGTATCAGAATTTCCATAGAAATCTGGAAAGAAATTCCCATGTTTGTGAGGAGAGGTATTATCCTCTGAATAAATCGAGGTTGCAGTGTTTTAATCGTAGTAAGTTTTGCAACGAAGCTCATAACCTTTGCAAAGTTTTTTTGTTCCCCAAAACTACAGTTAATATACTTGTGACCCAATCAGACTTCGTCTTCGAGTTTGTCGCATGCAACGGAAAAATAAAACTGCAGACACAAAGAAATTTTCAGAACTGCTCACCCGTAAAGATCTGTATGCTAACCAGCCAAATACCCGATAGTGTAAAATATAAGTTATATTTATAAGTTATGCATATCATAATTTAGGTGCCAAGGTAATATAAATGTGCTAGATTATAATGACTACTATTCACAATTACATTTTGTAGTACCTCGATAACGTGCACCTTCCATATTTCAGTATACTATTACTATCTCATAAAAAATTGGTCGAACTAGTTTTTTTGTATTACTCTTCTTTTATAATGAATGTCCATACGAACAGTCATGAACAGCTTACTGTAGAATGAAAATCAATTAACAGGTTGTCAAATCTCCCTCGCAATGACACTCATGCATTGTAACAATTATATAACAATCCTTACGAAAAAAAGCTCTGTATGTAAATATAACGTGTGTAACGCAATATATCTCTACGGACAGCAGTGCAGCAGTACATACTAAGGTCTTTTATATAGGCTTTTTATAATCATCTATTTTAGGTATTGCTTCAGGCTGTCTTAGTTTAACAAGTCGCATCGGTACCAAATAAGCTAAACGTTAGGGGACAAGATCACTCGCACATCTGCAACAAGAATAGTGCCTCACCCATTTGGAAGTAAAGTCCGATTTCTCCAATATGTTACAATGGTTGTATGGTTTGGGTAATTTTTAGACGTTATAATTAAAATGCTGCGTCAAATGATCGGCCGAAAGATTTAACCAATTCTTGTATACTAATCATTTCCTATACTGATCGCAATAATTTGAAAGAGC
>CM020184.1:16761191-16775553 GCA_009805545.1 Oryza longistaminata | reverse complement strand
AGTCCGGGACTAAAGCTAGAACCTTTTTAGTCCCCGGTTGGTAACACCAACCGGGACTAAAGATAGAGCTAGGCTAGCTAGATCCGGTTGCTCTTTATTATTTTCTTTTTCTTCATTGTTTTTAATATATCGATTTCACCCCATCCCCATCCCAAAATCCCAATAAATTATCCCCGAATCCTCAAATCCTCAACTCCCCAAAATCGATATATCACAAATTTTACAAAATTCATCAACAAATACATCACATTCACATCTCACACAAATCAAATCCAAAGATCCGAGTCACAAATTCTAAAATGAAGAGGAAAAAAAAAGCCCGTTGCCGCTGCCGCTGCCGGCGCCGGCCGCCGGCGCGCCGCCCGCGCGAGGCTGCCCGGCCCTCCGCCACGGCGCCGCACCGCCCCAGCCACCGCGCCGCCGCGAGGCTCTTCGTGGCCGCCCGCGCCGCCGCACCGCCCAGCCACCGCGCCGCCCGCGCAGGCCGCCCAGGCCTCCGCGCCGCCGGCGCCGGCACGCCGCGGCCACCAGGCCCTCGCCCGCCGGCGCTCATAGAGGAGAAAGAGGAAAAGGAGGAGAGGAGTTTAGAGGAGAGAAATTAAAGGAGAGGAGGAAGAGGAAAAGATAAGGCCAGGAAGGAGATAGAATATTTAATTGCTCCTCCTCCTCCTCGATCTAGCCTCATACTCTCCGCCGCCCATGTTGCGCATGCCGATCTTTTATTCCGGTTGGTGTTACCAACCGGGACTAAAGATAATAGGGATCTTTTGTTCTGGTTAGTGTTACCAAACCGGGACTAAAAATAGATCTTTTTGTAACCGGAACTAAAGATAAAAAAAACTCTAACCTTTTGAACGGGACTAAAGATATCTTTAGTCCCGGTTTTTATTGCAACCGGGACTATTGTGTATTTTGGCCGACCGCCAAAAGATGGTTTCTCACCAGTGAAATTAATATCAGAATACTTAAACTTATGTTTAGAATTTAAATTTGACTACGGCTTAAAAGCCAACAACATTAGAATAACTCAAATTAAGTTTAAGAATTTCAACTTTGGCTAATTGGAAGCCAACAAGCAACGATCAGCGTATGTACATATCACTGTTTGAGACAAATTAGAAAGAGAGTTAACTATATAATGCGCAATGCCATAAAACTAGTAACCATAGTAATCTTTTGTGTTTTGAAATGGGCGGGAACCGAATATTTATTTATAGGGTGCCTTCGCTGCTGCTGCTGCTGCTTCTTCTTTTTCTTTTTTTTTTAACGGTGCCTACTGGATTTTTCACATTTACGTCATTCAGGAAACATATTTTATAAAAAAAAATCAAAACCTTATTACATATGTGTACCAGCTCAGTGTCGAGGTTGGTATCTCAGAGCCAAATAAACTAGCATCAAACTCAAACCTCGGCGCTAGTCAGTCTGGTTTCTCTGAATCTTATCGATTTGTTATCAATTTTTAGTTCATTTTCACCAATTGGTTTTTATTTAGAAAGAAAACTTAATTTGAAGGAGGACGTGGGTCCCTCCTCCCCCACCCCTAAATTCTAGTTGATTTGCTGTCAACAAAGGTGAGAGACATTTGATAAACTAACATCTTATGGTTTATATCCTAATAATTTGTTTTCTTATTAAGACAGCCAATAAGCGTGGGAAGTCGGATGAAGGATGTCAACCAATTAAAACTGGGTGTTGCTATTTGGTGCGCGCTAGCTGGCGCCCCTACTCGTTTTCTTTTTTTTTTTTTTGCCATCTTTTTCATGTTTTCTTTTTTTTCGCCATCTTTTTTGCCATTTGCTTTTTTCGCAACCCTCCACTCACGCGTTTTTCCCTTTTTTTTTCTTACCTTCTTTTCCCTTTTTTAATATGTGCGCACGTGTTTTCAAAATATTTGAGTCAAAAGTTTTCAAATTTGAAGAAAGTTTCAAATCTACAGTTGTAAGTTTTAAATTTTGAGTTGAAAGTTTTCAAATCTCGAGTCGAAGTTTTCAAATCTAAGTCGAAACTTTTAAATCTGAGTTCAAAGTTTTCAAATTTTGTTTACAAATTTAAATTGAGTTGAAGTTTTCAAAGTTTGAGTTGAAAAGTTTTCAAAATTCGACTTTCAAAGTTTAAATCTTGAGTCGAAAGTTTTCAAATTAACTTGAAAGTTCAAATTTCGAGTTGAATATTTAAAAAAATTGATTTTAGAAATTTCTTTCACGTACAGATTTCTTTTCAATCTATTGAAAATATTACCTTAATTACTGCCATTATCTAAACTAATACCGTTAGTTACGCTAAACTCTTTTGAAAAAAAAAATGTGCGTCACCAACGCGCGCCGCTACTTTTCGATTAATTACTTTACGCGCTTTTGAGGCTCAACACCAACAAGGTTAGTGTTGAAACATTTGACCCGACGCCAAGACTTTGGCATTGAGCTTTTTCCCCATTTGTTCAATAAATCCTTTAGGGGTCTATATTTGGAATATCCTTCATTTTCAAATATAAATATTTCTAATTAAGGATCTAGACATTTACATTCAAATTTATAAAAAATAATAAGAAAAAAGTGTGAATTACCCCGTAAACTATTACAGCCGATCGAATTACCCCCCTAAACTCAATATACAGGATATTGCATACCCTCAATATTCAAACAAGACAAATAACTCCCCTTATCAATCCTACGTGGTTTTCATCCTACGAGGCAGTCTAGTCAGTATTTTTTCAAAAAAGAATCATGGGACCCATTTGTCATATTCTCTTACTCTCTCTTTCCCTCTCCCCTCCCTCTATCTCTCTTAGTCCCTGGTGGTGCGGCGGGCTACGAGTCTCCTCACGCTCGCACCGGCGAAGGCTAAGGAGGGACCAAGCGCTGCGCGCCGATGGAGGCGAGGAGTCGTGCGCCACTGCTGGCGAAGACTGAGGAGGGACCAAGCGTTGCGCGTTGACGAAGGCCAAGGAGTTGCACGCCACTGCAAGCGAAGACGGAGGATGAGCTGCAGTAATTGCCACCGCCCCGCGCCGACGGAGGCTGAGGAGGAGCTGCGGCCTCACACGCGTGCGTGTTGGTGGAGGCCGACGAGGAGCCACGCATCATGTGCCGGCGTAGCCCGAGGAGGAACTGCGGCGACTATGGCTCTCCTCGTGCACGTGCCGGCGAAGGCCGAGGAGAAGGTGCACCCTGGCAGTGCCCGGATGGTGATGGAGGTGTATTTGGAGTTAGGGACAGTGACAGCGAGCGGCGCTGTGGTAGGATCGAAGAGGGAGGATACATTTGCGTTGCTCGGCTTAGTGGGGAAGGCTGTCTCGCGAGGAGATGCAGGGGCGGCCCTCGTCATTGTCGTCGTTGTCCATGGTAGCGGCTTCTCCAGTGAGGTCATCACCTAGGGAGAAGCTGGTGGTGGATACATGGTGTATCGCCGCTGGCGCTGCCCATGACACGGGCAACGCGGCGCCGCCATCACCGCGGCTATTGCTATGGGGACGCTTGCGCTTGCGGGCCGAGGGGAGGGTCGATGAGGACGAGGAGCGTGGCGGCGGCGGCAAGGTGGTGGGTAAGGTGGAGGAGGAAGAGGATGGCGGGAGACATGGAGGCGTCATGGGCGGCCGCAACACGTCATGTCCATGTGGCATTGCCACTCAGGCGCACGTAGGATCTTAGAGGGATGTGTTAATTTGGGACCTATATGATACACTTTGATAAGTTATGGGACCTAGATATGTATTTTAAGAGTTTAAGGACCTACATAACACAACCTATAAGTTTAAGGACCGTCAATGCACTTTACTTTTTTTTTTATGGAGGGAGTACTTCCTATAGCCTGCAGTATATTGGTATATGTACAAACTACACAAACAGAAAGCCTCGTCCGCTTCTACCATATCCATCGATCAGGCTACAAAAGTAAAGCCGTTCTCCCTCCGATCCGAAATATAAAAGTCTAAGACTGAATGAAATATTTTATAGTACAATATATCTAAACATGTTCAAATATATTGTACTCAGAAACATCATATATTCTTATATTTTAGAGCAAGTTTATAGTATGGCCAATTAATGTCTCCAATTCTTCAATAGCTAATCTAATAATAGTATGGTCAACTAATGTCTCCAATTCTTCAATAGCTAATCTAATAGCCATTCATACAATAGTTAACTATAAAAATATATACACCATTAATACCCGGTCATACCTCTCATACACACATACCGTCTTAGAGTCCGTGTTGCAGCTGCTACAAATCTATAGCCCACTTTCTTCTCTCTTTTCTATTCCTTCTCGATATGGGGTTATAGCTGGCTTATAGCTTGCTATTGTACCCGCTCTTAGCAAGCTACTATTTAGGGGTAGCACTGATAGCTGCTACCACTGCACATCTGCATGCACCACGAACGCATTGACCGAAAAAAAATCTCCATCTTGGAATTAGGGGGTGTTTAGATCCTAGGGGTAAGTTTTGGCGTGTTCACATCCGGGTATTATATAGGGTGTCGTATGGGGTGTTTGGTCACTATAAAAAATAATTACAATATCCGTCAGTAAACCACAAGATGAATTTATTAAGTCTAATTAATCCGTTATTAGCACATGTTTGTTGTTTATTGTAGCATATATTGTCAAATCATAGAGCAATTAGGTTTAAAGATTTGTCTCGTAAAGTAGTTGTAATATGTGTAATTAATTATTTTTTAGCATATATTAATACTTCAATTGTTCAACGTGGGTGTAAAATTTTAAGGTGAGATCTAGGACGGTTGATTTGCACGATGAACGAACATAGCTGAGATGGTTCTGCTGCCGCGCCGCGCCTGTACTGGAATCATCACTGGGTTTCCTTCTTTATGCAATTAATGCAAATGAGCATGCGCATTAGCTGTTCATGGATCAGGTTGCTGCTTTGATCGATAACTCTTTCGAGTCATTAGACTCCTACCAATCGCGAACTTAGAATAAAAATTACACAGACTCTATGCATATTTAATTCCTCTATACCTAATTAACATAATATAAATTAATTAGTCGAATAATTTACACGAGTTCTTCGGATATAGGTTTACCGCTGTCAACCCGATAAGAGAAGCACGTAGTTCGCCACTTTCAATTGTGATGTAAAGCTTTCAAGTGATTTTTTCAAACTTTTTTCGAGCAGGTAGTTGATCTTTAGAAAAAAAAAATAGCTTCCTTTTGTACTTATTATGGGAGAGAAGAGAGAGTTTGATGCAGTTTGTTAAAAAAAAAAAGGTATATATCAAATCGGCATTATTCTGCTGTTAGTGCCCTTTTAGGGCGTAAGAGTATTCCCTTGTGAAGGAAATTAGATGAATCAACTTTCCGAATAATGGAACATGTTCTTATAACAAACAACAACTTACTACTTGCATTCTACTTGCATTTCACGCATCTTACAAAATCCAGTTGTGTCACCTACTGTTAATGTTTTTCAAAATTAAAAATCATATGTGGAAAGATATTTTTGTGTTAGTAAAAAACTGAAGGGATTAATATTATTTGCACCACATAGTAGTAACAACAAGCTAGTCGTACTCAATAAATAGCAGTGTCTTTTTTTCACATGTGAAAAAAAATACTTCAACGTGTTTTAAATTGACCTGTGTGGTGGTGATTTATGCTAGTATAATTAATTACTCTTTGTTGTTAACACTTGCAGTGGTTGAAAGTGTACAATCAGTGGTTGAAAGTGTATTGTACACTTTCAACCACTGCAAGTGTTAACATCAAAGAGGAAATTTAAAGTGGTACAGTACACTTTCAACCACTGCAAGTGTCTCACAACGAAGAGTAATTAATTAAACCAACGTTAATCACACCAACAATCAACATTTAAAACCCATTGAATCCAGCAAAAAAAACACCAGCAGATAGAAGCAGGAACAGTTGGCAGAATAGATGCAATGGTAGCTAGTGGCAGAAGTACTGCATAACCACTGCCAAATACTCGAGGAGCAAGAAACAAAGGAGAGAACTAAAATGCCATCCATTCCATTGCTATTGCATCATCTTTAACATGCGGGGCGTTGGCAACTTTTTTTTTTGGGCAAGAAGACAATCATGATCGGGACACCTAAAACACCTTGCGGGGATATGGATCGAGTCGCCAGCCACCTTGACCTAGCAAAACTAGATCAAGATGGGTTTTGTAAGACTAAACTAGCTAGCGAAGCTGATTTAGATATCAACATCAATCTCAAGGCCAATTTAGATCGATTGAAGATATTATAATTACCCGTGTCATTTGGCGAACGGAAGGATCTATATATGGGACAAACCTACAAAAGGATATCGTACTCTCAGGTGAAAGCGGACGATTTAAAGCGCAAATCGACAAAGATTAACGAAAGTAGGCTAAACTAAGTGAAAAGGTAATTGCATATTAAAAAAGAATACAATTGGAAAATTGTGTTAGATGTAGATTGTGTTACTAATTAAATCGATCTTGGCCCTTATATAGGGGTTGGTCATGCCTCCTACGGGCCATCTTTTATGTCCAACTCAAGTTAGAAACCAATGAAAACCTGAAACTTATCTCCCGAGTAAGGGAACCCGAGACCGACGAAAACTGGCTTGGAGTCAGACTCTGTCTATCTAACAGACCACATGCCACCAGTTAGACCCCACCCATAGGCGGCGGTTAGACTGGGCTCCATGAAGGAAACCCGGCGCTCTTCAGACGTTAGCAATATTCTCATATTCCCTCCGTCCCATAATTAAGGGATTTTGACTTTTTTACTTGTATTGTTTGACCAGTCGTCTTAATCAAAAAAAAAGTTGTTGCAAATATAAAAAACGAAAAGCTGTGCTTAATATACTTTGGATAATAAGTAAGTCACAAATAAGATAAATAATAATTCCTATTTTATTTGAATAAGACCGAATGGTCAAAACAGTGGCAAGCAAAAAGTTAAAATCCCTTATATTATGGGCGGAGTATTTATATCCCTACCTAGGTGCCAATTTGGGTCTAAACAGCGGGCAAGCACAAATCTCCCCAAAATTTTCAGATTTTTCAAATATATATGAATTTGATTAAAATGGTGTTCAAACTCAGTGGAAATATGTTAACATTTCAAATAAGTTTTGTGAAGAAAACACCGAAATTCACGAGATTATCAAAATTTTCGGTGGTTACGAAATTGCGAACCCTTAAATGCATACTACATATGGTCCTCGTTGCCCACAAAAAGAGCACAACAGCAGTGCTAGCCTGAACTGAAAGCCACATATCACACCCAATATATGGGCACGGTGAAAGGGATGAGACAAGAAGAGCCCACACAACCCACACCAACAAACCCCACCCTTTTTTTCCCCTCTTTTCCTCAACTCTTTTAATTATTAGCTGTTCCATCATCTGGGTATGCTGATACTGTTACTACTTCGATCTATTTATTGTACATTCTATGTACTACATTCTACATATATACTCCTATGTATGCGCAAAAAAAAAGAAAAGAAAATGTTGCACAAAAGGGAAGTAAAGATCTGTAAGAAAAGACACAAACATTTGTCCAAGAAAAGGAGGACAAACTGAGGAAACTATATGAGGAAATGAAGATAATTTTTTTCTGTTGGAGATTTTGAATTAATTACACATTATTACTGTCTGATTATATGATTGTCATGCATCCAGGCCAGCACTCACTAGCTATTAATTAAGTACTCACTGTAAATAGACGCTACCTAGGTGCTAGTAGTAATTAATTAAGTAATTAAACACTAGTGCTACTGGGTGGTTGGAGAGTACTAGCTGCATGGGTCGGATGCTCCCTTCCACTCTCTCTTTAATTTCTGGTCTCTTTCCCTTAACTCTTTCCTCTCTCTAAAGACGGCTGAATTGCTTGCTATGTATGGCAATGTACGGCGAGGTCGCCGAGGTGGAGGTGGTCATCTCCACTCGTAGCTCGCCGCGATGATCGCGTCGGAGATGGGCGTGCCCACGGCACGGTGCTGGATGGTCTCGTCGGCGACGACGTCGTCGTCGTCGTCGTCGATGGCCATGTCGTCTCCTCACCTGCAGCTCGGCCTCGGCGTCGTCCTCGCCGTGAGAGCTATGGACGAGGCGCGCAGCGGCGTGGTCGGCGACAGGCCGGGGCTCTGGCTCGCCGTCGCCGCCTCAGCCGCGGTGGCCGGAGACTGTCAGCGGCGGACGGGAGCGGCGGCGGCGGCTTGTGGCGCGTGGTGCGGCGAGGGAGTTGCGGTGGAGGGGGGACGTCGTGGCGGAGTGGGCGCGGTGTAGGTGAGAGGAGGAAGGAGGGTCGACGGCGGCAGCGCTCCACTGCTTCCGGGCGGCGCAGTTCTTGTTGCTGCTGCACCTGTAGTAGCCGCGCGGGTAACGGGGACCCTTCGATCGGCTTCTGCCCGTACTTCCGCCACGCCACGAGTCCCGGCGCCGGCTCGCTCCCGCCGACCGCGCCACCACTCGCTTCTTCGCCTGCTCTTCCGTGGCCATCATGGCGGGGACGCCGCACGGTCATCAGCCAGCGAGCGAAATCCACATTATGCAAAGAATCAGAAGAAGCAAACGGAGACAAATAGTAAATTAGGCGGCGGGCACGGCGCTACTTACTCTCCTCGCCGACCGTTGATCCGCGCAGCGCGCGGCGCGGCCCTCGCGCTGCACCGCAGACATCTCTGCTGGTCGGTGGGTGGGGCTGCGTTTTCTCCGCCGCCGGCCGGCGGCGGTGCTGTCCTGAAGGCGCCTGCCTGTTGCTTCGGAGGTGGTGGAGGAGGGCCACAACGAGGGCAGCCGCAGAGCTCGCGACGACCAGGGCCTGATTACCCCACGACCAACACGGTCTGAAGCCCGGGACAGGCGCCGATCCACGGCCGCGTCGCGCGTCGGTCTGCCCTCCTCCCACACGGCGGCCAGCGCCGGCCTGCTGCGCCGTCATGGGGCGGCGCGAGAGAAACGCACGAGAACGGTCGTCCGTCTACCCAGCGCCGTCGCCCAGCAACGCCGCCGCCGGGCGTTCACCCGTTCCCCCCGCCGCACCTAAACCTACGACAGCGGCGCAAGATGCCCAGTTAATGCTACCGCGCTCCGCCGCCGCCGCGCCGCCCCGCGGGCGGTAGCCACCATGCGTCGCGTCATCTCGCCGCCTCGGAGAAACTAGCTAAGGCGCTGACTTTAGCTTAGTATTTTGCTAGAGAGAGAAAGGTAAGGTAGAGAGAGAAGAAGGGGTGGGAAGGGGGGGTGGGATTACTCACTAGTCACTCCTGTACAATATTTAGTGATCTGTTGACATACGTACAATTTAAGAAAAAATATATCAATTCATTACAAATTCTTGTCTGTTTTTTATGTGTTCAGTTAAACTTACAGATTATACATAAGTTACCTCAAATATGGATCCCATCTGAGGAACCTAAAATTTACTTTTTTAGGTGACCTATAACATTTATATTTTTATGTTTGTGAAATCAATTTCTTTATAGTGAAGTTTGCTATTTATGATCTGTTTCAGACTGACACAGCATCGGTGCTATATGAGGCGATAAATTACATTAAGTGGTTGCATGAACAAGTGCAGGTAAATTGCAGAAATTTTTTTCTATTTTTATTTCTTCTCAAATGAAATATATACATGTGGTCACTTTTTAGGTCAGTCCTCAAACATAATTGTAAATATTTAGAAATAACCGCTCATGATTGTCAAAAGAAAAGGGTAAAGTCAACTTTTGGCTCTCAAACTCCTCTTGGAGTCCAATTATCCCTTAAACATAAAAGCCAATTATTGCTCACAGTTAACTTTCAAAACCAGGCAAATAACACCTCAAAACTTGTTTCATGGTGGTTTTGATTGATATGACGATAGTTTTTGCTAACATGAACTCCTATTATAGGTAAGTTCTGTTGATGTAAACCTAACTAAGTGACATCCACGTCAAGAAAACATATATAGTAGGAATTTGCACTAGCAAAAACTACCATCATGTCAAAAAGTAGAAGAAGAAGCAATGCATGTCAATAGGGTCTAGCTAGTACTATAATGCGTTATTTGTTTGGGTTTTAAAGTCGATGGTGAAAACAATAGGTATCATTTTAGGGCCGGTGAAAAATCGACTTTTAAGACTCAAAGGCCAAAAGCCAAAATTTACCAGAAAATACTTTTCTTTTTTTTGTTTTTAGAAATTCCTAGCTATGGAATATACTGTAAAGAATGTGGATTAGATCAATAGCTGTGTTTCCCCTTTTTATGTTACGAGAAGAAAGAAAGTATGGGCTTAGCTTTGTGTCATTGCCTACATTTTAATTTGGTAATGGAGAACTTTACACAACCTTTTTTATGACCTGTGTAATATAATGAATGCAATTATTGCTTTGTCAAAAAGGATGTTTTTAAGAAAGGCCCCATATATATTTGATATTTCCATTGGAAAAGCCGCATCTTAATTAAGATTTATATAAGATGAATTGCTGCACCACCAATTATTGGGAGACACGTGTCGAACCTGCAAAGCCTAGCTCAGCTCATACCCTTCCTAGAGGGCCCAGGATAGCCTTCCTTTTGTTCGTATTTTGCACAACATGAGTGTTACTAGTGCTGCTGCTTTTGTGTAATGGAATTCTTTGTCATGGCCCCGTTACACACACCCTTTTTGCAGTTCGGCTCTATCAGTTAGTTATTCATTATATGCAACATGGAAAAGTTTCTAAGAATCAGTTTGTGCGACCAACTATATACAATTTAATTTGACTCCTTATTTCATGCTTAATTGTTGCAGTTGTTGAGTGACCCATACATGAAGTCAAGTAGTAGCAAGGTAAGCTACAAACCATCTTAATTGTGCACTCCTCCACCAACATATAATTTTAATTTAAATACATGTATATGTCCACGTCGAATATGTCCATCAAACTTAATTTCTAGCTAGCTATAGAATTTTGATCACACTAAGGGTCAAATTCTACATACGCTCACTCCGTCTTAAAAAGAATGCAATTTCTGACGACCCGCCGGCAGATGAAAAGCAATTTCATACACATCAGAATTTTTTTCATCAGCCCACGGCAAACTTATCTGAATCGAGTTAATATAGAGTGACTGACCCTAACTGCGACAAAGCAACAAAGCCGTCATCAAGAATCACCACATGCCACAAAGCTCAATTCTCTAGTACAGGACAGCTCCAGGCTTGAAAATGTTTCACAGCTCCAGGCCCTCCTAATCTCTCTGAAGATGATTCACCACAATTCCATTGCCATTTGACGATATCATCAGTAGCCACAGCATTCAATTCAATCTACAGCGGCGGCAATTCTCCTTGGATTCAGATTATTGTTGTTCTTACATTACAGCTTGAAAATGAGGGTAAGGGGGAAGACATGCCAGTGCATTATTGCGACGGACGGATTGCAAATACAACACTTCTGTCAGTTTCTGAAAGTACACTACATGAACTGGCAACGCCATTGGCGGGCTAAATCTAGATCACACCGCAGCGCTGGCTGTCACGGCGATCCACATCTAAGTAGTCGGCCACAACATATCTTCCAACAGAGTGCTGGTTGGCTGCAATGTTCATCAGGCCATCGTTTCCTGCTGCAACCATAGAACATAAAAAATTAGATCGCATTATAGCTTTGCCTCAAAATTATGTCAGAATGAAATATTAGAATAGTAGCCCCAGATATACAACATGTGAAGAAGAAAACCCATACAATCCATAGACTGTTTACCAACAAAATTAAGGAACATTTGGCACCCTGATGACAAAATACAGATTTCATTCGCGAAAAACAAGACTAGCTGGACCAAACTACACCAAAGTTTGGCTTTAGCTTTCAATTATGTGCAATACAAAAAAAAAAATTCCATCCCTTATTACCTACTACATAAAGCCAATAAAAGTAGAAAATGCATCTTCTCTGGTTTCCTCTAGAACAATTTAAAAAAATTAATAAACAGTTTGTTGGGCAAGCCAATATATTCAGGCGATTAACTTTTAAGAAATGCTGATTGCATATTTTCTTAAACAGAAATCAGGTGATAAGTTAAGGACCAGATGATTTTCAGGTTTGAATGTGAAACTTAATACTTTAAACCTTTCTAGTGAGGGAACCTTCCACAAATAAAATGCACAATAACACAGAATTTTGCTTCTAGGCACAGCTCCCTATCTTACAGGTACTAGCAAAGTTACCGGTGTAGCAAATGAACAACTGTCCTAACTTGAGTAGAACACAGGGTCTCACAAAGGTCTTAAACAGTGAATCAGAATCATTGCATATGCTTTGGAGTGCTACAATGCTTTTTTCGCTAATTTCCAGCAACAAGACTACAAACAGAGGTTATGCACACAGAGAACAATATCCAAATACAATAACTGTTCCTTATGAATAAATATAATCCTCCTTAAGTACAATATGAACTAATCAAAAGCAAGAACCAGCAATAACAATTCACAAAAAGCTGTTTTTGAATTTCAAAACAGAAAGATATTATGGCGTCATGACCAACATTTTAGTCCCAGTATAAATGCCCAATGTAGTAAGCATTGCTAGCCTTCATCGTAAATTTCTTATTTCGATGATGTAAACACCTCATGCCATATGAGGACTAAGTTTCTATACAATCAGGAGTATAATAAGGCTAATGCAGAAATGGAATCATTCATTCGGAGTAGTACAACTAAACACGATCAGTTCTAGAATTTTAAATCAGTTGTTTTTACTATAAGATAGTTAATATCAATTGTTCTCTCTTGATTACATCAACACCTCTTAAAAGGTCAAAATGCCCAGTTCATTTTGATTCTGCAAACATTACACTAACAGGTAAAAGCATACTTATGCAGTTATGCTGCTCAAAGAAATCTAGTAAGCACTACGTACTTCCAAGTAAATATGTTTAAAATGGCTTAAAATGATTTGTACTTGACACTTCATAGTGCTACAGCACCTCTTTAGCCCGTTTTGATCTACCAGAATGCTAACACATAATTATTTTTTTTAAAAAAAAAAAGTGGCTTCAACCATGCATAGAACAATTTTGACAAACTTTTCCACATTCTATGGACATAAAGCAAAGATTCATACTGCATACCATTGGAATGTTCACAATCCATACATAGATAAACCCATGCTACTGTAGATCACCATATACTTGCATAAGATCAATTATTGATGAGAAAATCTAGTGAAGTTTAGCGGCAATGGAACCTTAGTAAATTCTAAATTATTATGACTATGGAACAATCCGTAAAACTTTATGTGTGAGCATTTGACAAAACATGGATGAACGAAAAAGAAAGTGACTTTCTTGCAACAGATTGTCTCGACTCTTTACCACCAAACCCAAATCTATTCAGAAACATATGGTTAGAACCTGAAGCTTGTTTGGGATGTTCATCAGAAGCAACCAATGCCTAAGAATGTAAATGGATTGTAAAAACATATCTTCTCAAAAGCAACTATATCGAGTATACCAAATTACCAGTCGATAAAACAACCATGGTGTTGTAATGGCATCTATCAAATTCTACACTAGTCAGGGCAACCATCAATGGATAACCAGAGTAAGCAAACAAAGAAAATGAGATAATTAAAGCGAATGCAATTTTAGCGAGATAGTACCTTCTGCGAAGGCCGCAACTTGCTGCTGGTGAATCCGTCAGCAACAAGCTTATTGACAGCATCCCTCAGCTTCTCATAATCCTCCGTTACATTGTAAACTTGGTGTGAGATCCTAACATACCCTGTGACTGCATCACCATTCTTATCCTTTGCCATTTCTTGAGCTTCTACTCTTCTTGAATTGTAGTATATTGGCACCTCCACCATAAAATCCTTCCTCAACATTGTTCTCATTCTCATCGCATCATCATCACTTTCAACACCAAGGCAACCGGGAAGACCAACCATAACCATGCTACCGCACAGTTCTGGTGGTGTGCCAAGAAAAGTCCCCCATGCCTCAGCAAGCATCGTACCCATCTCGATCACTTTTTCATGGTTACGGCTCCTTATTCCCTCGATGCCACCTTCAAATCGGTTAACAAAATCAATACATTCAGGCACTACAAGCTGTGCACTGTAATCCCTTGTCCCAATCCATCCACTCTCCATGGGAAGCCCATTGCCATACTCGTGCGACACCACAGGATGGTGGAGCTGGGAGGCTATCGGATCATCCTTTCGGGTGTGCAAGAAAGCCACGGCAGGCGGGCAGAAGAACCACTTGTGGAGATTGCTGGTGTAAAAATCGGCCCCAATATCGCGCACATCAACAGGGACTTGCCCAATGGAGTGCGCGGCATCTATAAACACCTTATCAACACCCTCTTCTCGGCAGATGGCAACGAGCTCCTTCACCGGGATGACAACGCTAGGCATGGAGGTGATGTGGTCGAT
>CM020184.1:16652381-16733955 GCA_009805545.1 Oryza longistaminata | reverse complement strand
CGGCCGGCTGCGTCGGGGGAGGCTGGCGCTGGTCGGGAGGGCGGCGGCCGGCTGCGTCAAGGGCGGCTGGCATCGGTCGAGAGGCGGTGGCTGGCGGATGAACATTTTTTTGTTCTCTTCTCTGTGCTATCTGATGAATGCTGAAGATGATGAATACTAAAGATGTTGTAGATGTGAACTTTTTTTTTCCTTTCCCTGTCTGTGATGAATGCTCGTTGTTCTGAAGATGTGGTAGATGTGAATAAGTGTCAAGATTATGGTTGCTTTGTTGTTGATTTTATTCATTCGATCTATGATTTAGGCTTTGTTGTTGATTTTATTCATTCGATCCGCGAAGATTTGGGCGAAAGAACAATCAAAAAGAAAAAAAGACCAACTGGATGAAAAGGAAAAGAAAGAAAAACCAAAACTTTTTAGTCCCGGTTGGTAACAACAACCGGGACCACATTACCAGGACTAAAAATCGATCTTTAGTCCCGGATTCGTAGTCCCGGTTGGAAAGCCGGGACTACAAAGGGTTATCGACTAGGACTGCAAAACGTTTCTCCACCAGTGGAAGGGAGGAGGGATCGAGAGGGGAGTGGAGGAGTTAGAGGAGGAGTGAACGAGTTAGAGCTGTGAGGAGATCGAGGCTAATAGATAAGGACGAGCGATCTGATCGAGACATATGCGCGTGGCTCCGGTATTTAGTACCGATTGGTATAAACAATCGAGACTAAAGGAAGGTATTTTGTCCCGGTTGTTTATACCAACCGGGACTAAAGGTAATGGGGGCCTGACAGCTTTTTTAATCGGGACTAAAAATGATCTAACACCAACCGGAACTAAAGATCATAAAGTCCCCTTGCACTTTAAAACCGAGACTAAAAAATATTTTTAGTCTCGGTTCTTATTGCAACTGGGGCTATTGTGCTTTTTGCCCAGCCCATCAAAAATGTATTCTCTAGTAGTGAATGAATGAGCGTTCGGTCCAAAACTAAGAGATTATAATATAATGTATATGATAGAAAACATGTTTACCCGTTACAACGTACGTGCATTTTTTCTAGTATATAATTAATATTCAGATCATGCGATCGACCGAACAAATAAACTAGTACGTGCAGAGAATCTCACCGTGATTAAATCAATACAGTTTGCAGGGTACATATGTTGCGACGATGGAGTAATGAGTTTGACCATCGTGCGGGTAGAAGAAAAACAAAGGAACTCCGCCGAACGCGTGCGGACAGCGCGCGGAGAGCAGAGGATGGAACACAGAACACGCATCCGTACGTCCGCGGTCGATCGATCGCGCGGTTGATGCTAGCAGGGCGTGTGGCCAGTTTGGTTGGTTTGGGTGAGAACCTCCCGTAGGGTGAGGGCGTGCCTTATATAGACGCTCAAGCTAGAGACATCACTAGAAGAAAAAATTAAACACGGATTGAGCTCAAATGCAGATGCTCAAATTACACCACATTGTGGATGTCCTAACCACATAATAGCAACTGCACACAATCTTAGACCATTTGACCCATTGGTTTTAGATTAATGCTACAGTAACGGCAGAATAGTACTCCCTCCGTCCCGAAAAAAGACGATTTCTAGCGAGGGGTGTTTGTCCCGTAAAAAGACGATTTCTGCACAGAAGACCAGAAACATCCAATGCTATTCACTAGTCGAGCCAGCTCTATGCATCGGTAGGCGAGTAAATAGATTAAAATACCTACGTTCACACTTGTTCACACCGCTTTGCAGAGAATCACTGTTTTCTTTTTTTTATAAAAAATGTTAGTCAACAATTGTACTAGATGAGGACATTTGGATAGTTTTGCTGCTGTGCTAATTTTGCCTTGGATTTCTAGGAGGACTTTTACTGGGACGGAGGGAGTATATGCCTGCTACAGTGTTTTTGGTGTAGTACCGCTGCGTATGTGTACCTTTCATTCAGGATTCTGTTGCAGTTGATCCAGAAAACACCATTGGTAATGATGAGTCCACGACCCACCAGAATACCAGATAGCGCCAAAGGATTGTCTATCAAACATTTAATGAACAGTTGAACACCGATGACTCCATGCCTGTCATACTACAAATGGACTATTCTATCAACAAATCAGGATAAGTACGGGCAGAGAATCTCACCGTGATTATATAATAATTACTACCTCCGTATTTTAATATATGACACCGTTGACTTGTTGTCTGACCATTCGTCTTATTCAAAAAATTTATATAATTATTATTTATTTTATTGTGACTTAATTCATCATAAAATGATTTTTAAGCATGACATAAATATTTTCAGTTTTGCACAAAATTTTTGAATAAAACGAATGGTCAAACGTTAGCTAAAATGTCAACGGCGTCATACATTAAAATACAGATAGAGTAATTATTATACTCGGCCGATAATGAAACAAATAAAGGGAATAAATTACGACGATGTAATTAATGAGTTAGAAAATTTGACCATCGCGCTCGTAGAAGAAAAACGGAAACGCTATATTTGTGTCGCCACAAATTTGTTTGTTTTGCGGTCAGATTTTTTAACTGTTGATGTTGCTTTAAGATCTGTGTTATTGCCGTGGCAACTGACATTGCGGCTGTGATTAATTAAAACTTAACATCTTCATTAGTTCAAGTTTTTCATGGTTTTACATGTATGCATGCTATTCTTTATACATATTTACCTAGTTACACCCCACTTACATCCTACTTACACACCACTTACACATATAATTACTATGTAATTTTGAGACTTACATATATAATTATAAAACTTAAATTATAAATATACTAAATTTACATATGTAATTTAGAGACTTACAGTATAAATACAGGCTGACTATTTTCTGGTGAAAATATGGCGCCATAAATATAGCTACTCACGAGAAAAATAAAAGAACTTCGCCAACGCCTGCGGAGCAGGATGAAGAACACGCGCGCGGGATGCGATCGATCGCGCGGTTGGTGGATGACTGGATGCGATCGATGCACCCGAATATACCTAACCCGACGCGCGCGGGAAGCGGCCACAGCCGCCTGGTCTCGTGTTTGGGTTCTTTTGCTCGTCTGTGATCCCACATCTCCAACCTGGTCTAACCTCTGCTCGGGGCGTGTCGCACTTGACAGTATCACGCACTTGAACTCAACAGTTATATATATCTACTATTATAATAATTTAAGATGTTTTTGCTAAATTTTTCATACGTCGTCTAAATCTGATTCGGATTCTCGAGCGTCTCGCACGTATAGTAGTGTGTTTGTCTGATTCCGTCAGCATACAAGCCCGTGCGGTGATTGTCAGGACTGTCTCCGATTGCATTAGGCCGGATGCTTCCTTTCACCGATCAGAACGGGTAGCACAACAGATAAATTGGATTCAATCGAATCTCTACTATTATAAAAATTAAAGTTATTTTTGTCGGTACTTTGGTACGTCATCTGTGTATGAGTCGGTTTTTAAGTTTGTTCGTTTTTTGAAATACAAAAGGAGTTATATAAGAAAATCTTTTTTTCAAAAAAAAACTAGATGACCGGACTCCTAACTGTAGAACAAATATATATCCAAATGAATTAACATAGTGAATTTTACCTTAACTAAACCATATTACAATGATAAGATTAAAATAGCCTTCAAACGTTGCAACACACGAGCATTTTTTCTTTATTATAAAAATTGAAGATGTTTTTGTCAGTACTACGGTACGTCATCCGTGTAAGAGTCGGTTTTTAATTTCGTTCGCTTTTGAAAATACAGATCCGTGTATGAGTCGGGTTTTAAGTTCATTCGCTTACAGAAGAAGTCGTATAAAAAATCTCTTTAAAAAAACTCGCATGCTAACTTAAGGTGATCGGACTCCTAATTGTAGTTCATGATTTTCTAGAAAAATATATATCCAAGCGAATTCGCACAATGAATTTCACCTTAACTAAACCGTATAACAATAATAATATTTAAATAACCTTCACCCGTTGCAACACACGGGCATTCTTTCTAGTACATATATATGTTGCAAAGCATCTAAACCTAAAAAATCGCGACACATAATTGGGAAGCGCCTACAAATCGGGCGCCCAATTTTTTTTTGTCACAAATCGGGTGCTATTTCACCAAGTATATCTTTTAAAAAACTTAAACACAATCAACTCACACCATGAAACATTTTCCTACAACGTATAAAACAACGGTTTCGAATATATTGAAACATGAAACAAATCTGAGTACATCGAGGAAAAGAATGAAACACCATCGAATTGAAAATGTTTCAGTGCTGAAAATAGTGAAACACAATCAAATCATGCAATGAAATATTTTGCTACAATGTATGAAACAACGGTTTCGAATGTACTGAAACATGAAATAAATCCAAGTACATCCAAAAAAAAGATGAAACACCATCGAAGAACCCCACCACAACGTTTCAAATCCAACGGATAAAACATCATGGTACATTGACTGAAACATCAAAAAATTCAAAAGGAAAATCTAGATCTACCTCTTCCTCCACTCCGGTGGTTAGCAACCACATCCGCGTCGACGCCGCGCCAAGCTCCACCACATCCGTATAGCCTCCCGTCATCGACGCCGCGGAGCTCTGTCGCCGATGTCGGTGGACGAGAAGGTGGCGGGTGCGGGGACCCCGTCGCGGTGTGCTGCGACTGGAAGCGGCTCATAAAGCCCGCTGCGGATCGGAGGTTTGCGCTGGTCGGGACGCACGGGGCGTATGCGGCGGCGCTGCGGTCGGTCGCCGACGCAGTGGATGTGTTCGTCGCGCGCCACACCGCGCCGGTGCCGATACTCATCACGCTCCCCACCCCGACGAGGTCACCTCCCGCGTCACCCATGCCTGCACCAGCGGTGCTCGCCTCGAGGGCGCAGGTAGGGGACGGGGAGGGGGAGGAGGAGAAGGAGGAGGAAGAAGAGAGAGCGAGAGAAATGCGAGAGAAAGGAGAGAGAGAGAGTCACGGGAATGGTGGGGTAGTTGGGAGAGCGCCTGATATATTTCTAATCCATCGGGTGCTCGACCAATAGGATTTTCAACATAATTGATGCGAAACGTCTGACTTAAATATGGGTTACAAAGGTGTACGTCCATATATATATTCTGCTTCGGTTTTTCTACGAAGATTTCGACATATTTATTTGTGTGTCGGAAGGAAAGAACAAAAGATTTCCTTGCAGGAGTTGCAGGAGAAATGGATGGTAAACTTGGGGAAAAAATGATACCAGAAGAAAAGGACGGTAAAAAAATATCTTTTGCTGTTTGAAGGAGTCAGACTTACTTGAGGCTACACCACCATACTACAACAACATTATTAGTGGCAGTGCTTGTTGAGTTCTGTTAGCCTTCTTAACTTTTTAGTTGTGAGGTCCACTGGAAATTTGGCGTTGAGATGTAATACTTCAACGCCAAGGTCTACGGCGTTGAGATTGGGATTCATTTTTGTCAAAGTTTCCTGCAGAGCCTGTATTCTTCAAATAAGTTTATAGAAAGGGTCAAAATGTCAAATTTTCGGAGATCTTGTAGTGCCCAAGCCGGACTCTACTTCTTTCTTCTTACGTGGCACCTTCCATATAGGATTTCACATATGGTGGGTCCACCAAACCTTAATACACAAGTATAAGATATACTTCCTCCGTTTCAGGTTATAAGACGTTTTGACTTTGGTCAAAGTCAAACTGTTTCAAATTTGATTAAGTTTATAGACAAATACAATAAAGCAAAATAAGTATAAGATATACTTCTTTTCAGTGGAGTACTAGCTATTCTTAAATGTGTACCACATGTAATCACTACAGCCTCCTTCAGAAAGCAGAAATTTTGCCGGAATTAAACTCTTACTGGATAAATTGTACTACTATGTACAAGCAAAGTACTGACGTTTTCTCCCATAACTAATCACAATTTAAGATGTAAAAATAAGTTAAACCGATGATTACAAACAAATTTATGATTAGCACTCACCGGCAATAATTAAGCGTCCGTGTGTGCTCCATGTCTTGTTTCAAAGATTTTTCAAGTGTTACCTACCAAACAAAATTTGAGTCACAGATTCTTAGCACTTCCTTTTTCTTCTCTCAAAATTTTAAACGGTCAAGCTAAAGAAAACACCATGAGTGATGCCGAGTACACGACGACACATCAGGCTACCAGCAGATAGCGTCAGTCAAACTGTCAAAGAGCTGCTCAAGCAGAAGCATTTTACTAAATCCATGACCTATATATAATCAACGGTCAATTCAGATCAGGCGATCGACCGAGCAGATAAGTACGTATACGTAGTACGTGCCGAGATTAATCTCACCGTGATCATATAATGGTTTTACACACTCGATCGATAAAAACAAGACCACAAACGGAATCAGTACAGTTTTGCAGACCACCGTCCGTGATCATGTTGCGACTTTGCGAACGATGTAGTCATTAATGCATGAGTTTGACCATCGCGCTGGTAGAAGGAAAACAACTTAAGAAACTCCGCCAACGCGTGCAGAGCAGGATGGGGAACACGTACGCGCGCGTATACGTACGTGAACGATGCGCACCCCTCCTCGCGGTTGGGTGGTGTGGTGGATGCGATCGAGATCGATGCGCCCGAATATATCTATTCGTCTCCTTTGGCCCAGTACGCGTAATCCAGGCAAAGATTGCGACACCCATCAGTTCAATCACAGGATGTGGTCAGATATACTGGATTTTTCACATTGTGGTCCTTTTGAAAAACTTATTTCGCAAATAGACCCCTGAAAAAACTTATCCCAGAAATGGTCCTTTTTGGGGCGCCAGAGTGGCTGGCGCCCCCCCTCCCCGGCATTTTTTTTCTTTTTTTGATATTTTTTTCACGCTTATGAATACACAAAACCAATCATAGAAAAAATAAACTCAAATGGACGAAATATGTGACCTGCAGAATTTTTCCTCCTCTCCTCTCCTCTCTAGTGCAGAGGAGAGAGATGTGCAACTTTTTTATTTTTATATTATTTTTTTGATATTTTTTTCACACTCAGGAATCCACAAGAACCAACCATAAAAAAATAAACTTAAACGGACGAAATATATGACCAGTGGAATTTTTCAAAGCTCTACCGAAAAGCTTCTCGCCTCGAAAACACATTCTTGCAAGCGGAATTTGGAGATTTTAATCTCGCCGAACCCGGCAAAGCGGGGTAGAATCAGATGTAATTTTTTTTAGATGTCCGTGGATATATTATTTGCCTGATTCCGAGCCTGTATGAGAAAGTTACGTCTATTTTAATAAATGACACCCGAATGACGCCTATTTTCGGTAGAGCTTTGGAAAATTCTACAAGTCACATATTTTGTCCATTAGAGTTTATTTTTTCGATGATTGGTTCATGTGTTCTCCTAAGTGTGAAAAAAATATCAAAAAATAAAATAAAAAAATTGCATCTCTCTGTACTGTTTAACTTATGGCTATCATTTCATGTGGTTATATTTTGAATTAGATTAAGTAATTTCACCTAGTGGTAGAGTGCATTATGTTTAACATGCTGATCAAAGGGTTTTATTAAAGGAGTTATGGTCTAATTTTTGGTAAAGGTGCAAAATAAGCTAAGTGGTATGCTATTTTCAGACTTCTAGCTAAGTGGTATATTCCGTTCAAGTTTAATTTTTTTTTTGGTTGGTTGTATCGTGATCCTAAGTATGAAAAAACATCTGAAAAAATAAAACAAAAACAAAAAGGTTGCAACTCCATATAGAAAAACAGGAATGGAGGCGAGGGGTAGGGAGGGGGACGAAACAAAAATAAAAAATTTCAGGGGGGGGGCGCCAGCCACTCTGGCGCACTCCCCCTAGCCACCTCAGCATCGCCCCGCCACGTCGGTAGGGGGATGGCGCCAAAGAGGCTGGCGCCGTCCTGTTGAACGACGGCGCCAGCCACTCTGGCGCCCCCAAAAGGACAATTTTGGGATAAGTTTTTTTAGGGGTTTATTTACGAAATAAGTTTTTCAAAAGGACCAAAATGTGAAAAATCCAGTCAGATATAGACAGATTCTAGGATAAGAAAACACAAGATCGCGACATCTGTTCAACCATAGGATGGTCAGAGAATAAAACCAAAGGAGCAAGCTAGCTTTCTTGATGTTGACGTAACTATAGATAGCTAAATGGGCCGCCCGGCCCGGCCCAGACACGGCCTCGGCCCAGTCACGGTCCAATAAGACTCGGGCCGTGCCAAGTCAGCCCGAAGGCACGACAGCGCATCGTGCTTCTCCACATAATAAGTCTACTTTTCCCTCTTAACTCTGAGCTGTGTCTATATGGCTGAAAATAAGTTTATTTTGTATTCCTCTTCTCTCTAGGTCTTCCCTTATATGGTTGACTAAGTCTATTTTGGGTCCCTCTACTATTTTTCTTCGATCGTGCTGGGCCAGCCGTGCCGGCCCACCATGCCGAGGGAGCATGCCAGGCACGGCATGGCTGTCAGGCCGGACCGTGCCGTGTTTGGACCAGGCCGTTAGGCCTCCGGCCATATGGCCATATATAGATGTAACCTTCTCCCAATTTCAGTTTAATTTATTAGAAAAAAAATCTGATCACGGCAAAGATAAACCCAAGCATGTTGCCAAGTCCTGCGACATCATCAGTTCAGACTTCACAGAATGATCAAACAATAACCAAATTACTACTTCCCAATTTTTACATTATAAGATATTTTGGATTTTGAATAGACTAATATATAAATCATGTATATATTTTATATATCTGTCTAAATTCATACGAACGTTAGTGAATCTATACAAGAATTGAACAGATCAAAACGTCTCATAATATAGGACAGAGTGAGCATGTGAAAACAGTACATATTGCTTTGGAAGAAATCTCGCAAATTGCACTACCAGGAGTACCAAGTACCAACAAATTCAAACCTCACTGACCCGCCGCCGTATCGACGTGGTCGCAACCCGTCGAGCAATAGGCTGGGAGCATGGGGGGCTGCTAGCTGGCGCGTGCGCGCCATCAGCGAGCACCTCCCTAACTACTCTATAGAGTAGCATTACCTCCCTAACTAATCTATAGTATTAGTTAACACCTACTTAAAACTAATGACGAGTAATTAGGAAAAAAATTTTCGGGAGATTTTTTTACTAACAGATTGAGAAATTTTAAGTCAGATTTGAAAACTTTTGATTTAAGATTTAAATTTTAAAGTCAAATTTTGGAAACTTTTCACTCGGATTTGAAAACTTTTAACTCGAGATTTGAAAACTTTCAACTCAGATTCGAAAACTTTCAAGTCCAGATTTGAAAGTTTTGAAAACTTTCAACTTGAGATTTGAAAACTTTCAACTCAGATTCGAAAACTTTTAACTCAAGATTCGAAAACTTTCAAATCCAGATTTGAAAATTTTGAAAACTTTCAACTCGATTCGAAAACTTTCAGGTCCAGATTTGAAAATTTTGAAACTTTCAACTTGAGATTTGAAACCTTTCAACTCAAGATTTGAACATTTTCATGTCTAAATGAAGAAACAGCGGCATAAAAAAAGAAAAAAAAAGAGAAACGGAAACGCGTGTGTGTATGGGCCATAGTGGGCCGGTGTGCGCGCTGGCAATGCGTACGCGCGAGTTAGCGTTTCCCGGAGCCTGAGAGACTGGACTGGAGACAAATTGTCCGGACAAAACAAATTTCAGAAGCATTATGGGCCGTTGTTTTAGAACAGGATGCAAAAAGTCTATTTGTGTCCTTAACTATTATGGAGTTCGATTCGTATACTTTCACCGTAAAACCAGATATAAAAACTTCCTCAACTGTTCAAACCAGCCAAATTTACATTCTTGGGCGATTTTGGTGATTTCGTTGTAAGTGGGACTTTGACCTGTTTTTTGTGTGACATAGCGCTCAGATGGTATTTTAGCGCCAAAAAAAAACAACAAATGGAATCCACATGTAAGTCATTTATTAAAACAAAAGGTAAGGCCCACACGTCACAATCTCTCTCCTCCCATTCCCTCTTCTCTCGCAACCTTTTATCACCATCCCTTTCCAGCCATGCGCGTCCGCGTATCTAGCTTAGAGGGCAAGCCCCTCTAGAGGCACATCCCGAATGCCACACCACCGTTGTCAGGGAGAGTGGACACTGACTTCACCGCCACGGCAAGCACGAGCCTGTCTAGGCAAAGACCCTGGATGAACATTGGCGAGAGATAGCCGGGTGTCAACAATAGTGGAAGTGGTGGCATTAGCAGAGGTGGCGGAGCTCGTTGGGGGCAACACGTGGATAAGGCAACAACTGAGCTCGTGAGGAGCTTTTCGAGGTAGCTGGAGGCTGAGCTCAAGGAGATGGTTATGACTCCCTAAATCCAAAGAGAAGAGAGAGAGAGAGATAAGGGATGGTGTAACTCGCAAAACCTGTCCTCCAAACTGAGCTCGACGCTCCAACTGCCATGGCTACGAATACGAAAAATTAGGTAGGTTGTGGTTAATGGATAAGTTGATTTACATTGGTTATAAAAGTTGAAAGAGTTTGTATACCTGATTTTCGATCAAGGGCTATGTATTAAACTCGTTCTATAGTTGAGGTACGCGAAATGGACTTCACCAAACTAGATTACCACCAGCGTGCAACCCAGATTAACGCAGTCAAAAATTGTCAGACCAATACGCAAAGACACCTTCAGCTTCTGTTATGCGCTAGGTACATGTGAATTGTCTGAGGATATATATGGACTAGGTTTGCTGTGATATCCCAAAGCCCTTTTATTCTACCTCACAAGAGTACTAAGATTTTCTGTGATTCAATCTAGTCCGTTCAAACTCGAACCAGCGGACACAAGGAAGCCGCCAAGGGACGCGTAATTAAACGCTGCCTTCATCTCTCGTCCATGGACCCTAGAACACCCAGCACCATCTTCTTCGGTTCTTCCATCCCCTTCCCTTCCTTCATAGGACGGCAGAGGATCTCCTTCTCCGTGCATGACAACAATGTGTCGCATTCACCGTTCTAACTTAATTTTATGATTTATGTAAATTATTTTCAACGTTCTAAGGCGGATCTCCTTATTTAGTATTAAGTTACTACCTCTGTCTCACAATAATTATATTTCTAGGATTCAAATTTACACAAAATAGAATTTATTAATTGTCACAATAGTGTAATTAATTGTCTCGTCAATCACTTCTCATTTATGGAAATTATTTTTAGGATTTATTGAAGTTACTTTCATAAATGCCTAGGAAGTAATTTAATCAAATCTATATGATAAAATAATTTGTAACATACTACCTCTGTCCCAAAATATAACAATTTTTAGCTATGAATCTGGACATTTATATTTTGGGACAGAGGGAGTATATATTTTTTTCGTTAGAACATAATCATTTGAGATCTTGCTATAAAGATTTGATTGCAACGAATATAACAGTGTAATCGGATTGTAAATCAGATAAGTAATTTAACACTGTTACATAAACGATTTTTCTGTACAGGGACCCCTATAGTTTGCAGGCGGACAATAACTAGTTACGTATGCAAAAATAGACCAACATTTTCGCATACGGCTCCTTGAGAGACCCACATGCAAATATCAATTTTCGCAGGTATGCCTCTTAACTGACTCACATGCGAAAATGCCCCTCTCTCTTCCCATTCTTTTTTTTCTCCCCTCATCTCTCTCTCCCCCACTAAGTTCTCTCCCCACTCTTCACAACCATCTCCTCCTCTCCACCACTCCTAGCCACTCCTCTCCCCCACTCGGCTACTCCTCCTCTCCCCCACTCCACTCCTATCCCCTCTCCTACCTCCCGGTGGCGGCCTCCGGCGTGTCCTGCTCCTCTCGAGTGGATCCCGCCACCGCTCCGCCATCCACGCACGCGGATCCACCGGCGGCAGCGACGAGAGGGGCAGATCTAGCGCCCTCTTCCCCTCCCGCGCGGATCCAGTCGCCTCCCCACTTCCCATGCACACGGATTTGTTGGAGGCAGCGATGGGAGGGGCAGATCCGGTGTCCCCTTCCGCTCCCACATGGATTCTCCGTACCCCGCACGCGCGGATCCACCGATGGCGGCGATAGGAGATGTGGCGATGGTGACCGCGGACTGGTAGGTTTAGGGTTCTGAGCTATGTTTTTGATTTTCCAATTTTCCTTTTGACAAGTTTTCATTTTTACGTGTGAATGGCTTAGCCGTCCGTATGCGAAAATCCAATTTTCGCAAAGAGCTGGGTGCATGCGGGTCACCCACCTGCATTCGGAATTTTTTTTTGACCGCATGGAAAATGAAGGACATGCATGACCTAGCTAAAAGTAGATATTTAGCTTGCCATCCTTACGGGTAATAAGTGACACTTCCTCACCTAACAAAGTATGCACTCGTTGAGATTAAATAGTGCGTATGCACTATTTAAATTTTGCCTTCTAAGAAACCTCAAGTGCAAGGGGCTAACTAGACGACTCAAGAGAGAAGTGGAGCTCTGCACGAGATGAGACAACGGATGCATTGCTGCCGTCTCGATCGATCAGGCCGGATTCAGGCGTCCCTTCGTCGCATGCATATGTCATCAGTGCTGCCATCCGATCCTCTCACGTGGCTCCTGATAAAACACGGCGAAATTTCTTAGCTTGTCGAATGTATACTACTGTTGTTGTCTACCGAAAGTAATGCCGTTTCCATCCAGCTGCCTCTTTGGTAGCTTTTTCTTTTTCTTTTCTTTTTTTTTTTTGAAAATGCAAGTTGTTCTTCTGAGTTATTGATTACTAATATTGAAAATGCAAGTTGGACTACTAGTTGTTCTTCACTAAATCACAAGAAAATGTCAGGCTATTGTCCTGAATGTCACAAAGGCAACTTTTTTGGAATTTAACCAAGACATGGATCATTCGCTATGAAATCTTTTTCTGTAGAAATACAGGCAGCTGCCTAGCTACCCTTTCAAAAAGCTGCGGAAATACCAAATTCCTCTGGAAATCAAAATATTTGGATGATTACTCTTTAAAGATTAGCATCGTAAGAAAAGACAATATGTTCAAAAGAGGATGGAAGAAATGGAAAAAGAAGTACCCAATTTTGTACCGATGACGACACAAATGTCCAGATTCATGTCTGGTTGAGAGTGTAGCATCTTGAGGGTATCTGCATCGTAGGGAATGCAGTCGCGAGTTTCGAATCTGAAATACATATAGAAATAGGATGTGTCCCGAGAGTTTCATATGCTTAATTAGTAAACAAATTAAGGTTCCAGAATTGCTAGATCGATCAACTGTTTAATGTGAGATGTACTACGGCTAGATATATTCATTTTGAACGTACTAGCTAGCATTGTAACCTATAATATCATTTCTAATTGTGAACTTAATTTGACTGCAACATGAAAAATGTGGCGTTTATTATGATATGCACACTTTGTGCTGCTTTTGATCCAACAGGTTTGAAATCTTGCAAGCTATAGCTTCCGGTTGGAGTGTACTAGTACGACGATATTGACGATGATGACAAAGAGATCTCCTCAAAATGGTACTAATAAATCCATATCTTGATTAGATGACTCGTGTCGAGTGTACTATATAGGAGAATCAGAAGCGCCGTAGCGACGTCGTTGGCTCTTCTTTGTTCGATCCTGTCGAGGCGATCAGAGTGAAACTCGACCGGCTGTTGGCAATGTGGTTCGGCTTGCTAGCTAGCGGCGGAACATTCGATTCCGGAGGAATTAAGGATCAGATGACAGCAGGTGATGACGGCTGCTTTGGTTGGTCGTCGGACGATGCTGTAAAGACGAAGATGCCAACCAACGTCATCTCACATATATATCTCTAGCTAGCTATCCATACCTCGCGAAAGGAAAAAGGAACACACATATCCAAATGGTCCCACTTAAAAAACTACTCCTACCATACATGGAATATCCAGTTATACTTACAGTATAGTAGTAACTTAGTCCAAAAGGGCAGAAAAATATAACCCCATACTTAGATTGGCTTTTGACCATGCCAAAAATCTGTGATTTGCAAGTGACGTTATTACTACTCCAGTTAATAGCATCTGCTGAATCCTGAGATAAAGTGCCCTTTGGATAAGTCTTGTCCAGATTTATTATTTTAAAATAGGTCACATTATATTATATGTTGGTTTTTGCTATGGGGGAGTATAAACTATTTGGTCAAAGTTGGCAACTAATAGCTGGCACATTAATTAAAATAGTGAATAGAGAAAATTAATTGATTCATATTCATTCACTAACTAGGAGAAAAGTAGGGTACGTACGTAATGCATGCATGGCTTGACAGAGAATGTAATGAGCACCTTTAGTGTTGGAATTTTATAATTAGGAATCTAAACTATTTCTCCACGGAATCTGTGGATGCATGCCTGATTCCTGATAGGATGTGTAGCTGGTGGAGATGATCTGGCGCCGTCCACAGCAGCTAGCTAATACAGCTAGCACGTACTCTGACTGGACACTGGAAACCAGCCGCTTTGGTCATGCACGAGATTTCTCCTTTATGAACGATTCTAATTAAGGTTGTTAATTTGGATGGGAGCTAGCAAGCACTCGTTGATTTTAATTCTAGTTCCCAAATTAAAGTGAGTACTACAGATGAGGATATATATGACCACCGATCGATCGGTGGCACATTTGTGTATGCATTTTTTGTCGCTAAGTTTGTTACGAGAGGAGATAACTTCACTCTCCGCCATTCTTTGATCTACTTAAATTTTTTTACGAAGATGCTTACTGTACCTCCTTCGGTGCATGTGCTTTCGGATGAAGAATAAATAAATATGAGAAAATTATATCCAGAAAGTTCGTCCAATCCCTTCTATACCCCTAAGATATGCTCATTTTTCCCTTCCATACCCCTAAATTTCAGTTTGGATCCCTTCATACCCCTTCCTCAGTTAATTGACCCTTAAATTCATATCATAAAGTCATTTTACGCATCGGTATTCAGAAAATATAAATTTATGAAGTATGTTGATGGAGTGGATAAATTTATTATATCGACTATTATATTTATGAGTTTATTTTGTGAGATATTATTTAACAAAAGAATGTTATCCGCATAACAAGATTTATCTTATAAAGAATCGTACATAATATGTTTATATATACAATTTTAATGTAAAAAATATATTTTTTTTGTTTATCTAAATAAATTTTGTCATAGATAAAAATTATTTTTTCCCTTCACGAGGTGAAACTAAAATATTGCATTTGTTAAATAATATCTCACAAAATAAACTCATACCAATAATAGTCGCATACAATGAATTTATACAACTCTATCAATATACTCATAAATTTATATTTTGTTGATATACAAAGGGAGAATGGACTTTACGATAGAAAATTTAACGGTCACTAATGGTCAACTAAGGAAGGGGTATAGAAGGATCTAAAATAAATTTAGGGGTATACAAGAGAATGACAAATCTCACAGGCATATAAGAATTGGTGAAGTTTTAAGGTACACAGAGATTTTCTCATAAATATTCGTATCGATTTTTTAAAGAAAAAAATACCCGGATCGAATTAGAAGGATAAGATATATGCGTAGCTGGAGTAAGTAGTTTACCTTCCTTATAAGAGGAAATGAACTGGTCAAATGTATCTGACCTAATCACTTGGACGAAAGAGAGACTAGATAGTAAATAATAAATCAGTAAAGAAAACAGAGTACATATAAACCAAAACGGGATGAGTAACAGATTAGGTTAACGGCGAATCGTAGCTCACGTGAACGGTCGCTGTCAACGTACATGCACGACGGGTTCAAAATAGTAAATATTAACAGGTCGAGCTGTGCGTGACACGTACAAATCTCACCATGTATATGCATGTAGGAGTACAAACCAAATTTATTTCCCCCATTTATTCCGATATGATTTTGTTACAAGCTCGATCGATGCAAATGTATAGTGTACTGTATTACAAAACACACACGATCATATTGATGATTTCAACCATATCATCTACTACTACATAACTTTATTTATATAGTAATATAATACGTAACTGTATTTAACATGGTCGTATATACTCAGATATATAGCTAGTGGGGAATACAACGCACAGGCTGCTGAGTATTGGGATCTGTTGTACACGATGAGTGTCCTGGGGCTGCCGCCTTCACCGGCATCGTCTCAGATGCAGCAGCAGCTACAGCAGCTTCGTTATGGCCGGCGGCGGCGGCGGTGGGCAACGGCCGCGCCGCCGCGGAAGAGTTGGCAGACGCAGCGACAACCAGCAGCAGCATCGTCAGAACCGCCGCCGGCGAGAACCATGTCGCCCGTCCGCTCCTCTTCTTCCTCTCGCTCGTGACGACCATGAGCATGACGATCATCGTCGTGGCGATCAGTCTGTCGGCGGCCGCCGTGTTCGCGTCTGCACGTGCGGGATAAAGAACCTGTGATGCTGATGACAGCTGCAGGGGTAGCAGATGATGAGTCAAAGAGTCAAAACATCACTGGTTCAATTTTTCCAGCACGATGAGATGCTACAGTGCACTACTATAAACCTGGAATTTGTTTTTCTGTTTTAGTAGTAAGGTTCACGTAAAATACTGCACTACCTCCCCCAAAAAAAAAGTAAAATACTGCAGAGAGATCATGAGATCGATAAGAAATTTTATGGTCCTTGAAAAAAACATTTTTTTCAAACATTTCGAGATATCTAAATTTTACACTAAATTTTTTGGTACCTCGAGTTACTCAATATCTAAAGGTAAGTATCAAAATTTACACAAAAAAGTATGGTATCTCCTATTACTTTTTTTTTTTGAAGGATGACAAAATTATCCTCATGAAATACACACTACGGGTGACGGGTCGTACCTTTCCGTCGGCGCCGACGCTCTCGTTGGTGATGGCGTGCACCTCGTCGTCGTCGTCGGCGCGGCCGTCCTCCTCGGTGATGGAGTGCACCTTGCGGTGACGTACGACGTCGCCACCGTCCACCTCGGTGATGGTCCTTACGGAGTCGACGCCGCCGCCACCCACCAGCTCGGTGATGGCGCCCTGCACCTCATCAGCGACGACCTCGGTGACGACGGAGCTGATCATGATCACCTTGCGGTGGGAGAGTACGTCGTCGTCGATGCCACCGCCGACCTCGGCGATGTTCTGGCCGGCCACCGCGGAGAGGGCCACGGAGAGCAGGAGTACACGCCGGAGGCAGACGAAGAGCAACGCCTGATCGGACGGACTCATGGCCTAACGCTGCGTGAATTCTAGTGTGTGTGTGCTTGGTGACGTACGGTAATATTAATTCGTCCGAGCGCGCGGGTTTTATATATAGGCCAGCGCACGAGGGAGATCGAGGGGCGTTGGAAATTCTTCTTCGCGAAGCTTTTCTTTTCTGATAAGACGTTGTGAAGTTCACTTTTTATATATGGAATCCCCTTCCTAAGATAACACAGTTATCGATATGCATAGTCCTCATGCGTGTTCGTGATGTGACTGCCAGCTGTGCAGCCATGGTCGATCTCGTGCCAGTAACACAAATTCATAGATAATTAAATTGATGAATTATGGTCGCATATGCGTAGATATGCTCTTTTCGTTGGGATCGAAGCATGAGAAGGCTGATACGTAATTCTGGAGTTAAACAATTGAGTCCATCGGCCATGCATGGTAATGGTGCACCAACGTACACCATGCATGATGTGAAAAGTTGGATGTCATATACATCGGCTGATGTATATGCATGCAAGTGATCGTGTGTGAACGGCCGCATTTATACTCACAAGTTCCTTATGCGAACAAAAAAAATATTACCACTAGCAAGTAGTAGTACAAACAGAATCATACGAAGGGGATTTGCAACGAGACAAATTAAACAGAATAATACCAAGGCGTTTGTAAGGAGACAAGTGCTCCGTCCTCACTCCGTTCTAGACAAAACTAAGTGAATTAATTTGAACATATATTTAAAAACTAAATGAATTTGAACATAGATTAATTTTTAAAAGTTTTGTTATTCCTTAAATACAAAATGACTTTTTATGGTGTCACCCTTTTATCCTTACCGCCAAAAAAAAGCTTGAAAAAAAATGTATCGGAGGAATTCCGGCCAAAGGACATCCGCAAAAATAGATTTTCGCTGGCGGTCGCCATTTCTTCAGTCGGACCTCTTAGCAAACGTTTTTCGCTGGTGGTAGCCAAAGAGTACCGCTCACAAAATTAATGTCAACTTATTAAAACGCCCACAGCCCACCTCACCACCTCACCACCGGTCCCTACCTCTCGATCTCCTTCCCTTCTCCCTCCTACCTCCAGACTCTCTCGCCCCTCGCTCCCTCCTTCCCTCGCCCTTCTACCTGCTCCCTCTGGCCCTCTCTCCACCACCGCCAAGGCGTGCTTCTAGTGTGTGTGTGCTTGGTGACGTACGGTAATATTAATTCGTCCGAGCGCGCGGGTTTTATATATAGGCCAGCGCACGAGGGAGATCGAGGGGGTAAAAAATATTATTTTTTTTGTTTTATCTAAAATAAATTTTGTCATAGATAAAAATTATTTTTTTCCCTTCACGAGGTGAAACTAAAATATTGCATTTGTTAAATAATATCTCACAAAATAAACTCATACATATAATAGTCGCATACAATAAATTTATACACTCTATCAATATACTTCATAAATTTATATTTTGTTGATATCAAAGGGCAGAATGGATTTTACGATAGAAATTTAACGGTCAACTAATGGTCAACTAACGGAAGGAGTATAGAAGGATCCAAAATAAAATTTAGGGATATGTAAGGGAATGAGCAAATCTCAGGGGCATATAAGGAATTAGGTGAAGTTTTAAGGTACACAGAGAATTTTCTCATAAATATTCCAGTATCGATTTTTTAAAGAAAAATACCCGGATCGAATTAGAAAGGATAAGATATATGCGTAGCTGGAGTAAGTAGTTTACTTCCTTTATAAGAGGAAGACTGAACTGGTCAAATGTATCTGACCTAATCACTTGGACGAAAGAGAGACTAGATAGTAAATAATAAATCAGTAAAGAAAACAGAGTACATATAAATAAAACGGGATGAGTAACAGATTAGGTTAACGGCGAATCTCAGCTCACGTGAACGGTGGCTGTCAACGTACATGCACGACGGGTTCAAAATAGTAAATATTAACAGGTCGAGCTGTGCGTGACACGTACAAATCTCACCATGTATATGCATGTAGGAGTACAAACCAAATTTATTTCCCCCATTTATTCCGATATGATTTTGTTACAAGCTCGATCGATGCAAATGTATAGTGTACTGTATTACAAAACACACACGATCATATTGATGATTTCAACCATATCATCTACTACTACATAACTTTATTTATATAGTAATATAATACGTAACTGTATTTAACATGGTCGTATATACTCAGATATATAGCTAGTGGGGAATACAACGCACAGGCTGCTGAGTATTGGGATCTGTTGTACACGATGAGTGTCCTGGGGCTGCCGCCTTCACCGGCATCGTCTCAGATGCAGCAGCAGCTACAGCAGCTTCGTTATGGCCGCCGGCGGCGGCGGTGGGCAACGGCCGCGCCGCCGCGGAAGAGTTGGCAGACGCAGCGACAACCAGCAGCAGCATCGTCAGAACCGCCGCCGGCGAGAACCATGTCGCCCGTCCGCTCCTCTTCTTCCTCTCGCTCGTGACGACCATGAGCATGACGATCATCGTCGTGGCGATCAGTCTGTCGGCGGCCGCCGTGTTCGCGTCTGCACGTGCGGGATAAAGAACCTGTGATGCTGATGACAGCTGCAGGGGTAGCAGATGATGAGTCAAAGAGTCAAAACATCACTGGTTCAATTTTTCCAGCACGATGAGATGCTACAGTGCACTACTATAAACCTGGAATTTGTTTTTCTGTTTTAGTAGTAAGGTTCACGTAAAATACTGCACTACCTCCCCCAAAAAAAAAAGTAAAATACTGCAGAGAGATCATGAGATCGATAAGAAATTTTATGGTCCTTGAAAAAAACATTTTTTTTCAAACATTTCGAGATATCTAAATTTTACACTAAATTTTTTGGTACCTCGAGTTACTCAATATCTAAAGGTAAGTATCAAAATTTACACTAAAAAGTATGGTATCTCCTATTACTTTTTTTTTTTGAAGGATGACAAAATTATCCTCATGAAATACACACTACGGGTGACGGGTCGTACCTTTCCGTCGGCGCCGACGCTCTCGTTGGTGATGGCGTGCACCTCGTCGTCGTCGTCGGCGCGGCCGTCCTCCTCGGTGATGGAGTGCACCTTGCGGTGACGTACGACGTCGCCACCGTCCACCTCGGTGATGGTCCTTACGGAGTCGACGCCGCCGCCACCCACCAGCTCGGTGATGGCGCCCTGCACCTCATCAGCGACGACCTCGGTGACGACGGAGCTGATCATGATCACCTTGCGGTGGGAGAGTACGTCGTCGTCGATGCCACCGCCGACCTCGGCGATGTTCTGGCCGGCCACCGCGGAGAGGGCCACGGAGAGCAGGAGTACACGCCGGAGGCAGACGAAGAGCAACGCCTGATCGGACGGACTCATGGCCTAACGCTGCGTGAATTCTAGTGTGTGTGTGCTTGGTGACGTACGGTAATATTAATTCGTCCGAGCGCGCGGGTTTTATATATAGGCCAGCGCACGAGGGAGATCGAGGGGCGTTGGAAATTCTTCTTCGCGAAGCTTTTCTTTTCTGATAAGACGTTGTGAAGTTCACTTTTTATATATGGAATCCCCTTCCTAAGATAACACAGTTATCGATATGCATAGTCCTCATGCGTGTTCGTGATGTGACTGCCAGCTGTGCAGCCATGGTCGATCTCGTGCCAGTAACACAAATTCATAGATAATTAAATTGATGAATTATGGTCGCATATGCGTAGATATGCTCTTTTCGTTGGGATCGAAGCATGAGAAGGCTGATACGTAATTCTGGAGTTAAACAATTGAGTCCATCGGCCATGCATGGTAATGGTGCACCAACGTACACCATGTATGATGTGAAAAGTTGGATGTCATATACATCGGCTGATGTATATGCATGCAAGTGATCGTGTGTGAACGGCCGCATTTATACTCACAAGTTCCTTATGCGAACAAAAAAAATATTACCACTAGCAAGTAGTAGTACAAACAGAATCATACCAAGGGGATTTTTTTGCAACGAGACAAATTAAACAGAATAATACCAAGGCGTTTGTAAGGAGACAAGTGCTCCGTCCTCACTCCGTTCTAGACAAAACTAAGTGAATTAATTTGAACATATATTTAAAAACTAAATGAATTTGAACATAGATTAATTTTTAAAAGTTTTGTTATTCCTTAAATACAAAATGACTTTTTATGGTGTCACCCTTTTATCCTTACCGCCAAAAAAAAGCTTGAAAAAAAATGTATCGGAGGAATTCCGGCCAAAGGACATCCGCAAAAATAGATTTTCGCTGGCGGTCGCCATTTCTTCAGTCGGACCTCTTAGCAAACGTTTTTCGCTGGTGGTAGCCAAAGAGTACCGCTCACAAAATTAATGTCAACTTATTAAAACGCCCACAGCCCACCTCACCACCTCACCACCGGTCCCTACCTCTTGATCTCCTTCCCTTCTCCCTCCTACCTTCAGACTCTCTCGCCCCTCGCTCCCTCCTTCCCTCGCCCTTCTACCTGCTCCCTCTGGCCCTCTCTCCACCACCGCCAAGGCGTGCTGCTACTGTCGCCTCTCTAGGAAGCTGTCAACATTCCGTACTGATGCCAGATTAGCCAATAAGAAGGTCAGGGCCATCGGATCTAGGAGACCCTGGCCTCTCCGCTGGTGGATCTGGCTGGCTGGAGCGGGTGGCGAATAGGACGATGATGAGAGGGAGTAAGAAGATGGCCGGTGGCGAGAGTCGAGTTGGGATCGCTAGATTTGACGGTAGTTCTTAGACCGCTAGATCTGGCAGCGGCGACGGTCAACTTCGACGACGACCCTTGATGGCGACGGCACGACGGCTCCACATGCAAGCTTGACCATGTTGACCCTCGATGGTGACTATGTCTAGGGTTTGTGGCTGACTCAGTGATGGCGATGCCGACTGCTGCTTGGTGACAACAGCGATGACCTTGACCGCGATGCTTGTGGTGACTGTTGATGTTTGTGTTGATGTAATGTTGCTGTTTAGGGTTGAAAGTGATTCGGAGAGTTTCCGTCCGACCGGACCTTTTTTCGGAATCCGATAGTTTCGGTCGGATATATTCGGAAAATTTTAAATTCGGATATATTTTTCGGAAATGAAAAAGAATATGATATAGGTGATATCCGTCGGAATCGGATAACGGTCGGATAATATCCGGTATTTTCTATTGGATATCCAACTTACACATAAGGCTGCCATAGCCTATAAGCCAGCCCTACCCAAGAGGCAGCCCAGCCCAACAACAACAAGGATAACCCTAGGAAGTCTCCAGTACCGTAGCTCTTTCAGTGATACATATTAATTTATTTGTTTCATAATAACATAAATTTGTATGGAAAGTAAACACAACATTTTCTATCTCTCCCTTGCCCTTACAAATAGAGTTAAAATTTGAAAATGTTGATGTTTTGTTTTTGAAAACTAATGGCTATATCTCTTCCTCGATTTAAGAAGCTTACTTTGAAGGGTCTTGATATTTCGATAATTATTCGTTACCGTATTTGTTTCTATTCGTATTCGCTCTGTATCTGTATTCGATAATATTCGACTCCGTTTTCGTATCCGGGTTTCTGATTCCGAGAAAAAAATATATGAAAATGAATATGATAGAGCAAGTTTTCGACCCTATTCGATCCGTTTTCATCCCTACTGTTGTTGATGGAAGTCTGAATCTAGATATGATGTAGTCTGCTGTTAATGCTTTGCCACTGTTATTCACTACTAGAAAAATGATTTTTTAGCAACGTTGGCCTTTTATTTTTCCAGGCGGGTATGACCCTCGGAGCTAAATGACCGCCTAGAAAAATGTAAATCGGGGTGGTGCTCACCGTCCGCCTGCGAAAATCAATTTTTCCAGGCGGACCACTTAAGAGGTCCACCTGCGAAAATACATTTATTTTCGCAGGCGGACCTCTTAAGTGGTCTGCCTGGAAAAATATGATCTTTGCAGGCGGACCTATTGTGGTCTGGCTGCAAAAATCAATGCCTCCAAAAAAAAATCAGTCATCCTTGTCCTCTCTCCACCATCCTTATCCTCTCCTCTCCACCACTACATTTCCCTCCCCTCCTCTCTCTCTCTCTCTCTCTCCTTCTCTCTCACAAAACTTAGCAAAAAAAATCCTCTACTGGCTCCTCCCTCCCCGGCCTCCAGCCGCCGCCTCCCTCCTCGACAACACGACCGCGACGCCGCCTCCGCTGCCGTCGGCTCCCCCTCGGCCGTAAGACGACGACCTTGCGGCAACGCGGAGCGGCGGATCACCGGCTCCCCCCTCCCCGCGGCGGCTCCACCGCCGGCTGTCTCGTCCCCGCCTCCACCGCCGGCTCCTCCTCGATGATGACGACGACCGTGATGCTGCTCACGAGCCGTCGCTCCCCTCGGCCGCGACGAGACGACCTTCGCGCGCGTGAAGCGGCGGATTCACACGCTTCCCCTCTTCGCCTCCGCTGCCGCTGCCTCCTCCCGCCTCCGTCGCCGGCTCCCTCCTCACGACGCTGGAGACGACCACGCGACGCGCTCGCGAGCCGTCGGCTCCCCTCGGCCGCAACGACGACGACCTTCGCGGCGCCGTGAAGCGACGGATCCACCGGCTCCCCTCCTCCCTGCCTCCACCGCCGGTTCCCCTCCTTGCCGGCGGCTCCCTTCTCGACGATGACTTCCTCCTCGACGACAACGACGACAACGGTGCCAACAACGCGAAGACAACGACGTTGCGACGACTACGCCAGGCCACCGGCTTCCTCCTCGACGACGACCACGACGCAACGACGACCACGATGCGACGACATGACGACGGCGCCAACCCCTGTGGGGACAGCAGCGGACCGAGGAGGAGAGCCGTCGTCGGCCGGAGGAAGAGGCCGGCGGCGGCGGTGAGGCGTCTTTTTTTTTTCGCTGAAATGCAGGCGGGTGAATCTACCGCCTGCGAAGATGTCGTCCGCCTGTAAAAATTGGCCTGCGAAAATTATCTATTTTTTATCTTTTCTTTTAGTAGAGTTTGACGGGGAGAGTAACATGCATGTATTGGAGCCAACAATATGTCGGGCCGGCTACCACTATGGCGTTTTTGACAGCAATATATGCAGAATGTGTAGACGTTTTTAGGTTGAATTGGTTGGAAACTCATCGTCCTGCCGGTTACCATTTGCGAATAAAATTCCCGTCCCCAAGTTTTGCACACCTCACCCGGCCCGGCGTTTTTTCTCCTTGGAAAAGCACCTTAATTTTTACTTGACAACACATGTAATCGCACGTGAGGACTAAGGTGAGAGATCTTAAATTCGAAACCCGCATCCAACATTTTTTTTTTTTTGGCTTGGTAGATCATGGTCTTTAACCTCGATTTGCTGGTCACCGTTTTTATAACCAGGATTAATAGGGTTTTCAACGGGTATAGTTGTCTAACCGGTGCACCTGTCAAATTAACTGCCTTGTATCCAAAGCTACAACTACGGCTGATGCTGTTCCTATCCAATATTATTCTAGACTAAGATTAAAAAAAGTTGTTCCAAGATTGATTCAGTGTGCTCCATGCTCAGTTTCAAAGATTTTGGAAAAAAAAAACATTGCTGAAGTCGTGGAATCAGAACACAGCCGAAGAAGCCAACAAGGACAATATTCCAAAAGGCACCCCCGTCAACAGCCAAATTAAAATTCAGAACAGGCGGCGAATTAAGTTCAGCACTCACGTGATGATTAACAGATAAACAAAACTGGTTTTGTTACCGTGCACGATTTCACTAAGGCTGTGTTTAGTTCACACTAAAGTTTGAAAGTTTGGTTGAAATTGGAACGATGTGACTGAAAAGTTGTGTATATGAAAGATTTGATGAATGAAAAGTTGAAAGTTTAAAAAAAACTTTGGAACTAAACAGGCCCTAGCACCAGCTGGCTCGCGAGACGCAAATAAAAGCATGGGGTGCGCCACGCCATGCCGTGCCCGTGCCCGTGCTTACGTACGCGGCGTGTGCGGCATTGGCGCGTCGGAGTTGGACTACACGTCTAAACGTACAAATTCAAGTGCAAGACATACGTAGTTACGCAATTGAGATGGACACGTACGATGACGGTATAAATACACAGACACAATTAATGGAGTCTGAGGGTGTGTCTAGTTCACGTTAAAATTGGAAGTTTGATTAAAATTGAAACGATGGGACAATTTGGTTGAAAGTTTATGTGTGTAGGAGAGTCTTGATGTGATGGAAAAGTTAAAAGTTTGAAGAGAAAGTTTAGAACTAAACTCAGCCTGAACTACTCCACTAATTGAGAACCAATTGAAATGAAAGCATTTCTCACTTGCGTGTGCGACGGCAGCTTTGCGCGCTCGATCATATGTCGATCAGGTCGTGCATGACTGGCACGTCAGAAACGACGACCACCTTGCCCGCTGCGCTCATTTTAAACTTTTTCTTCACCAACTTTATTTAGTTAATTTATTCGGCTAATCTGACATTGACAAGATAAAACGCAGAAAGATTGAGATTGCGACAACACCAGTTCAGTTGCAGAATGGTCAGAAGAAACCAATGCAAATCTGACCATGACAAGATAAACACACGCGCAAGACTGCGATTTCATCAGTTCAATCACAGGATGGTGGAAACAGAACCGGAGGAGAAACTTTACATGCTGTAACCTCTTCCTTACCCAATTTCAGTTCAGTTTTATTCGGAAAATCTGATTACGGACAATAAACCAAGTACTTTTTTTATGATAATGGAATAAACATCTCGACCTTTGCTAAAAAGATCTATAACCCATTATTACAATATAGTATTTCAGCGTGTACAGTAGTCAGATAAGAAGAACCGAGAGAGAAAACCTATAAAGATTTCTTGCAACCTTATATAAATGTTTTGAACTAACCAACATAAAAAAAAAAGTATATTGCAACTTTTTTATCTAGCATTATTATGCAAGGCAATTACTCCCTCTTTTTACAAATATACTATGTTTTTACCACTAAGTCATATATTTGACCAGAGCCTCATCGGCCACGTACCGTCGCCTTGTCCGCAACCATCTCAACCTGTTATCATCATCGTGGGGGCTCCTAATCCGTGCACTCGCGCGCGTCAGAAAAATTAGTAGCGCACACGTCGTACTATGTTTTGTCGTTTTGGTCACGCCATAGCACGCGCCCATAGTACCGTCGCATGCCATTAGCGCTAATAATAGTGTTAAGTGTATTAATTATGCTAATTATAGTTTCTATGATCGAAAAAAAAAATACAAAATTGAAATGTTTCGAAATATGTGTTTGAAAGTTTTCAAAAATTTGGTTGGAAGTTTTCAGAATTCGAGTTAGAAGTTTTCAATATTTATTTGAAAAGGTTTCAATTTCAGGTATAGATTTTCAAAATTTTAGTAAAAAAAAGAAACAAACTTATGAGAAAAGAAAATTTTAATTAAGGCCGTGATTATCTGGAAAAGTTAATCACAATTTTCCTCCGGCCATCCGACGCACGTGCACCGACCTCTCGACGGTTCCGTTGCACGAAAAATATAGGGAAAAAGTTCAATTGGACTCCTTGAAATATAGATCAGATCTGATTCATATCCCTTAATCGTAAAATCAGGTATAACAACTCTGTTAACTATTAAAACCAGATAAAATGACTCCATGAATGGTATTGACAGTGGTTTTCACTGACGTGGTGTCCACGTGACAGCACATTCATCACATAAATTAAAAAAAACAGTGGGGCCTACATGTCATCTCCTCTCCCTCCTTTCTTCCCTACCTCCTCTCTCTATCCCCTTCTAGGCGGCAGCAGGCCGACGCGAGATTGAGAGGCAGCAAGGCGCTGACGCTCTTCTTAAGGCCCCTCACCACCGGTGGACTTTTTGCCGCTGCATCGATATGGAGCTGCAGGTGTGTCGTCCCTTCGGACCACAGTGTCGTCCCTCTCATCGTCATCATCGCCGCCTGCGCATCGACATCCTCGTCGTCCGCACTGGTCATCGTCAGCTACTCGGGTCTTCTACGTCTACTTCGAACATCGCTGCCGCGTCTCCAAGCTGCCACTGTCGCCACTCTTGGCCGGTTGTCCAGCTACCTCTACATGGCTACCGACGTCGTTGTCCAGGCCGTTGGTCCCGCTACATTGCCTTCTACTTCGTCCAACATGATTCATCAACAGCGTCACTGTATCTTCCTCGATTACACTTTGCTCTTCTCCGGCAACTGCGTGCTGCTCCAGCAATTCTCCTTCTACGTCGTTCTCGCGCCGCGACCATCCCGGAGGCCTTCTCTGCTAGTCTCCTCCGACATTGGCGTATGATTCATGGTGGTCTCCTTCCTCGCCCGCGCGGTATTGGCAACACCGTTGCGCGCGTTCGTCCCGAGTTGTCTCCAGGTCTGGCAAACCTGGCGTGACGTCTCGTCCTTCACGGTTCGACTACATCGGTTCTTCGGCGTCACCTTCCTCAATGACCGTCGCGATTGTGTCACCGTCTTCGTCTCCAGCGCGTCCTCGCGTACCATTGGTCCACGACAACCTCCCGTCCGTCCACGACCACTCTACGGCGCCCCCTGCGCGCCTCGCGGCTCGGCTACCTCGACATCATCGACTCCCCGACTTCGGCTACATTGATCACGGCTACTCTACGCACGGCTTTATTGACCACGGCTCTCTCGGCTCCTTCGCTTTGGCTACGTCGACTATGACACAAAGGGTTATCATCCGTGTTGAGCACTCTTGCCGGTTTCTTCTCCAGTCCAAGTGTCTGCGCTGCTCACGTTTGGACTGCGGGGGATGTTAGAGTATATGGTAGTTAGAGATGTGTTAGGATAGGATTGGTTTGTTTGGATTCCTTCCATATCTGTAATCCTTCCTTATCTCCTCCTCATGTACTCCTATATATACTAGCCCCCGAGGCTTAATACAATGTGTCCAATATTCGCAGTATTCCCCTCTTCCTATACTATCAAACAGTGTTGGTTTTCTTGTGTTCTTGGTTTGAAGTCTGGTACCCATTGCTCGCTTGGGGCAGCTGCCGCTCCATGGTGATCAAATAGTATTAATTATTGCAGTGACCGATCGATTAATTTGATCGATCAATCGATCAATTTCTGATCTTTCGATGCCCTGCTTTGCCCTTCATCCCGAGACGATCGTCTGTTACAAATTACTGGAAATACCTACATAGTACTGCATCTCTGTAATCTCTGTTACAAATTGGGGAGAAGATACTGCAACTGATTTTTACATTTATATTGTCTCCAGTGGCTGCTTGCCTAAAATCAACATACATAATTCTAATCGGAGTATATATATATATCCTTGCTAATTTGAGATTTGCTCATAAAAAACCTGTCCTTTTTGTGCTTGCAGGTGAATAACAGCAAGCTGCTTACCTTTTATTTTGTGGTTATTTTACTACATTTATGGCTAAAATAAAATTTTTCAGGGCACGCACATTACAATGTAGTGTGTGTGTGTGTGTGTCTATATACATACATACATACATGTGGATGGATGGTCATGTCGTGCAAACACTTATGATATACCACCGTGCATTCAGTTGGCATTCGCCTTATGTAACGGCGTAGATATATACTAGTACGTGTCTAGTTGAGAATGAACTGAAATGCAGCTGAATGCTCTCAACCAAGTGCCATGTTAATTTAAACGTGATAAAGATATTCCATAACATTGATAGGTAATAGCATTAACGAGATATTAATGTATCATAGCATCCGCTAATCCTCACATGTTTGAGTATTTCTTATAAGCATCTCTTGCATAGTGAACATCTGTATTTAAGAGAGCCTGATCACTGTGCAGCACGGGGCTTAATTATGATTGGGGTTGCAACGAAAATGCTTGGGCATGTTGGGATCATTGGTGCAGTTTGAGCGTGTTGCATCTGCCACCGGTGCTGTAGATGCAGAACCTGCCGCGGCCGCAAGCAGCAGCATGATCAGAAGGGCGCCTATCGCCGCCACGGAGTATCTCGCCCTTCCGCTCTTCTTCTTCCTCCGGTCCGCCGCTCGATCAGCTAGCACGATGATCATGGCCAGTAGCGCCAGCTCGGAGTCGAGCTCCGGTAGGCCGCCGGTGACAGTGCGGTGGGACGACGACTTGCCGGCCGCCGCGGCGAACGCCGGCAGCGGAGAGCAACCAGGACGTGTCACGAACCCGGACAGCACGGAGCAGTTGAAATCACCGGGCTGCAAAGATGCCTGCCAATTAGTTAACGTCACTCATCTATAACTAAGCAACTGGCATAGTAATTAAATACATCCAAATAAGCCACAACATATTGGTAATCGATCTGGTACACCATCAAACAAATAGTAGTAATAATATTTAAATTGATGTAAACCTGGAAGTTACGACACTTGGGTGGGGGGCGCTGGATAAACCTGGTAAACATGATGGCCAAATAACCCGCCCAACCCGGCTCAGCCCAGGCACGGCTAAGGCATGGCCTGCTCAACGGCCAGGCCGGGCTGGGCCGTACCCATCCACGGGCTCCACCTAGGCCCAGGCACAGCAGCCCATCGTGATTTGTTTCAAATAAGTCTGTTTCCCCCTCCTCTAATTTGGGCCGTGACTTAGATATGGCTAACGTAAGTCTATTTTTCTTCCCTCCTCTTTGGGTTGTGCCTTACATAGGGCTATAATAAGTCTATTTTTCCTTCTCTTTATATATGGCTGAAAATAATTCTATTTTGCATTCCTCATATTCGTGCCGTGCCGGCCCACCATGCCAAGGCAGCGGCCCACGGCCCCAACTGTCGGGTTGGGCCGCAACGGGCCTGTCACCAATCGAGTCATGCTATGCCTGGGCCGAGCCAAAGTACCATGCCATGGGCCAGGTCGTTGGGCCTCGGACAATATGGTCATCTATAGCGCTGGATCCTGGGTAACCCACGTGCACATTCCTTTTTATTTTACTCTTACTAAAAAAACGAAATATACCACATCTGTTATCGATAAAATATACTCCCCCCGTTTTTTAATAGATAACGTTATTGACTTTTTCTCACATGTTTGACCATTCGTCTTATTCAAAAAAGATTTACGTAATTATAATTTTTTTATGAGTTGTTTTATCACTCATAATACTTTAAGTGTGATTTATATCTTATACATTTGCATAAAATTTTTAAATAAGACGAATGGTCAAACATGTGATAAAAAGTCAACGGCGTCATCTATTAAAAAAGGAGGTAGTATAACTATTTCTAACACAATTACTTGTCCTAAAAGAAAGTTATTTCTACATCTACCACCTCATCTCAAATAATCATAATCATTCTCTATTTAATTTAATTATTTATTATTTATCTTCTCAATCAATCATAACCTTCCTCCAATCATTTCTATTTGTACCTCCTTCATACACATGTCCACCGAAAAAATATTTACATTTTAAAACGGAGAAAATACCTTTTTTTTTCCCAATTCGCCTACTTGTGTGTTAATGCTTGGTGCTCATTTCCCACTATAATATATACTCCGTCCTTCCTAAGCTACACCCTCCGTCATAATATATATTTAAGATGGGATTAATATATATTTCCCACTATAATATATGCTTCCTATGCTACTCCCTCTATAATGCTACATATTGAAACGGAGTGAGTGGATATGTACACATTCTTGTAAGTCAAATCTCAAAATTTAAAATACGCTTCAATTTAAAATACATTCTTGTAAATCAACTTCTTGTAAACAAGTTGTAGCTGCCCTATGACCATCGGCAGATCCGGACAAGGAGTTTGTCTTTGTTTTAGCCCTCGTTGCAATTTGATATGTACATGTACAGTGGTCACTACTAGTCGTACTATAGCTCACTCTCGTCAACCTAAGCCTGCTTTTTAGCTGGATCTTTCAAAAAAACAAAGAAAAACCTGGGTAGGTGGTACTACACCGTACGCTAGCCTAGAATCGCGGACGCCGTCGCACGAGCGGGATGACAGGTACTACTACTAGTATTAATTTGCTGAGTCTTTAAACAATGGCTCAGCGTAAAGCTTAAATTTTGGTTGAAATTGGAAATAATGTGATTGAAAAATTATGTGTGTATGACAGGTTGATGTGATGGAAAAGGACTGAAATTTGGATCCAAACTTTGAATCTAAACACAGCCAATTAAACTTATACAAGGACGTGTGGTGAACTGGTGATAGGCTAGCTACGTGATGTCTAGCTAGTACTCCCTCCGTCCCATAATAGGTGACGTTTTTGACTTTTTATTTGCAACGTTTGACCATTCGTTTTATTTGAAAAATTAGTGCAAATATAAAAAAAGATAAGTCATATGTAAAGTACTTTTGATAATAAAGCAAATGATAAACAAAATAAATAATAATTCTAAAATTTTTTGAATAAGACGAATGATCAAACATTGACAAACAAAAACTCAAAAAGACAAGTAATATGGGACGGAGGTAGTAGTTACCTTACCGGCCCCATGTGCGACAGTTGCTAACAGCCTGTTTAGCAACAATTTTAAAAGGACTAACATGAGAGTTTAGAATATACAAATAATTTTCGGTCTAATATTGATGGGAATTTCGAAGATTTTAAGATAGAGGTGACAATTCAAAATAGACTAGCAAAATGCCATATGCTTGGCTATAGGAGGATTAAAAAAACATTATAATATGTCACAGAATACTATATTTTTCTAACCAATATCTTAATATCATTTGTTTGCTTATTTGCTTATATGTTATTTATTTGTTTAAATTAAATGTTGGACTATTCTACAATATTAAAAAAATATTATGAGACAATTTTGAAAACTATATAAAAAGCAATAGTGGGGTGACAAATTCACCACCACCACCACTATCTTTATAGGCTTTTAAAATAGTATAGAATGAAAGGCTAGAACTCGTACCTTAATCATCACAGTAGAAAAATTCCCCCTCAATTTTTACTCCTATATATCTAGGCATTAAAAGACGAAAGAGTTTGCCTCTTAATTTAATTCTCCTTTCCCACTCTACACGTATATGAAAGCTCACAAAAATAGAGGTTGGGGGGGGGGGGGGGGGTGTATCTGATCTGTTAAAGAAACAAACCTTATGAAACTTTAATAAAACCAAAATATGGCAAAGGTGACACACCGACGATCCAAACATCGATACTTTACAAACTTCCTTGGCAAAATCATTCCTATCACCTATGTTTCAAATAAAATTTCCTCTTAAACTACTCATCCGATTTATGATCCGATTACATGGTTGTGTTCGTAAGAATTAAATCTTTATAACAAGATCTCACATGATAATATTTTGATGAAAAAATTACAAATTACTTTTATAGTATATCTAAGTTACTTTTAGATTTCCCTAAATTACTTCTTAGACATATAAAAGTAATTTCAGTAAAGCTTAAAAGTAATTTACATATATTATAGAAGTAACTTAAGACAAAAAGAAAATAACTTTGTCATACATTAAAAATAGATCCGTTATGGAGGTAAAAACATGAGTCTATCTAAAAATTAAATTTAATCAGCACAAATTATGGAATTGACTAAAAAAAGATAATAAAAAACAACTCACAACATTATGATTGTATAATAAGTAATTTAATCAAATCAAAAAGTAATTTATATATATGAATAAAAGTAACTTACATATATAATAAAAGTAATTTACAACATAGATATTTCTTTTATCAAAATATAGTCATGTAAGATCTTGTTGTAAAGATTTAATTGCAACGAACACAATGGTGTAATAGGATTATAAATCGGATAAGTAATTTAAAAGAAAAATCTATAAGAAGAAAAAAAAACATATATCATTTGGTGTACTAGTATGTAACCAGGTCTAAGACGAGTCTCTGCTTAAATCAATATAGAGGACGGTCTCTATGTAGTCATGTCCAAACTTCCTTATAGAGGACGGTCTCTATGTAGTCATGTCCAAACTTCCTTACATTAAAAAAAAATGCAAACGTATCAGTAAACATAGCATATATACCCACCCTACCTTGTCAAATATTATCAAATTTAATTTGGCACTACTAATTAATTTTATAGGGTTAATTTGGCGTCAAATGAAGCAACCCATCAACACCCATGCACCGCCCATAATCCCAGTTTTCCCTCGAAAGGGAAATGGATCTGCTGCAGTTGAAACTCTCTTGATCATGGACAAGTCAAAAGATTTTTTTTTTCTTCAACCAAACAACACGTGATGATGAGATCATGCTTACATACCTGATGGGGTGACGCCGCGCCGGCAGTAGAGACAAAGGTTACAACGGAGGCGACGCCCGCCTGCGGCCGCGCAACCCAACAGTATTCGGCGAGGCCGCCGCCGCCGCCGCAGCCACGAGGGTGGTCGCGCGCCACCTGCAGCTGATGATGATGCCCCGCCCACGTCGCCGTCGCGCCGTCGTGTGGCGAGTACCTCCCGGAGGCGAAGGATGGAAAAGTAGGGAAGCAAAGGAGGATGATGATCACCACCAGCTGGTGGAAGAATCCACTCGCCATGGCGGCTACGGCTGAGTGATGATCAGCTGGCTAGCTTAGCTATACTCTGTTCGTGTTTAGCTAGGTGCAAGAGGAGGAAGACGAGGGAGGTTTAGCCCACTACGTACTGCACCAACTTTATAGAGAGAAAGGCTGGTGAATCGGTGATCGACATGGGGTTTACCATTTTCTCGAACCTTCATGCCTCTCGAATCTCGAGGAGGATCGGACGATCACCTAACACTTTTGACTTCACGTACTACCTTGCATGTGAAAGCAATTGCTGTATGCAAATCAAAGTACAGCTAGCTAGTTGCATGCATGGAAACATATAAGCAGGCTGCAGCTTAAACACCGGTCAAACGGAGACATTATTCCTTTCTACTCCTTTTTTTGTTCTTACAAGCTAATTAAATCTTTTTTCCCCTTACAGGCTACTACCTCCATCCCACAATAGTTGTCGCTTTGATTTTTTCCTTACAACGTTTGACCATTCATTTTATTTAAAAAATTTGTGTAAATATGAAAAAGGATAAGTAATACTTAAAGTACTTTTAATAATAAAGCAAGTCACAAACAAAATAAATAATAATTTTAAAAAAAATTAAATAAGATGAATGATTAAATTTTACAATAAAAACTCAAAATTGACAAGTAATATGGGAGGGAGAGGCAGTAGTAATTAACGGGATACAGATAGCACATGACAGGTCAAAGCTAAGCTGACATGATGGTCCAATTCTCCACTATTTTTTATATACAGAGGCGAATAGTACGTGTCCTTGCAATGTATTACTAGCTAGTAGTACTGCACTCTAATTTTAATCACTGACCAAATCTCTGCTGAATATACTTATCATTTATTGGCCGGGATTCAGTAGATCAAATGCTATTTGTCTACTCATAAGTCATAAAGCGGCATATGCATCCTTTTTGTTCTATTAATGGATTCCATTTTGACTAAGTAGATATGGCAGTATGTGCCAGCTTCAATGCCACTGGGATAGCAGCTGTATTCTTCTATTTAAAACTTATGAAATGGTCCAAATTGCCAGTCGGATTGTTTAAGCTGAATGTTGGTGGTAGCTTTTCGTCGTATTGTTGTAATGGTATAACAGCTGCAGTGTTGACTGCCAGGTCCTGCAGTTCCTATTTTTAATAGTATTTTGTATAATTTACATATATAAATAGTGTTACCTCGTTGTAAAATTTAAGTTTTAGGTTTGACCATGGGTATGAATGAAGTTGATAGAAGTAAATGAGGGAATGTTAAGTTGTGATTGGGTGAGAAGAGAATGTTAGTAATTAAGTATTAAAATTAAATGGAGAAAGTTATGATTGGTTGAGAACATGATATAGGTAGCGAAACTATTATATCTTAAAATGAATTTTAAATGTTAAAATGATGATATACTTTAGGAACGATGGATATATATAGGTAGGCGTCACAGGTGTGTAGACATACATGCGTTGACGCGTTGTGGATCGATGTTGGAAAGGACATGACAATTAACCACATGATACTGTTTTTTTTTTTTTTAAAAAACACCACATGATACTATAGGAGAGGCCCATGGGCCATGGCCCTGGTTCACCTTAATTTCAGGCCTGTCTAAGCCCAGAGACTAATAAGACGAGATGCCCTTCGCAATCCTATTTAATCGATCTTAAATCCGGGAGTACCTATGCATCTTTCGAAAGATTTTTATGATTATATCATACAGATTTTTAATCTTTAGATTAAAATCCAATGGACACATTAAAATGCAAAAAGCAACTAAGAAACACCATAATGGACACTAAATTACCATATCTTCAAGAAAAAGACCAAATCCAATATAAATTTCAAAACTTACATGCGAAGATTCAAAAATTACACCGTAACTTACAAAAGTTACGGTGTAAGTTTCATAAATTACATTGTAATTTACAAGAAAACACACTGTAAATTTGAGTGAGAAAATCGAGTGAGAGATAAGAAGAAATCTTTCGAGTGAGATATAGCAAAATCGCAAACTAAATAAGGCTCTGAAATTAGTGGTGACACTCCGAACCCTCCGACGCACGGACCAGTGCCCTTGTTTAAAGGCTTTTTCTCTATTTTAAAAAGAAGTTTTCCTTTTATTTATTGATTTGTTTAGAATGGCATTATTTTCTTAGCCTCCGACAAGTGTTCATAGTAATTATGGCCACCTTACCAAGCTGTAGCTCACGATGAAGATATGAACTTGTGTCCTAGGCATTAAAAAATCATTTTTAATAAAAATAAATCACTGCTACCTTCATTTTATATTATAAGCCACTTTTACTTTTCTAAGTTAATTTTTTTTACAGTAAATTTCATCCTGGGCTACCTTTTTTTACCATTGTTTCATATTGGGCTAGGGCCAAGTCAAGATTTTCACTTAACACCATGTTTCTTTGCCAAGAGTTGCACTTTGGGGCAGGTTATGTTCACGATCTGGGCATGTGTGACCTCGCCGTTGATATTCTGCTGCTGTGGCTCTTCACTGTGCGATTGCTGTGTATTTCGTTGTGATGGTGATGCTGGACCTAAACGTGATCGGCGGCGTAAAACCGGGAAGGACGCACGAGCACGGCGGCGGGGCATGGCACTCAGTTCAAACAGCTAGCTTCTTGATGTGTGCCTGCTACGGTTCAGGTAGAGATGACCGAGCCCACTCGTGACATGACGGACGCCTTAATTCGACGAGCATCTTGAGGCGGCCCTAAAGAAGCATGAACTACTCCTATGAAAGTTAGCTCACCGTAGCCGGCGAGAGGGACTGCCATGATCAATCTGATCATGTCGCCGCGTTGTGCGGGACGATAGTGAGTAGGAGCAGAGTGTCCGCCGTGCTGCGCTCTCACCAGGACATGGCGGTGTATGGTCAGCTAGTTCACGCTCGATCTTCAAGAACGAGCCGCACGCGGTCGATACATACGCCATCCCATTGATAGCCATCGTCGACTATCTGCCGTCGGCCAATATTCCAGCGCGTGGTGGGCGCTACCTAGGGTCGTGCTATTGTTTTTTTTAGAGAAAAGGTCACTACGACCCTACTTCTATTGAAAGCAAATATAGTATTTGCTGGGGATTCCAGCTTACAAGTTAGCACTTCAGCCAAAATAGGATTCATCCGCCAACACCTGGGAAACAACACACCGACCAACTAAACACCCAACACAACATCAGAAGCTGTGGACAGAACATATCAACTACTCCCCTTAGAACTCCCACACCAGCCACTAATTCTATTTGACAAGAGCTATCTCACACCAGTTCTACTTTGCCGGAGACAAGCATTACGTTCCTTCAGCTTCCTTGTGAGCAAATCCAGTTCACCAGTCTCCACTCCCTTGAACAGCGGTTTCCACTGCAAAAGAAAAGAAATGATTTGAAAGGAAAGCATTAGCGGCGAGTAAACCAGCTTATCTCTAAACACCATGTTATTCCTGGTGGTCCAAAGAGTCCAACAAACAGCAGCAAGTAGAGCAATCTTGACATTCATGTATTTAAAAGCAACTCTAAGATTAGCAAGATAGAAAAAGTCCTCAAAGTTCCTAGGGATCTGATCCCAACGTAACACATCTCGGCAACACCCCCAAACAAAAACAGCCATAGGGCAATGGAAGAGAATGTGGTTAGTGGTTTCCCTTTCCCCACAAAGTTGGCAGTTCAGAGAGCCACTCCAATCTTTCTTTACCAAGTTAGCAGCAGCCTGAATCCTATCTCTAATGCTCAGGCAGATGAAATGCTTGATTTTCAAAGGACAAGGGGCTCCCCATATTTGCTCTAACTAGGTATCAATAACACCTCTAAAAGTGAGCATTCTATACAAGAACTTAGTGGAGAAAGACTTATTATTTAGCCCCCATATTAGAGTATCATGCCCCTGACCAGTCTCAATGTTTTCAATTATCTCTCTCAGTTCTTGCCATTCCTGCACCTCATTGGGACCAAAAGATCTCCTGAAAGTGAGTTTCTCAGGGCCACCCTGTACAATCTCAACAACCAAAATCGACTGTTGATTGCAAATTTCATGTAGCAAAGGAAATGACACCATGAGGGGGCAGGAATGTATCCAGACATCCTTCCAAAAGAAAATATGTGAGCCTTCCCCCACCTGCCATTCTGAAGCTAGATCAATCCATTGTCTTGTATTGAGTACCCCTTCCAAAATTGGGACCGTCCTTGTGCTTTACATTGAAAAACCCCTCCCTCCTAGAGATACTTTCTCCTGAGGAGAGTAGTAAATAAACTCTGATTAGCTGATTCCAGCTTAAAAATACATGGGGTCGTGCTATTGTTTCATGCATGCAGAGAAGTTCCTTTGCACTTTTAGGTGTTGCCGCATGCATGCCACGTTGCAATCATCTCTATTACAAGCTTGCCGGCGTCCACAATCTAATCATCTCCATCACAAGCTTGCCGGCGTCCACCCTACTCCCTTTTTATCTCCTGATCTAATGACATGTGAGAGCATCCAGTCCAAAGTGAGTTTTTGGTAAAAGAAACTAGCCCAAAGTGAAAACTTTGTCTTTAGGATAGTCCATGTTGAAACTTGGGTAAAAATACCTAGGCCAATGTGTAATTTACTTTTTTTTTTTTATCCCTGCCTAATACGGAGTATAATATGCATAGTCATTCGTTCGTGATGTGAGAAAAACAGCTAACAGCTAGCAGCACCGTGACAGCTTTGCACTGCCAGCCGTGCAGCCGTACCACAGGTTCATTAGTACAAAATCTACTACTACAGTATATACAAAAACTCTATTAAACTAAACTATCTCGAAATGTTCTCGAACCATCACGCGAGACTCGTACAAACACTTCTAAGCTAACCACCACGTGACGCTTTAATAATTTAAATAAATTCTTAAAAAAAATCTAAGCTAACCACCACGTGACGCTTCAATAATTTAAATAAATTCTTAAAAAAAATCTAACCATCAATTTTCATTTTAAACTATGGACCTGACAATATTAACCATTAGATCAAAACTAAATCTACTAACCCCTTTCCTCTTGACGCCTTCTGTGAGCTCGATAGACACCATCCAACTCCCAATTCTCTTTTTTTTATTACACGCAATGTTTAAATAGCGGACTAACACACTTAGCGGTTAGCCTTTTCAAATAACTATAGCGGCAGCTATAGCAGCTAAATTATACTACTTTACTTAAAAAAATATATACTAAATGAGAGCAAATAGCTAGAACACTTTCCAAGCAGCTATAGCTGGAGATAACGGCAGCTATAGCTTGAAATTAAAAACCCTGATTACACAATACATGTATACCGTAATTTATTTAGTGACGAGTTATATCAGCTGGTACTACAGTTTAGGGATGCGATTCCAGCTCGACGGTACGATTGGGGACTTATTCCTTTCTCAACAAACAGGACTGTTACCAACGAGCGGCCCATGCTAAGGTTTACATGCTGAGGCCCAAAATCGTCAGCCCTATTTACATGGGTCTAGTGGTTGCCCGTAATGGACCGTCCGGTCACGTGTATGCGGGGCTACGTTCAACGGAATAAGTTCACTTCGTTACCCTCAAAAGTGATCGAAATCTAATCCGTGACCCTAAACCACAAAACCGGATATCTTAACCCCCCAAACTCTTAAAACCGGTGCAATTTGACTCCCTCGGCGGTTTTGGAGGGCGGTTTCGCTGACGTGGCGCCACATGGTGCCTACGTGGTGATATTGACCGAGTCTTTGTTCCACGTGGCGTTTACGTGGCACTTAAGTGGCATTAGAATTAAAAAATATGCATGGGACCCATTTGTCATTCACACACATAAAAAATGTGGGGCCCACTGACATCTGGGGCTCACATGTCAATCCTCCTTCCTCCTTCCTCCTCCCTCTCTCCCTTCTCTCTCTTTCTCTCCCCTTCTTCCCCTTTGGCCGGCAGCGGGGCATGGGCCGTGGTGTGGTGTTAGGGCTGGCGGGAGCTGAAGTGGTCCCTGGCGGTGGCGGCAGTCCCCGGAGTGGAGGTGTAGACGATGGTGAAGCGACGATGTTTGCTCGGGCGAGTGTGTTGTCGTGGATCCAAAAGTCGTTGGCAGGCGCTCGAAGGCCGGAGCGGCGGCGGCAGCATTGGCGGGCGGGCAGCTCGGCCCTACTCCAGCTCAGAGGGCTAGAACTTGTGGCCGCCGCCGCCGTGCTGCTCGTCTCGCAGCTGCCCCAAGTGGCCGCCTCCCTCTTCCACGTCGGCACGACTGCACCGCCGGCTACCCACCTGGGCTGCCACCGCCAGGGCTCGACTCCGCGGCGACCACGTGGACCTCCGCCTTCGACCTCGGCCTCCGTTGTCGGCCATCGACGACGCCAAGGACAACCCCCGCCGGTCGACTTCCTCCACGACGCCGACCCCATCTCGCCGAGCGTTGGCCTTGCCATCGTCAAATCCTCCACTCCAGGGACCGCCGCCACCGTCGGCCGAGGGGAAAGAAGGGGATAGCAAGAGAGAGAAGGGAGAGAGCGAGGAGGAAGGAGGACTGACATGTGGGCCCCACAATTTTTTCACCTGTGAATGGCAAACGGGTCCCATGCATATTTTTAATTCTAATGCCATGTAAGTGCCACGTCAACGCCACGTGGAACAAAGACACGGTCAATATCACCATGTAGGCGCCATGTGGTGCCACGTCAGCTAAACCGCCCTCCAAAACCGTCAAGGGAGTCAAATTGCACCAGTTTTAAAAGTTTGAGGTCAAGATATCTGGTTTTATGGTTTAGGATCACGGATTAGATTTCGATCACTTTTGAGGGACACGAAGTGAACTTATTCCACGTACAACCAATGCAACGAGCGGGCCAAGATTGATGGCGTCAAAATCTGTCATGGAAGACTTGCGCCTTTTGCAGGCATCAACGAGCTCGCTCTGCATCGCGGAGCGCTAATGGTATTTCCGTCTAGACAAAAATTCACCGTTTATGTTAAATCAAGTACTCTCTCTACCTATCTTTTCAGATTATAAGATATTTTAACTTTGATTAAGCTCAAACTGCTTTAAGTCTGACTAAATTTATAGAAAAACATCTTAACCTGAAACGGAGGGTATAGACGATTGCTTTTGAAAAAGACGTGTACTAAAACTAGCCACTCAATTACATATTTCACTACTAGAAATCTCCATGTTCCCTACCATTTAATTGTTTCCCTACTAGTGTGTGGGGAGGCCAAGGGAAATAAAAATACCCCTACCGGATCATTCCATGAACGTAGGGAAATTTTTGTTCCCTAGGATTTTACAAAATTCGTAGGGAGCAAACAACTGGAGGGCCCACCATGCTCTACCCTTTTCTTTGTTAGCAGGGAGAAAGATCCTAGGTGGCAATGTTTCCCTACGACAAGATTGAAAACCATAAGGAACTAACCCAATAAAATTTAGCTCCAAAAAAAATTGCCACCAAAAAAATTGGTGTCTCCGCCATTTTTTCGTTTCCCTCCACTACCCAGGTCTCCACTCTATTTTTTTTCACTATTCTATTTTTCCTACTACTCCTATCTATTCTCCACTCTCTCCTCTCCACAGGCACAGCTGCTCCTGCCCAAGCCTCTCCCATCTCCGGCGAAATCAGCAGCCGCCACCAAATCTCTCCCTTCTCCGGCGAAATCAGCGGCCATGCTCCACCACCTGCCATCAGTTGAGGTCGTCCCTGCTTCCCGCAGCTCCCCTCCATCAAATCCCTAAACTTTCCACCCAAAAATCACTCTCGATCTGTACCCCTAAATCCTCTCTTCACCATCCCCATATCCCCTCCCATCCATTAAGCGTATAGGCAAAATCCAAATCAACAACTAGTAGCAGGTTTCTTGTGCAATCCCTTAGGTCCCCAAGCAAATCCAGGAGGAGACAGCACGTACGAGGGAAGAGAAGGTCTTGCTGGTCTGCAGGCTGCAGCATACTGCCTCTCCAAAAAGAAGAGGTGAAGAAATCCAAGAGAAGAGAAGACACAGTAGATAGTCAACAACAGATTAATCTAAGCTCTGCACCAACCGAACCTTGAAGTAAGTATGCATCCACTGAAATATTTATTGTTTTTTTATCGAAACTGAAATATTTTCTGTGATCTCCATTGTCATATTTTATTTGCTCTATGCTTGGGTCTGATGAAGTTGGTAAATAATTATTCTTTGGGATTGCAGTGAGTCTCTTTTTAAAAAGAAGTAATGTTTGCCTTGTACAAGTTGTTGATAGAATAATAGCTGGCACATGTTGATTTCTGTGTACACAACTAAATTTTTTTAATAATCTGTCTTTCCCATAATCTTTAAAAAAATATGTCTTGTTTATGGCACATGTAGCTAAAAAATATTTTTTTTCCAGTTTGTTGCTGTAAAATTAATCATGTCAATGGGAGTTGAAGATCGTAGTTGGATGTATAGTGGATGGAATGATAATGGTTGCCATTCTGAAGAGTGGGTGCGCAACACAAATGCTTTTGTTGATCGTGCTTTTGGCAGAGTACAAAATGCAGAAAAATTTGGAGTAGAGTGTCCTTGTTCAAGTTGCCGTAATAGAATTAGAAGAAAGAAAGAAGTGATGAGTATGCATCTCTGTCAAAGAGGATTCATGCCTGATTACACTAGATGGATCAAGCATGGAGAGCATCCTGTGAGGTTGTTTGAACCAGAGGAGACTTATAACATAGCTGACCCCCTAGGTGACATGCTAGGCAATTTTGGTGATGCAATGGATACAGATTTTTCAGAGGACGAACCAACAGCAGATGCCAAGGCATTCTATGCCATGCTGGCTGCTTCACAAGAGCAACTCCATAGTTTCACTCAAGTGTCACGCCTAACAGCGGTCACACGCCTGATGGGAATTAAATCACAGCATAATATATCTTCAGAGTGCATGAATAATTTGCTTAGTCTCATTGGTGATATATTGCCATCAGGTCACAAGATGCCAGCCAACTTGTATGAGTGCAAGAATCTTCTTAGTGGATTAAAAATGCCATATGTCAAAATAGATGTTTGCATAAATAACTGCATGATATACTACAAAGAGGATGCACTTAAAGAAAAATGTGATATTTGTAATGAAAATCGTTATGTAGCTATTGAAGAGGAACATAAAGGGAGAAAATGGAAACCAGTGCCACGCAAAGTTATGCGTTATCTGCCATAATTCTAAAGCATTAGTTTTTAATTTTGTGTGCTAAATATTTGAATTGTAGAGTGTTATCCAGCATACTGGAATGCCTCTACCTGTTGCAATTCCACATCCACCGCCGCCGCCGCCACCACCTACATACGGAGTTTATCATTCTGCAGATCAATCTACGGTGAATGTATGTGGTCATGTTTCTATTAATATTGCAGATATGTCCTAGAGATAGATTTTTTTTTACCTTGCAATATCCAGCAATTTCAATGTCATTTTAGTGTCGTTTACTATACATATGCAACCATTCAAGTGTAAGAACTTGAATGTTTTCATGCGCCCCTTAGTTGATGAGTTCAAGCAAGCATGGCAAGGAGTAGTCACTTATGACAGTTCTGTGAAGCAGAATTTTAACATGAGGGCAGCCTACCATACTTCAATCCATGACGGTCCAGCATTGGCCATGTTCTCTGGATGGTCAACACATGGTGGTTTGTCATGTCAAGAATGTATGGCAGATATTCATACAACTTGGTTACCTAATGGGCACAAGTATAGCTGGTTTGATTGTCATAGAAGATTCCTCCCACCCAATCATCCATTTAGAGGTCAAAGGAATGCGTTTAGTAAGGATACAGTAATGCATGACCTCCCTCCACGTAGATTGACAGGGGAAGAGGTCGAAGCTTACATTAAGAATACATTTGATAATTCCTTTGAAGGTTATGGGACTACACACAATTGGACTCACATGCCGATCTGGTGGGAGTTGCCATATTTCTCAACAATTCTAGTACGCCATAACATTGATGTCATGCATAATGAAAAAAATGTCGCTGAAGCTATTTGGAGTACTTGTCTTGACATTAGTGACAAGACTAAGGATAATGTGAAGGCTCGCCTTGACCAAGAATTAATGTGCAGTAGGGTTCACCTCAACCTTGTTGAGAAGCCAAATGGTAAATGGGAGAAACCTAGAGCACCGTATTGCTTGACAAGAGCCCAAAAAATGGAAATCATGCAGTGGTTTATGGGGATCAAATTTCCGGATGGGTATGCAGCAAACATAAGACGAGGGGTCAACATGGAGCAACTGAAAATACATGGGCTTAAGAGTCACGACTACCATATATTTATTGAGCGGCTGCTGCCTGTGATGATCCGGGGATTTGTCAATCAGGACGTGTGGGAAGCATTAGCTGAGCTAAGCTATTTTTATAGGGTACTTTGTGCTAAAGAGGTCGATCCAACTCAAATGCTTCAGATGGAAAAAAAATATCCCAATTCTAATATGCAAACTAGAGAAATTATTCCCACCAGGCTTCTTTAATTATATGGAGCATCTAATCATACATCTGCCATACCAATCAAGAGTAGGAGGTCCTGTAAAGTATCGTTGGATGTATATAATTGAGAGGTAACTAAAATTCCACATGTTGTCAATTTAAAGTCATATTTTATCTTAGGTGACAAACTAACATGTCATGTTATGTAGATTTATTAAAAAACTGAAGCAAAAGGTTCGCAACAAGGCTCGTGTTGAAGGGTCAATAGTGGAGGCTTATCTTGTAGAGGAGATCTCGCACTTCACATCACTGTTCTTATCTGATCTCATTGCTAGCTCACGCAATCGTCCACATCGGTATGCTCAAGTTGGCCCTGCTAGTGAAAGCAACCTTAGCCTGTTCCAAGTTCAAGGGTGGAAGACCGGTAGAGGAATTTCTCGAACTTTAACTTTTGAAGAACAAAAGAAAGCAATGATATACATATACACAAACATGAGTGAAATGGATGGATTTGTTGAGTAAGTATTCTAAATTTGTAAATAAGATATTAATTCTGCTATAAAATATGTTTCGTAATGCATCATTATTAGGAAGTTTGAACAAGAACAGTGGATGTGCTCAAGACCACCAAATCCGAAGGAGCTAGATAAATTAATATGGAACGGAGTTGGTAATGGAAAACCAAACTTATTGGACTGGTTCAAAAAATTGGTAACCTATCGATACACATTTACAACTTACAACTAAGATAAAGTCAGGTTTTTTACTTTTTGTTTGTAATTTTGCAGTGTTCCAAGGATGCTAGTATACATAATGATTTGCGTTGTTTATCACGTGGATTTGACCTAAAGGTCAAGTCATATGATATTTATGAAGTTAATGGGTATAAATTTCGGTCTGAAAAGTATGAGAAATCCAAAGGAAATCTAACTACTGTCAACACAGGGGTGCTAGCTGTTGGAATCGATGATAACACAGGCAAAGAGCTAGAGTACTATGGCATTATAATGGACATTATTGAATTGAAATTTGATGGTGATGAAAATTTCAAGCTTGTTTTATTTGATTGCCATTGGTTTCATCCTGTCAATGGAGTACGCCGTTTAGAAAAATTTGGATTAGTCGAGGTTGCACATGCATCATGCAATCCCGCGGATGAACCTTTTGTACTTGCTAGTCAAGTATCACAGGTGTATTATGTTCCATACGCATGTACAACTGATCCTAATCTCAATGCATGGTGGGTTGCATACAAAGTAAGATCCCTAGGAAGCTTGCCTATTACCTCGTTGGATGATTATAACAGCAGTGACCCATCTTGTGTTGATATCTTCCAAGAAGATGGCTTAGAAGGTGAATTCATCATAGACATTGGCCAAGGTCTGGATAATATTGTCATTACTGATGTAGATGAGATCACTGATCAACAAGACCTGTCAACAATAAATAATCGGAGTACTGATATGAGTGAAGACAATGACCTAGTATCTGAAGACGAAGAAAGTGAAGACGACAATGAATCAATTCCTGAAATGAATGATTACTATTACCGACAAGAAGAAGCTGATGGTTTCTAAGTTTGCTGTATATATATATACAAAAGGTTCGCAACAAGGCTCGTGTTGAAGGGTCAATAGTGGAGGCTTATCTTGTAGAGGAGATCTCGCAATAAATAAATAAATAGGTATATGTATACAGTGTTATATTCCATTTCCCAATTCTAATTGCATGATTATTATGTGCACTTTTGTTCTTTTGTTTTATGACATTTATTTACAGAAGTTATTTATGAGTAATATTTTTAAAATACACAGGATGACACTTTCAAATACAAGAAGCTCAAGAAGAAGCCGATCATCTTCCAATAGTCCTGAAATTTCAAATGAGAACGATGATCCCAATTTAGATGAAGTGGAAGATGAGATGAATTTTCACTTGCGAGGTTGTTCAGAACTTCCACCTATTATCCCCAACATAGAAGACCGTCCACTGATTGAACCTGAAGGTAAAACGTGAGGTTTCATCATGCAATGTGTTTTCTGGAACATAGCTTTATCTCTGCTGTTTAAACAGAAGTTATTTTGCTTTTGTAGACAATGGCATGAAATTCCAACCTTAGGAAAGGGAAGAAGGCCAGCAAGTGTTCTATCCTGCCTACTAAAGAAGAACTATCCTGGCATAGTCCAATATAAAGGCAAGTCAGTGATTGCTACAACTTGGAATCACTACAAAGCAGACAAGGACTCAAATGGGAGAAGCAAAGCTGATGTGGTTGAAGAAGGTTTTTGGGTATTATTATATTTCTTCTCTATTTGTTACTCCTACTATCTTCTCATTACTGTTTTAAACATATGCAGACAATTTCGTTTTAAAATAATATGTAGACAGCAGACTTGTCATAAAAAAAATGTCCTGCAGGATAGTATATCATTTATGGCTGTATAGGTTCCTCTTTCAAAGTTTCTGCATTTTTGTATGCATGCAAGATTTAGCTAAAACATGTTCTAAGGTTTGGTGCTTCTATATTTGTCTTGTTTCAGCTAAGGTTCAAACATCAACCAAGCCAAGATCAGGCGCGTGCTGCAAAAGTGCATGTTCGTAAGTGTTGCGGTGTGTTGTTGGGATGGCTTAAGTATTATGCTCGAATTCAAGCCATAATGGATCACTGTCGTAAGGTTGAAGGAGTGCAGATCTGTGACAAGAGAGCAGGGCTAAGATACCTCTCCAAGGAAGAATACTTGGCACAGCAACCTGAGTGGTGTGATCAAATGGCTTGGGATGCAATGGCTACTGTTTAGGTTGATCCTGAATGGATCGAAAAATCTAAAACAAACCGAGCCAACCGCAAGACCCCTAAATTTAAGCCTCATAGAGGAGGATCCAACTCTATTGCTACAGTACGACAAAAACTGGTAACTTTTAAACTTTTATTCATTTTATGATGGTGGGTTTTTTTATGCATTATACACTGATACCTTGATTATGAAGTCCAAAAAATTTGGGAGAGAAGTATCTGCAATTGAGGCATGGGTTCATACACACAGGGGATCAAATCCTGAAGATACTAACACACTGAACACAGAAGAAGCCACTTTATGCTTGGTAATTTTCTGAAATTTTCAATAGTTTCCACATTTACAGTCTAATATTTTAAAAACTGATGGTTACCTGGACAGGAGCGATATAAAACCAAGGCAACGGAGTTGAATGGTCCAGACTTTGATTGGATGAACTCCCCTGTTGACTCAAGGGCCTTATATGAATGTTCTTGCGGTAGACCACATGGAAAATGGGCAACATTTAATGGGATGATTGATGATAGCGAGGCCATGGCTGAGATCAAGAGAAGGTCTACATCTTCAACAGCTAACAAGCGTTGACGACAAGAAGAAGATGACCATGAAAGAGCAAGGCTGATCGAGGATGCTCGTATAGCAAAGGAATATGCACAACGAGTGCTGGAGTGGAGTAGTGGCCAAGACAGCTACAACAACACTATAAAACTTATTCTTGAGGTGCAATCTGTCATATACCTATCATTTTTATTAGCATAATTCTAAAGCATTAGTTTTTAATTTTGTGTGCTAAATATTTGAATTGTAGAGTGTTATCCAGCATACTGGAATGCCTCTACCTGTTGCAATTCCACATCCACCGCCGCCGCCGCCACCACCTACATACGGAGTTTATCATTATGTAGATCAATCTACGGTGAATGTATGTGATCATGTTTCTATTAATATTGCATATGTGTCCTAGAGATAGATTTTTTTTTACTTGCAATATCCAGCAATTTCAATGTCATTTTAGTGTTGTTTACTATACATATGCAACCATTCAAGTGTAGCAGTGTCATATTTATCAATTGATACTAATAGTGTAATGTCTCAGTGGTCTTTATGCTCATCGTCTAGTTTATTCTATACTTACTACTGCAAATCAATGTTTTGTTCAATACCATTTGTTACAATTACATGAAAACCATTAAATTTCATCCATTGTGCTTTCAAATTTCTGTGTTGGATAGGCTCGTAGCAGTGGCTCAGTTGTTGGAGCTGGAGAAGAGAATCATGCTGGGACTGCAACTGTTGGAGCCGGAGAAGAGAATCATGGTGGGATTGCAGCTAGAGAGGAGAATAATGGTGGTATTGCAGTTGGCGAAGATAATCCAGAAGAAACTTTGGCCAGAATTTCTCTAGGCATGTTTGGAGGGCATATTAATGCATCTGGCAGTGCAGGTGGAAACTACTCTCCTCCTTTGGAAGAGCTTGGCCCATTTTGATTTTAGAATGTTTGGAAGAATTGCACTGAAGTGTGAACCTTGATGCAAGTGTTGAATGCAGCTTCTTTGTTCTTGGATAGTTTTGTTTCATATTAGCTAGCTGCAAGCCCTCTATTTTGGAACCTGATGGAGGCTATGACTTCTTATGTATTGAATTTCTATGAAACTATGACTCTATTTTCCATGAATTTGGTTATGTGGCATGTGACTTATCAAAGTAATGGTTATTCATGGAAAATTTGTGTGAGCTTGGGTTGATTTGGTTTCTCAGATTAGTGATCTACATTACCCATTTAATTATTTCAAATTTGAGTGGATTGCCTATTTAATTTAATATTCAGATATTGCATATAAACGAATATCCCTACTATTATAACATTTTGAAGGGAAATAATTGTGATATGGCACAAATAAGAAATTTATATTAAACAATAGATCCCTACAGTTTTAGAAACCTAGGGGAAGTTACTTTACATACTGGATACAATGCCATGTCAGCCAAGTTCCCTACCATTTCAAATCCTAGGGATCCTTTTCGTTCCCTGCGCTTTTACAATTGAAATCGTAGGGCATATCTAGTTCCCGGCGAATAATTTCCCATGGAAGTTTTCCCTACGAAAAGGCCTAGGGAACTTGTTTCCCTACTAGTTTCAGCTCATTCCCTACTAGAAAAAACAATAGGGGACATGGTGAGTTCTAGTAGTGATAGTTACTCGGGGCTACAAAGGAGTAGGATGAGACAATGGAAATCAAAGAGAAGGAACAGATGCTGACGAGCAGTTGAGCATAAAAGGAAGGTAGCGCTTGGTGGAACTTTTTAAAACTATGAAAACAGTGCAATATTTTTTTTATAACATCACAATTTGATGGTATAGTATATAGAGTATAAAAAATGCTCGATCATTTTTAAGTCGAAGTAGTAAAACTGTTATAGTAACTTTATTTTTTATTTCCCTTAAAAAACATATCATAATTAAATGAATATAAGCTCTATCCGTTACAGAGATATTCCTATATATACAATACAATATGATCAATGACAAACATAACCACCGAGTCAACTATTATAATTATTTTTAAAAGATTTCAAATTAAAAAAAATAGAGATGATTTTGCATCATAATATAATATTGGTTTTGGGGCTTAATTGGACAGATCACCATACTAGTTCTTTTTAATATCGATCATTGCAGTGCTGCTGTGGTGTTAATATGTGAGCTAAGGCTCATATGAAGATTAGGCCTTGTTTAGTTGGGGAAAAATTTTAGGTTTGGTTGTCGCATCGAATATATGGACACACGTTTGAAGTATTAAACGTAGTCTAATAACAAAACAAATTACAGATTCCACAACAGAACCAAAACCCTCGGTATGTGTTCACTGTATTCCGTGTATTTGAGATGTTCATGACTTACTGTCTACATTGCATGTTATACTTGTGCTAGTTTACATGTTCAATATCATGATTTATTTATAAAATAAATTAAATCTGCATTTGCTTATATTTCAATCAATGTATTAAGACAAATATCACTCTACTGTTCGATGTCGATCAGTGTCTAGATCGCATGTTATACTTGTGCTAGTTTACATATTCAATGTATAAAATAAATTAAATCTGTATTTGCTTATATTTCAATCAATGTATTCGGACCAACATCACTCTACTGTTTGATGTCGATCAGAGCTGTTGTGGTGGATATCTTAGCTCAGTAGTTTGGCTTAGCAATGTCGAATGCGACGGCAACGATGAAGGACGATGAGATGAGTACAGCGAATAGTGTCCTCCTAATTTCGATAAGAGGGCCCGTGAACACAAGAAGAAAGAAATCTAGCGGGCTCGACGGGCGCTTGTGCATGCTAACGAGACCTCTCCATCCATACCGCCGCCATATTGCTCTTCCAAGTCCAAAACGAAACGGAGCCCAAATGTTGGGAAAGCACGCGAGGACTGCAACCGAGGACACCACGTACACGAAGATGATGAGCTCACGGTTGGCCGCGCCCAGCGCAAGATGAAACCCGAAGGCGAAAGCACCGATCAGAAACTGAGCTCCGCACGGGAACAGCCCGGATGCCAGTAGGCTGCAGGCCCGACGATGGCTGCGTGGAATCTCTCTTGCCTTACCGTATATGATGAAGCAGGTTGCCATGATGGAGTAAAGGAAGGCCATCGTGTCTGTCACCACGAACGCTCGAAACGCAAAGCGGTTCGCCAGTGTCGCCGTCCCCGCGCGCGGGTGGTCGTCGGCGACAACACCCCCCGGCAAGGTGAAAGCTGCCGCGAACGCCACTGTAGCAATCAGGACCGATCCGATCGTTATGTTCTTGGTCATGTTGTCCTGTTGCTCGGACGGCTCATCGTCTAAGGCATGCAGGTCGTGGATGTGAAGAGCTCGATGGTCTAGAGAGAATGGTTCTCTTACCCACCACAGACAAGCAAGCACCGTGACCTGTGGATCCTGTGGACAGAAAAGTAATCAGAAAACGCTAATCAGCTCGGACCTTTGTGATGTGGATAAAATATATGCTTCATCCAATTTGGTTTACTTATCACTATTTACCAGTACTATTCTAACTTCGGTCGCTAATAACCGTGTGTTTAAGTAAAATGAAACACAAATATGACAGTGAGAGATAGAGCAATACTATCTCCGTCCAAAAATATAAGTGATTTTACTCATGTAGTAAGTATAAGGAATTTTGTCCATGTAACTACATAGACAAAATCGTCCGTTATATTTTCGGATGAAGATAGTATAACGTAATAGCAGATAAAATTACCGGGAAATAGCGCGATCGGTCCGGTGACAACGCACAGCAAGCAAGATCTGTAGCGGTATGGCCATCCTTGTTAGTAATGCACATATCCACACTTGCTGTCCCCAGTAGCAGACCGAAAATCCGTGGATACCCTTGTTTGACAGCTAGGTGGAGAGGAGTATTTCCATCATAATCCGTCGCATTCAGCACCATTGCGAACATATCATTTTGGCAAATGTGGCGAACCACCATTTCCTCCTCATTCTCAACTGCAACATGCAGAAGATTTCTCCCTTTATCGTCAACCAGTTCGTAGTAGTTGGGGCATTTCTTCACGAGCTCATCAATAATCTTGGTTCTTCCGAACATAGCAGCAGCATGCAGGGGATATGAACCATCGTTGTCAGAAATGCTAGTCAACCTTAGAGAAGCGTGATCACCTAGGAATAGCTGAACAATATCAAGCCTTCCATAGATTACTGCAAAATGAAGAGGTGTCTTCCCTGAGGAATCGGCTCTGCTTAGCAAAGTTGGACCTTCTGGCTCCCAGCTCAGTATCGCTTCAGCTATATCTGGTTCACAGTTGCAATTTACTCATCATTCAGGACCAGAATTTCAACAAAAAAGATCAAAATACAATTCCAATTTGGTTGTCTAGCTCTAGTATCAAAATCCAGTATTAATTTTCCAAAAAAAAAAGGTACATTTTACATACTCTGGTGCAGTACGTATTTATAAAATCAGATTTCTAGATTCCACTTATTACCGGGAGGTGGTTAAAGAAACGTCACACGTAATTTTATACATAACAAAAAAACCTGCGTCCATATACAAGAAATGCACATTATGAACTATTTGGATTATGTGAAAAAGGATGGGGCATCCCAGGGAAAAAGAACTTTCCATGATTATCACTATTGCACCATCGGTTTGATATCTCACATATTAATCTATTTGTTAACGTTTTTCAAAATATTTTATAACCATTTAGATGGCATGCAGGACAGCATGACGAGAGTTTAATTAGAATAATTTCCCTACCTTTTCATAGGTTCCTTTGGTTTGTGATACTTTTAGTCTATGTTCGGTCAATCCTTCCCACGAGAAGATTGAGCGGGATTTGATGAAAATTTACTCCACGCTTATTATGGTGTGGAATTATTCTCGCTCAATCCTCTACAATCCCTCCCTGAGGGGATTAAAGGAATATCTTATTGGAAAAATGGACGACTTTAATTTAATTCGTAGAAACTTACCTATTGAGGTTGCACGAGCATCAGCATAAGCTCACTAATGACTTTTATTTCCTTTGAGAAGTTTTAGTGTACAATCTACTATATTTTCTCAAATTTCATACTATTATTAGCAGAAAAAAAATGCAAAGAGTTGTATTATTCAGTCACACCTTTTGTAGTACTAATAGCCGCGACATGCAAAGCGGTCCGTCCCTCCGGACCGGCAGCTGACGCCGGCGACGGCCCTCCGTTTCGCGACGGACGTAGCAGCAGCTGGACCATCTGCACCGACTCGGCCGCCGCCGCCATGTACAGTGATCAGCGGCCGCCGCCGCCATGTACAGTGGAGAGACACCATCATCTGTTGTTACGGAGGCTAGCCATGGAGCTGTAGTCATCAGTAGATCGACCACCTCAAGACGGCTGTACCGAACGGCTTCGTGCAGAGCGGTGGCGCCTGCCTTGTTCCTCGCCTTCAGTCTCGTCTCCGTCTCTGTCTCCGTTCCGGCCTGCATCGTCCGTAGGAGGCAGGTGGCCACCTCGTGGTGCCCGGCTCTCGCCGCGCAGTGCAGCGGCGTGTCGAGGCACCTGTTGCGCGCGGCGGCGAGCGAGGGCGCCCTCGCGCAGATGAGCGCCGCGAGCTCGGCGTGGCAGTGGATGGCGACGATATGCAGCGCCGTGCTCCCGTTGCTCGTCACGCCGAGGAGGCGGATGGTTCCGCTCAGCTCCGGCTGCGGTGCAGCCGCGACAGGTGCGCACGCGGCGCCATGGAAGCTGATCGTGACCTGTTGCCCGTCTGTTTGCGGTTGCTGGTGGCTGTGGCCGCCGCCGCCTCCCTCTCCACTCAAAAGCTTCTCCAAGCGGACCTTGTTGCCGGCGATGAGCACTCGCAACAGCTCCTCGTCGAGCGACAACACTTGCGGCCCGAATTCTGCGGCTGCTTCCGCCATGATCAATTAGGAAGTAAAGTACTTCTGCAATGATATCTTTGGGTCACTTGCTAGTTGCTAGTACCTTGTTGATATAGCCTATGTTTGGCAGAGTCGTTGCGGGATCACATAGCTAGGATGATAGGAACATTCTGAGTAGATTAATCTATCTATTACCTTATTAAAGTAATAGAAAAATGAGCGTTCACGTTCGATTTCAGGGCCTAGAAATTCTCCTATTAATCAGAGAAAAAAACAGAGCCATATACAAATACAATTTAACAATAGCTGAAATTTAAAATTAAAAAATAAAAAATATTGGAAGAGAAAGCTATGTCGAAGAACCGCGAAAACCCGTCGGCTTTCGTCGGCTTTGTGAACCATGGTGGGACGGACTTGCTACTCCATATCAGAACATAACTTTTTCTGATATGGAGTAGCAAGTATGTCCCACCATAGGAGCAAGCCTCTTTGCTTGATTTCCCCTGATACCTGGTGGAGTAAGATACATGGCTGACCGTCATTGTTTTTGGGTAGTTGGCTAGAAGAAGTTGAAGGTTTGGCCACCGGAGTGGAGGAAGAAGCTAAATTAAATTTCTATGGTTTTTGATGTTTCAGTCTATTTTATCTTAATTTTTCTCTGTGTTAAGTTGAAATGTTGCACTGCGTATTTTAGTGGTCTGTCATATTTTTATCTTCCATTCTGGAGGACCCATTGATGTTTCAAATGTATAAACTTGATGTTTCTTTATTAGAAAAATATTGATGATTTTAAATAAGACGAATAATTAAAATTGAACATGGAAATTTTGTGGCGGCTCTCAAAACGGGTGGGAGATAAGTGGAGTAGGTTACTTTAAATTCGTCCACGACAGAGCAACCAGTCTAGTTTGGCAGCCATGTAGACTCCGCTTTCTAGCGTGCGTTGTCCTATCGACAGCACAAGTAAAAAATATATACTCCCTCAGTCCAATAATACAAGAGATTTTAATTTTTTTTTTACTGTTTGATCATTCGTTTTATTAAAATAATAGAATTATTATTTATTTTATTTGTGACTTACTTTATTATCCTCTTTAAGCACAATTTTTTGTTTTTTATATTTGTATAATTTTTTTAATAAGATAAATGATCAAACAGTGTAAGAAAAAAAAATCAAAATCACTTATATTATATGACGGAGAGAATAGTGCTCACACCACTCACCAAATCACCGGTAGTTCTTCGTCGTCCGGTTGAATGACACTAGAGCGACCGGCGCGCTTCGCGGCGCCCGGGTGGTCGTCAAGAGACATGTAGATGATGGATAATTTTAATCTGACATTGAATGGTACTGAAAGGAAAGCAATGAACATGCGGGGTATATAACCGGAGTATAGAACATATATTCTGTCATTTGGCAAAGATACTCCACGTTACTTCTAGGCAGGAAAATGGAAGATACATAATATATGATGCATGTTTCTTGGTCATACAGAACAGAACCATGGATGCGAAACAGAACACAACATGGTGGTTATACAGAGCAGCGCAGACTGTTAGAGGAGCATATGAAACCAGGGATGCCAAGCAAGCTACACAGCAAGATGATCAGCTGCCTCTAAGGGTGATCCTCCTTCAGTAGGTCCATGATTTGAGTCGATGTGATCGGATACCCAGTGAAACGTTTTTATGATTGGTAGTGGAGGAGTTGCTTCATTCTTTGGGTTTTCGTTCTTTTTATAGCTGTAATCAAATAGCTTTTCTAAGTGAACTAAAATCACAGATGAAGCTTGGTTGTGTTCCCAATCGGAGTTAGGTGATTCTTCTTCTTGTTCTTTATCTGTTTGAATGCCCCAGTCTATTACTTTCGGGATGAGATCACAGGACGTTGTCCATGCAGCCAGCTTGAAAACTGAAAGGTCATTTATATGGTGCTCTCCATAAAGCTCTTCGACAACACAGCAGTTGTCTAGTAGGTCTGATGGCTGGTTTGTTCCACAATTCTGGTGGTACTCCTTCCATTGCTAGTATGACCCTTTGACGCAATGGATTAATAGTACTGTGTAAATTCATTTTGAAAGGCTCAAATGTAAGCTTGGTTGTCTTGAATGTATATGACGCTTGGTGGAATGCTTTTTCAGACAATTCTTCTTGCCTGTCTGCATCCATGAAAAGAGCAATGTACATCCTACGGCGAAACGGTAGCAGTGCAAAATCATCAACCTGGCAGTCACAGACAAATCCAAGCATTGCTGATACCTGGGTTGTTGTTGGACTGCCAGCTCCAAATACTTTGATAACAACGGCACGCTGGTATATGATATCGGCAAGCAGTTGTGATATTTCTTTGCGTTGGGAGAACTTGGTAGCTAGCAACGGTCGGTTTCTTCCATAAGACGATGGTGTTCTTCCTTGTTCGATGAGTTGGTTGTCGCTACCAATCCGCATGGTGCTGGAAGAAGCAGTATAGAGAATGGCTGTGAATCTGTTGTTTTTAGAGATATATAGTCAAATAAATTTGCATTCATGCTCTGTACTACTATATGTGCGGATTTGGGTACAGTTGTCTGGTTCTTTTTAGACCTGTTCTATTTTGGTTCTTTTTATTTGCTTAAAAAAAGGAAAAGGTGAAGAGATAAACATTCCAAATTCCAAATGGGGACCAGGCAAAAAACAATGGACATTTCTTTACCTCGCAAGATTGAAGGTCAGAGATGAGCTTGTAGAGGCTGATCTTCCTGCGTTGGACGAAAAGATGTGGAAGAAAGAAAGTCTTCGAAGAGAAGTGAGAGAGCAGTGTTTTTGTGCTAGAGGAAGAGAGGTGGATTGATGAAATTAGTTCGGCGAGGGAAGGGAGAAAGGTAGATGAAAGGGGGTAATATATACTGACAACATCTAGCCTCATGCTAGTTTGTCGTGTCTTTTCAATGTCTCTTCAGAGGGAGTACGGAGGTATGGGCTGGTATATTTATGTCTGTTTGACAATGGATCCGTGGTTGCTCTGATGGTTGTCTGGTTGAGTAGGTAGTTGGTTTTTGTTCCGCTTAGGTTTTAGAACGTATATGCAACTCTTGCCTGAAATCTAGAACTGTGAATGTATGTTGGGAAAGATATCTGCCAAAGTATGCATAGGAATTTCGATGCCAAATATAATAATTGAAGAGAATCCAACAGCAGGTTTGCATAAACTGTAGAGGAGTACTGATATAGTAGATACATAGTGGCCAATCATACTCGCTAGTATTCAGGATTATCATGCTATGCCATGATAATGCAGAATCCTAGCAAGATAGGCAAATGCAATTATCAAGGAGTTTTTGCAAAAGGATAACTCTAAGACAACTACTTTCACAGGCATCCATCTAACACGGATAATGGCACAGTTTGTTGAAGCGTTATAACAACATTCCAGGGTTGTGCTGGTCTGAACCAGATCAGGGTGATGTTGAAGCTTCCAACAACTGCGCAGTCCCAAAATAACTTGACATCGTCGTTCTCCATGCATCACGCCACGGGGGCGTCGCTGCAAGTATGTTGAATATATATTAAAAACGGAGTAAAGAACCCTAGTATGGATATGAGGGGGATTAATCTATAATACCTGGCACCAGCATCTTTGTCATATGCGTCCTTGAACAATTTCTTAGCAGCACCTGTTCCTGGAGAAGGTCTGGGCCTATTTTGTGTTCCAACCGAGAGTCAGCAAAGTATAAACCTTGTGTTCGACAATCCTATGTAGGAAAAAGAAAAGGCACCCTTTTTTGTATGCTTTAGAGGCGCTGTTCCTGGTGGTAACTGCAGTGGCCTTTTGTGTAAGGGGCAGATGGTCGTCGTCCTATTTTGCGACACAAATACTTAGCGTTTGAAATGCATGAGATTTGTGAAGTAAGAAAGGCAAGCACATAGCTAACTAACCTGATCGGTCTCTTCTTCCTCAGTAGCCTGTATAGGAGTGATTGCTGGGCTAGTCAGGGCAAGCTGAGCATCATTGATGTCCACAGATGGGGTGTCTAATGCTGAGGGCAGGGCACTGGACTGATCACAGGACGTAGTTGGTGATAAAGCCATTCTGGGCAGCAGAGATGATGCCTGAGATCCAGATGGAGATTGCAGAAGGGCCAGTGCATGACCAGGAGCACCTCCTACAATCCTGTTTACCTGAAACGATACATTGCCAGTGGCAACTGTGTTCTCTGTAATGCTAAAATTCCAGACAAACTGCTTCTCAAGCAGATCAGTGATTGCGCTTGGTATGCAGCCTTTTTCTGTTTGATTTTCCTGGAGCAAAACATCAGCTGAACGACCAATGAGCCGCTGCGCTAAACGGCCGAAGAGAATAAATGTTGTTTCTGCTGTGTCATCTCCTGCTATCAAGTTGAGTTTGTACCTGTGACAATCATTGCAATTGTATTATTAATCTAGCTTCAGGCGGTTATGTCTTAGTTAATATGTTTGTATCGCTAATAGCTAACCTTGGTGAGGCTGAAACAACTGGAGGGCATGTTGGATCTGGGCATCTGTATGCATTTCCATGTGGCCTAGCTGTTTTTTTGCAGGTATCGCAGGCGGTGTACCACCAGGAGGACTCCGTGCACAATTTCTTAATAACCACAGTAACCTGGAACTCATGTTTCTGTTGAAATCAAGCACATGTCAATCAGCATGTTTGAGCGAAAAAAGAGTAGGCTAGGAAAATAGTCCAACTAAAGTAATGTGTTACCTTGAATTTGAAGGGGTGGAGTTCTTTAATTTCAGCAACAGTCTTTTGTTCAGGACCGACAACAGCAGATGGAGCTGGTATATCAGTGAATTGAATGGGCTCGTTCTTTCCTTGGATGCTACATAGAGTCAATTAGTTCAGTGCAATAGAAGACTAAGTAGTGTATATTCTTGTGGTGTGGTAGCAAAGTTCTTATGACAAACCTAGCCCTGAAGGAATTGACCTCTGGTGCATCAATGTTTATAAACCATTTGCAGGCAGAGTTACCAGATAGGGAGACATTTCCTGCAAAAAGATTGCAAGAGGTCATGAAAGCATCCGTTGGTGCAACAATGAGAAATGGAAGCAAGCTGTGCAATAGACTCACTGACATAGCCTCTCACAAGTGTGCCAACAAAGATCACTATTTGTGGCTCTTCTTTGCTAGCATTGATAATCTTCTCTGCAGGAAAGCTTATTGCCCGTTCTCCCCACAAAGCAACATTTATAATGACATTGCTATGTAATGCATGTAGGAAAGGTTGCATACAAAAGTTATTACATGGTTAGTGGCTGGCGTGGTATTTTAGAAAATATTGTATTGAAAGAAAACAGTTAGTGGTATGGTGGGTTTAGTTCTCAGATAAAAAGTGAATCTTTAGTGGAGATTAGATGGCATGGTTACTATAATATACGAAAAGTGTTAGCATATGTGGGAAAAAAAGAGAGGAGTTCTAACTCGGCATCGCGGATGTATACAGTCCTTTTTAGGCTGCCCCCATCCCTGACTCTTGTCTGAATAGCTGTCACCGATGTTATCTCAGTAATGACTCCTATGACATCTGTGATATAATGTCAATGCAGAAACAAAAGAGTTAGTAATCTGAAGAGCATAATAAAACCGCTCTATAAGCAATGAAGATATTTTGTACCTGTGAAAGAGTCTTTGCGGTCGATGCGTGTGCGCAGTTCGTTATATGGTGTGAGCGAGTAAGCATAGCGAGGGAAATTATCTGGCACATTGATACACTCTTGCAGAGTACTCCACTTTGTGAAATTAATTGATATCTTGTTGTTCACTGGCTTGTAGTTCTTGCTGGATGGCTTCACCCAGTAGTAGGTAAGGTAGTACACCTTGCCCTCAGTGATAACAGGTCCAAACAATTCATTCAATGGAGGATAGATGTACGCTGCAATGCTTGCGCCCTGTTTCAATTATAATGTCATGTAAGCAGAGTATATTTATATAGTCAAAGCGAATATATCAAGGGTTTGGAAGAAGCACCTTCTCATCAACCAGAACCAAGCTAAGATTGTGCAGGGTCTCTTCATCGTTCTGGTCACGATACTCCCAAAACCTTGAGACACGAACGCAGATGGGTGGGTTGTTGTATCCATGTTCAAGATCAGGAATCAGTAGCTGGTTCATCCGTAAACAATCAGAATGAGGAATCAGTCATGCACATTTTCTTTGTACAATCCTATAGGCATGCAACAGACTAGTAAGAGAGCAGACCAAAGAGCATACAAAAAGAAATGACACGAACATGTGAGTTTAAAAAAGAGGAGCACAGAAGATGGGCAAAGATGAGAGATTTTAGTGATGGTTAGCTGTGAGGTTCCTGCAGGCATAAACATGGCACTTATTAGGCTATTTTCCGACGCTGTATGTAGGGATCAAAGAACCAAATCATGTAAAATATACCATAGATCTCACTGCTTCGAGCACTTCGTGGTAAACTACATTTCTAGTCTTCGAAGCACACGCTTCGTCATCATCCTCTATTAGGATTTTAAGCCCTACCCTTGATGTGGATCTAGAAACAGCAACATATAGTTGCCCATGCGTGAAGACAGGTTTTTTCAAATATACTCCAACTCTTGAGAGGGTCTGCCCCTGGCTCTTGTTGATTGTCATTGCATAACATATACGAACAGGGAATTGTGTTCTTTGAAGAGTGAAAGGCCACTTAGGACTTGTCGTGGTAAGCGCAATCCGTGGTATGAAAGCTATATCGCCAATGTTAGATCCTGTTAGAATCACGCACTCTAAAAGTCGATGGCCAAGAGAAACAACCAATAGCCTTGTGCCATTACATAGCCCCATGGACTGATTTAGGTTTCGTAGGAGCATGATCGTGACACCTTTCTTTAGCACAAGTCTATGCGTTGGGAAATTGTTCACACTAATCGAATTTAGGAACTCAGTTGGGTAAAGCATATCAAAGTCAGGCATATGTTCACATGATTTTGAGATTGTATCACAGCTTAGATATTCTTTTGGTTCTGTGGGTATCATGGCAACAACACAATCATTTATGTGGTCAACTGTTGAGTTATTTGGGCAAACAATAGCACGGGTTGCTAAATAGGAGTGGTCTGTGTAACAGTTCAGAAAGTCTGGAAAAACTTCATCTATTATTGCTTTTATTTTGTCACCAGATGTTTTAATCAGCACATCATCAGGGATATCGACCCATGTTGGTTCACATTCATCAGCCATTCTTCCTGGAGGTAATCTACCATCACCAAGTGCTAGAACCCAGTCACTAAAATTCTTTAGGTTCTCATGATGTTTCTCATCAATGTCACCTTGAAGAAGCCTCATATTAACCGTCAGTCTTAAAAGAACAACATGGTGCCAGAGAGGAGAGTTCGTAATGGATGCGTCAACTATAGAAGCACGTGAACCTTTCCTAATAACCGGAAGTATTTGTCGGAAATCACCTCCAAGGACAACCACTTTACCACCAAATGGTACTATACTATTAGAAGGTGTATGTTCAGAAAGTAGATCACGCAAGGTTCGATCTAGGGCCTCAAAACATCGTCTGTGTGTCATTGGAGCCTCATCCCATATAATAAGCGATGTTTTTTCAATAAGCTCAGCAAGCATGGTTCCCCTTTTGATTGTGCAGATGCTGTTTTCATTAATTTCAATCGGAATCTTAAATCTAGAATGAGCAGTACGCCCTCTAGGCAAAAGAAGGGAAGCAACCCCTGAAGAAGCAACTGCTAGGACAATTTTTTTTTCAGATCTTATTTTACAAATCAATGTGTTCCATAAGAATGTCTTTCCTGTGCCTCCATGGCCATAGACAAAGAAAAAACCAGGTTTTGAGTCATTAACCCGTTGCATAATTGTGTCGAAGACATTTCTCTGATCAACATTAAGCATAGGTATCATTGAGGCAGCCTGAGCAACCAGAATAGCACTATCAAGAGCAAGTTCTTCTTCACCCATTCTATTTCCTATGGCATCATCTGAATAAGTTGCAGGTCGAGGTAAATCGTAGTCATCTATGTTACTGCCACTGTTTGAAAAGACAACATGCATCTCCTTCATCAACAATGATAGCAATCTATCAGCAGGAACAACATAAGAAGGGTTTGACAGTGCTATTCTAAGGCGTCGTTGTATATCGTCAGTAAAGTAAACCCACTATTTTTCAAAGAGCGATCGAACATTTCCAACAGAGCAAAACATCACCACAGTTACAAACAGTTGTCTTAGTTGGCTTGATGATGCAGAAAGCACAGCCTCGTCAAAAAGCAAGTACCACTCATTATCGCTTTCAAGGAGCCCTCGTGCCTCACATGCTTGTCTAAAAGTTGGGTAAACAACTCCATCGTACGTTCTAACATCGGCATAGCACATCGCGCCCTTGACAATCATCAATAGCATTCTTAGGTAGTACAGCTCCCCACTAACCGGACTCACATAATACATTCTGCCTATCTTTTCGCATGGGGTTCTAGGACGCCAACTACGTGAGCTGCTGTCCCATGTCCACTCTTTTGGAAAATCACAGTAGGTAAGCGTGCGTGCGCTGGCAAGTTTTTTGTTAGCCACAAACCATTCAGTTAGCATCGTTTTTGTAGCAGCAGGGCTATTTACCAGTGATGTTAAGTCAGCTTTTTTTGTACCGAACAAAATTCTTATTTGGAAGATGTACAGTGAGGCGCTCTACAGAAGGCATTCTATAATGTATATCAAATTCAAATGCGCGCCAAAGGGACTCACAAGTGGATAAAAACCTCGCATCAATATATTCATGTATCTCATTTCTTGGAGCAGCAGATTTCGCAGATGGATTATTCAATTTACTACTTTCAGGGTTCTCTGTATTGGCGGATACCTCAAAGTATGCTTTTGTTCTATCGGCCCCTTTTGTGACATACTTAAATAGGTATTTAATCATATTAGATTTGTTGCACCATTCAACATTTATGTGCGCTTGATATTTTTTCAGAAGTTTCATGTTATATGGCACAACCCATCGATTGTCAAGCCTAACCCCGTTTTTAGTAACATATCGACCATCATTTCTGCGTTTGTAAATAGTAAAGCCAAATTCATCCAATGTGGTTTCATCTTGAAAAGATTTAGGGAAATGTTTAGAGCACTCCTCTTTTTTCATGCATGGGCATGCTTTGTTTTGCTTGCCACAGGGGCCATGAATCATAAACTCATCAACTAAAGCATAGCCCAAAGGATCAGTGAGCACATCAGGTATCTCCGCAGAAATAAATCCATCAATGATAGGCGCACTGAACTCAGAATTTCTAGCAGCAAGCCAAATAAGGCAATGAATATGGGGGAGACCACGTTTTTGAAACTCCACTGTGTACAGAACTACAATTAAACATTGACGGGATTATAATATGTGATTTCAGTAGCATTATAAGTTGGTTTGTAGGTAGCTTACCAGCAAGGACTGGACCAAATGTTTTTCCTTCCCTAATATCTGCAATGAACTCATTTACTTTCATATTGAAAACTCTAACGATCATGTCAGAACGATCACTTGGGAGCTGGCCTGGTTCGAACAAAAGGGCGTCATATATTTCTTGCCATTTCGAATTGCATGTGAAGGTCACAAAAAGATCTGGTGAGCCGAACACACGACAAACGGCCATCGCATCTTGGTAGTTTTGTACCATGTAACGCTTTCCTCCAGTAAAACTGGAGGGCAACACATATTTTTGGCCAACAGAATCCCCAGATGAGAGGCCATGATCAATCGCATCTACTATTCCTTGCACAGATTCAGTACGAAGGTCAGGTTGGTTGTCAGCAATATACTTAAGCCTTGAGGCCTCAACAGTTGAGTATGAGTCTACGCATAAAGAATCGCTAAGGCGGCCACAACATGTATATGGGTTGGGCTTATTTAGTCGATAATGCAAACGATACCGGTAGTACTCGAGCATTGTTACATACCGTCGAGAGGCACCAGTAATGCTGGGAAAGTCAGTGTACTTTATGCCTAGATGAAACCCATGCTCTCCATAGGGAAACAGCAAAGGGTACTGGAGGGCCATATAGCATGGATGCAGCGCTGAAACACGTCGTAATCTAGAATCGGTAGACTGAACCATCACATCGTACGTATACTCACCACTTGAGTAGTCACCAACTACTATGCCAGCAATCTCACCACTTGTCGGTAGATTGTACTGAATTTCATCCCTAGAATCGCACCCCAAGCAATCTAAGCGCAATTTTTTGATCACCATGGTCCTCTAGACGCTGTCTAGCAAAGCGAAATGCTTTCACCAGATCATTGTGCTCATCAAGCATAGAAGTCAGGCCAGCAACAATGTTTGGATCTGGTTCATCTGAACTACTGTCTTTCTCAAAGATATTCATCCTATTTTTTATCTCATTTTCCGTGTCGTAGATGTACAATTGAGCAAACTTTGGTGGAGCACCGCGCTGTGGCAGTAAACCACCAATGCGGTGGTGCACTACCCCATTGATTTTGAAAACGCACGGTGCAGACCCGTTATTTATGGACTTGTCAACATTGGCTCCTAGCGAAGTAAACGCGAAAAGGGAGTTGTACGATCGGATTTGACGAAGGAATCTTTTTGAGCGCGCATCACCATCGAATTTTAGAAGTCTGGCTAGAAAAGGAGGTGGTCCTTTCAGTTCGGGCAAGCTGATCTTACCGCCTCTACAGCATAGGTTGTATACAATCTTTCGCTGTGAGACAACACTTCCTTTTTTCACCCTCTCTTGGTACCAAAAAACAGCGCCACAATACGGGCATTCATGGGATGGGCCACCATAGTATGACCGTTCAGGGCACAATGCTGCAAACCATAACTATAAGGGCACAGCGGAAAGTAAGCTAAATAAGATGTTTCTTACACACAACATGCCTAACCTTTTAAGGATGCAATATAGTCCTTAGGTAAAGGCAATATGTCATCTTGAGTGGGCATCGGACCTAGCAACAGAATTGGGCATATAATGCAAGCACATCGTAAGATAAAAGCGACATCAGGGTAGGTATCCAATGGTACATAAACAGATCCATACCATTTAGTACATCCTTCACAGAAAAGTTTGGCTGATCTCCAGATCTCTTCAAACGACGCCTTTCTCTATTGGCTGCAGCAGCCTTTGGTGGGATATCTAACAATGTTCGCTTTCCTAAGCGCAGCAATCACATATAGGCTCAGAAGGCTATCGAAATATCATTGTCTTCATATTTTAGTCGGTCTAGTTAGCTTCTTTAGAAATGTCATGGAGGTAAACTATTTGTTCTGAGGCTTACTCGTAGGATTTGGTAGGGCACGCTCATCGGCAGGGGCATCCCTGATAGGTAACCCTGCATCAGCAGTGGGAAGACTATGTCCAACATAAGGGGAAGGTAATGAGCAACCATCCGCAACCACACCAAACCTATGGGCACCCTCTGAAGAAACTGAAGGCTCATGCAACTGTGGAGCTGCAGAGCCAGTTTGAGGAAAGATGGGCGCTTGTAAGTAACCTAACAAATAAAACCCATCTTCTAGTTAGACATGTAACGCAACAAAACAAACATACAGAACAGCTGCTAAAAGCACAGACCCTGGCCTATCAAACGGTGCCGTCGTAACCGACTCTCACGTGCCCGTTGCACACGCGCTGTGGACTGTTCTGACATTGCACAAAAGAAGGAAGGCACGCACGAAGATGGCCTGCAGACTTCCATTAAAAACATAACACAGGGAAACATAAGGGAAATGTGGGAGGATGCATGAAACGTAGGAGGCAAAGCTATTACAAGGCAAATTTAGCAGTTACACTGAACCAAACACGAAACACAATAGGCTACCCAGCATCTACCCACAACCACAGCCCCCACGATCTACCCACAACCACAGCCCTAAGGCCTGTGTACGCTACAGAAAAAGTGTTCCTCCATAACAAATCTAACCCACAGAGATCTGCATTGCCTGATCACACCTTGGCATGGTAGGTCCAACGCCCCATACCGTTCTGGAAACATAAGGGAAATGTCGGCATATTTCATAGCAATACGCAAGCAGCAAAGGAAACAGATATAGCAATGCTGAATGCAAGGCATGAAATTAAGCAATTGAGGATGCATGAAACGTAGGAGGCAAAGCTATTACAAGGCAAATTTAGCAGGAACACTGAACCAAACACAAAACACAATAGGCTACCCAGCATCTACCCACAACCACAGCCCCCACGATCTACCCACAACCACAGCCCTAAGGCCTGTGTACGCTATAGAAAAAGTGTTCCTCCATAACAAATCTAACCCACAGAGATCTGCACTGCCTGATCACACCTTGGCATGGTAGGTCCAACGCCCCATACCGTTCCTGGGATCTAGCAAGGAACGCAGAAGCCGTGACAGTCGCGTCAACTGCGGCTGCTGCGATCTTCCCGTAGGAAAGGAGCAATCCAAAGTTGTAATCCTGAACGGCGAAACCGTACTTGGCCTGGAGGAAACGAACAGCCTGCTGAGCAACCATTTCATGAGAGACGGTAAGAGGCTCTGCAGCAGCTACCCAAAAGAACTTGCTCACTGTATTGCAGATAGACTCTTCGACAGGCAGAGCAAGTTCTACACCCGCTAGCAGCACACCATCGCCATCGACTTCCCAAAGGTATGACACGAAGGGAAGACGGCAATGGTGAGCAGCAGCATTCAACAACGAAACGAAGGAAACCCCAACCACGCTCATCCTGCCAGTAGCACTGCGAATCGTAGAGAGAGTTTTAAAAAAATAGGCAAAGGAGGCCTAAAAACCACCAAAGGAGAAGGATATGTGTAGAACAGGCAACACACAAGTAGGAGGGCGCGTGCAAAAGCAGCTACCCCGACGTCAGCTATACCAGCCAACGTTTTAGCGTAGCAAGAAAATGGACCAACCAGAAAAAGTGTTGACCATGTATGACTGTCCCCACTCTCCCCTCTCTCTCCTCCCCAACGGACCAAACAGAGTAAAGAAGGCAATAAAAGCGAGCACATCCAAAGAAACTGTAAACACAGTAAAGCTCTATAAAAGAGAGGGAGAAACAACCTTGAAGCTGAAACGGAAGAGCTGCAACGCCGCGAAGGCCTAGCACCAAAGAGGAGGAAGCAAAGAACAGCTGAATCACAGAGAAAGGCCCTTCTCAACAGCGATGCTAAAAGACGGCGCTAGCAGTGAACACGGCGAGGAGACACCTGCAAGAAGAACGCACACTTATGGCACAATCCAAGCACATGTACGGCAACCAACAAATCAATCGGTACCTGGTGTTGTGATGCACGCTGCCTCCCTACGTCAGTAGGTTGGCGCAACCAAGCGAATCGTCGCTGCAAGAGACACCGATGAGATTAGCACGGAGAGTTAGGTCCGTATGCAAGGAGAGCTGCAAATGGCAGATTACCTCGACATAACATCTCCACTGGCAACAATGAAGCGAGACGCAGGAAGAGAGCACAGCAGGATGGAAACCTCGTAGAGAGAAAAAGAACCAGAAGACAGGGAAGGAGAGGGAGGTGTTAACCGGAGGGCAGCAAAGGAGAGATGTTCGGCGGCATTGATGGAGTCACAGTGTAGCATAGGGCAGGTCGCACGCCATTACGGGGAAACGCGAAAGCCGTTGTCGACAGGACATTGGCCGCGGAGTACGCAGGGGCAGGCTGGGCGATGCGTGGTCCTAACGCACGAAAGACCACATGCATTAGTGCCCACCTCAGATGTATATCCAATGGACCATGTCCACACAGCAAGTGCCTCTCTGGGCAGGGAAGAAATCTACCTATCCAGATTTCGCAGCAATATAACAGGTGTAGAATCCTTTTTTACCATGCATCCCACCCAGCCCTCATCAGCCATGTCCCCACCGAGAAGCAGGCCCACTCGGCAGCCACGCGCGTCCGCACCACGCCATGTAGATTTTCGCACGGCAGGCTTTTCACACGGCGCACGGCACCGGCAGCACGGGAAAAATCGTCTTGAAAGCAACTTTTCATAGCCGATTTTCACAGCGCCCTCAGCCACCAACGTCGTAGCACTGATGGCCCATACAGTACAGTAGGGCCACTCGTCAGCGTCGCAACCATGCAAGACGATGCGTGCAGCATGCATGGCACAGAGAGCTGCAAGCAAAACCTTGTGTCCAGCAGAACGAACAACCTTGTGACCAGCAGAACGAACACGCCCTCAGCATCGTCGACGTGGATAGCCGCAGAAACGAACACGCCATGCCAAAAACGGGCGGAGCGCTGTGGTGAGAGCAGATCGCCCTCACCTTTAATTACCCCGATTAGCTAGCTCCGGCCACCACCACTGGCGTCCATAAACATTTTTCTTATACCCGTCTTGGTCATCTTTATTTTTAATATCCGTTTTGCTCAGCTTTTGGAACAGAGTAACCAAGTCTCCTATTGTTACTTGTGTACAAACGGAAATACGACAAGCACCAACTATTTTAAATCCTTAAAATCTTACAACCACAGTCCACATATATGGTCGACCAAGACCAAACCAGTACCGTCAGTACGCTTTCATTCTTCGACAGAATACAAAAATGCGTTCTCATACTCTCAGTTTATAACGATCCTCTTCCGAGTTCTCTGCTTTGCTACCCGTGCTTGCAAGTTGCAAAAGCATACGGCATGCCCCCCTGCAAAAACAAAAAGAGAAGTACATGGCATATGCATCCGATCATCTGGCATTAGTTGGCCGGAGGCCCAGAGCTACGTCCAGCGCGATGGTGAAAAGGTAGGGTAATAAGTTCATTTTGACTCCCTTAATTAAGTAGCCGAATCTTATTCGTATCATGAACTACAGTACCTGATATATTGACCTCCCAACTATTAAAATCAGTGCAATTTGACTCCCTGGGCAATTTTGGAGAGCGGTTTTGTTGACGTGGCAACTACGTGATAGTATAGACTTGGTCTTCGTCCTACGTGGTGTTGACGTGATGTTTATGTGGTATTAAAATAAAAAAATATGTGAGACCCATTTGTCATTCAAGATAAATATTGTAGGACCCACACGTCGTCCTCTCTTTCTCCTTCCCGTCTTCCTCCTCCCTCTCTCTCCCTTCTCTCTCTTTTTCTCCCCTTTCTCCCTCTTCACCATCTACGGGAGCCACCCCCCCCCACCCATCGTGACGCCATCCGAATATCCCTGTCGAGCCCACCACCGCCTCCTCCTCCTCCCCCCACCCTTCGCTGGACAGATCCCGTGACGTCACCGGCGGCCAGCCAACCATCCCCGACGAGGACCCTCTCAACGCCGTCAAGCCATGATGCAATGCTTCCTCCTCCTTGTCCTCACGATCCTAGCGGTGGCGGCGGATGCTAAGCCCATTCTCCGCACGGTGATGGGTGTCCCCACCGGCATGTCCTCTTGCGGTGGTGGTGGCGGCGGCGAATCCTCTGACGAGTTGTACTGCGACAACTGGAGGTTGTCGCCTGTTGGTGGAGTCGGGTAACACGGGGCCATGGAGCGTCATCCTGTTACGGTGCCTGGAGTTCGTGCATGCCTACATAGAAGGGGCGGTACTCGTCTAACTCCGCCCGTCTGCCGTGGACTCCCTCGCCTTCGCGGCGCAGGTGTTGGTGTTGGGCCATGGGAGAGCGGAGCCGACATGGGTGTTCGACGTCGACAAGACGCTGCTCACCAACACGGGGCCCACGACACCCGCATCCGTGGGCAGCGGGTGATCTACCTCCACCGGCCTCGCGACGGTCGACGCAACCGACGGCAGGTGGCGTGCAACAGTGACGGAGCACGGCGACGGGCGGTGAGCGTCAGGCGAATCTGGCGGCAGTGGGAGGAGCCCAACGACGGTGGCCAGGGTTTTTCTCTTTTTTTGCGATTTTTATTTTTCTTTGGATATTTATTTTTACATGCAGACGACATAAACACTCTCGTGCCGGTGTGCCACCCGCATGGAAAAAGAGCGAATTTTGCAGACCCTTTCGGGCAGACGGGCTGGAGTTCCGCACGCAAAAATCAATTTTGGCCTGTCTGAAAAAATTGTTTTTGTATTAGTGATTTCCTGAGGAAAAACAAGATGTGTTGTTGGATATGGATAACTCAAGGAGCCAAAGAGTAGAGCTATTGTGAGCAATATGGTACTTGGTGATAGTTGTCATTAGTTGTAGAATGAATGACGACAATAGTTGAGATCTGAGCTTATTAATTCACTAATTTTTGACCTTTCGGTCGAGTTATTGCAAAGCAGTCATGGACAGATCGAGATAAGAGTGTCTTTTGAAAAAAATTAAAGAACTCACAGTGTTTTGGGGAAAAGATTTTTTTTTTAAAGAACCAAACCTTACTTTGAAGCTGCATATTCACATTTTTCATGTGAAATGTTGACACTTTGAAATGTTGACATTTTTCACCATAATACTCCATATGTCCTCTAATATAAGGGATTCTAACACTTTGCTTGCACTGTTTGACCACTCATCTTATTCAAAAAAATTTGTGCAAATATAAAAAACGAAAAGTTATGCTTAAAGTATTTTGAATAATAAAGTAAATAAAAATAATAATTTTAATTTTAATTTTTTTTAATAAGATGAATGATCAAACAGTGTAAGTAAAATATCAAAATCTCTTATATTAGAGGACGGAGAGAGTACTTCCTAAAATATCTTTTGTTCAGTAGTTGGGTAAAACAATATCAAGTGTGACGGCGACGAGGAAGGTGACAGTGATGAGTACAGAAAACAACGGCCTTCTGATATTTTCAAACAGAAAGCTGTAGGGAATACAGCGGAAGAGTACTCGAAGACTACACGGGCGCTGGTACATGTTGATTAGCCCTTTCCATCCGGCTCGCCGCCATGTCGCTTTCCCGAGCCCAAGACGCCATGGAGTCCAAATGCCCGGAAAGCACAAGAGGACTGAAGCCGAAGAGACCACGTACACAAAGACGAGGAGCCCGCGGTTGGCCACGCCCAGCACGAGGTGGAACCCGAAGGCGAACGCGGCGATCATGAACTGCGCTCCCAACGGCACAAGCCCAGATGCGATCAGGCTGTACCAACGCCGTCGGCTAGGTGGGAGCTCTGCCGCACCCGTGGCATATATGAGGAAGCAGGTGGCGACGATCGAGAAGACGAACGCCATGGTGTCTGACACAACGAACGACCTGAATGCAAACCGCCTCGCCAGAGTCGCTGTCCCTGCGTGTGGATGGTCGTCGGCGACGAAGCCCCCCGGCACGGTGAAAGCTGCCGCGAATGCCACCGTGGCGATGAGAACCGACGCAATCGTCCCGCTTTTCCTCATGTCATCTAGCTCCTTCTGAGCTTGTTCTCCTTGGGCGGATTTGCTGTCCAATGGTAGATGGGAAACCCCATCTATTGTTAAGGGTGCTCTCACCCATTGCAAGCAGCTCAAAATTAGAGCATGCGGATTCTGTGACCAAGGATTAAAGTTATGGTCAATTAAATGGATAGCAAATGAGAAATTTTAGGGCCTATCAAAAGATACTAGTACTGGGGTACCGAGAGATACCAAATTTTAGAATAAAAAATATGGTACCTCCCGATAGCTCCTCATGAACTGCAAAATCAATCATAACAAATGCTCCCTCCGTTTCAGATTATTAGACGTTTTGACTTTGGTCAAAGTCAAATTACTTTAAGTTTGACCAAGTTTATAGACAAATATAGTAATATTTATAATACCAAATTAGTTTCATTAAATCAATAATTGAATATGTTTTCGTAATAAATTTGTCTTGAGTTGAAAATGTTATTATTTTTTTCTATAAATTTAGTCAAATTTGAAGCAGTTTGATTTGGACCAAAGTCAAAACGTCTTATAACCTGAAACGGAGGTAGTAGGTGATTATGCATATTTGCAAGTGGTTCCTGCTTCTAGGCCAGACAACCAAACAGGGGACAAACTCGCCACATATTCCCCTACCTCTGAGTGAATTTCTACAGTACAAGGATCCATATGGCAAGAGAAATGATCTATCCAAACTTGGCAAGTTTTCTAAGGGCCTTTTTGAATCACAGGAATGAAAAAACAGAGAAATAGGAAAAACAAATGATTCTGACAGAAATGTAAGTGTAAAACAGAGGATTGCAAAACACGGGAAAAACGTAGGAATGACCGTTTGATTGGACCATAGGAAAAACACAGGAATTTGAGGAGAGATAAAGACTCAAAGGATTTTTTCCATGAGGTTCTACCTCTTGTTAAATTTCCTCTAAAATTTATATGGGAAGAGGCATTCCATAGAAATTTCATAAGATTTCATAGGGTTCATTCCTTTGATTCAAAGGATTTTGTAGGAAATTTTTCTAGAGGAATGAAATCCTCTAAAATTCCTATGAATTTCCTTTGAATCAAAGGGGGCCTAAATTCCGAGGGATATCCCTCATTTGTTTAAACACCATCCAAATAATTGTTAAAAATTAAAAACAAAATTGACAACATTCATATAATACACATAAATATAAAAAATATCAAGCGAAAACTCAATTTAAACTCACATGCACGTTAAGAAATAAAAAGACAAATCCAGCATATGAATAGTATTGATACTATTCACATCTGAATTTGTACTTTTCGTTTCTCAATGTATAGTTCAAATTTAAATATGATTTTTGGATTAGAATCCTTTCCTATCTAAACACTCCATCTTTTCTTATCTAACCTAATGAACGATATTTATTAATTCTATGTACTTTCTCAATTATTGTTAATAGAATTAAAGCGACATATATAATTGTTTCTGCTAGTAATATAGCATATGTACTACTCCAGCTTGGATCGTATCTACTGGTGATATATTACTCTCGTAATAGAATACTAGTACCAATAAAGACCATCGTAGTTCTACCGTGCATATAAGCCAAAAACAGGAACATATATAAATAAGGGCAGGTAATCATCATACTTAAACAAATGTAAAAGATATAGGAACATAATAAGTCCAACTAATCATAAGGATTAAGGAAAGGAAAATGCAATGTGGAGAGGACACACGCTGGATGTATTTTACCAGAAAATAGTACGACTGTCCGGGTGCGAATGCATGGTGAGCAAGATCTGCAGCAGTTCGACCATCCTTATTGACAATGTCTGTTTCCACACCCGCCGTCTGCAACAGTGAACTGAGAACCCGTGGGCATGCGTATTTGACAGCCAAATGGAGCGGTGTATTCCCTTCCGAGTCCGTGGCATTCAGCAGCATTGCAAACCTGTCGTCTTGGCAGATGTAGCGAACTACACTGCCCTGACCATGCTCAACAGCACAGTGAAGAAAATTTCTTCCTCTATTGTCAACCAATTCACTGAAGTCCGGACATGTCTCCATGATTTCATCGATCATCACTGTACTCCCCAAGATAGCAGCATGGTGCAGAGGAAACAGACCATTATTATCACAAATGCGAGCTACGGAAGCTTCAGTGTTTAGGAATAGCCGGATGATATCGAGTTTCCCGTATTGCATCGCAAAATGAAGGGGACTCCTCCCGGCCGAATCAATTCTTGTCAGCAGACTTGGTTCCCAGGACAATATTTCTTCTGCGAGCTCTGGAGGAACTTTCTCAGTGAGAAAAGCAAAAGCAACAGCCCAAAAATCTGTCGTAATTGAAATAACAAAAAAAAAGAGCTCTTCTATACGTGCCAGTACGTGCAAAATGTCCAATGAATTGGACATCAGTATTCAGTCATCATGCGCATCTTCCGTTTTATTCCCTCCGTTTTAGGTTATAAGACGTTTTGACTTTGATCAAAGTCAAATTGCTTCAAGTTTGATTAAGTTTATAGACAAATATAGTAATATCAAATTAGTTTCATTAAATTAATAATTGAATATATTTTCATAATACATTTATCTTCCGTTGAAAATTTTTCTATTTTTTCTACAAACCTAAGTGGTTTGACTTTGAAGAAAGTCAAAAACAACTTATAATATGAAATTGAATAATCACACGCAGAAGCAGATCAGCAACTAATCACTGACCAATACACGCACACTGGCACACAACATACTGCAAAGAGGAGGAGAGACAGGCCTGGAGCCAAAAGGGCTCTCCCCTCTTCGCTGCGGTGTCCCCCCCTTCTCTTTTCGGCTCGCCTCCGCGATCAAATCCAATTCAACGGCCCAAAAAAAATACCCTCCCAACCAAAAAGAAAAATCTCCAAACCAAAAAAAAAAAAAAAAAGAAGGGAACCCAAAGGGGATATGCACATTATGTCAATTCAACGTTACGTATGGCCACCATATTCATTGTTCCTTGCTATGGTGCTAATTAGCAATAACAGCTCAAAAGGACATATTCTGTATGCCAAGTAATGAACATATTTCACTTTTTGAGGACTTTATTTTTTTTAAGATTGCTTTACCGTGCTGCTTGCAAATATCTTATTTCTTGTTGAAAGTGCAATTATATGATTCTTACTGAATAAATAATAGGGTAACCATAATATCTTAAAGGGTGCTTGGAATTATAAAACAATTGGCTTATGATCTGCAAGTTCAAAACTATCTGATGTGTACAGCAGAACAAACATCGTAACATGTTGTAAATATCCTAGAACTCCAATTTCAGTATGCATTCATTGAAGCCTCCTCTTATGTGTTCCTTGTGGATTTGTGCTAGGTTTTGGCTTTTGGGGTAAATTCTCACTCGATCAGAGAAAAAAAACAGAGCATATACAAATTACAAGTGAACAATAGCTGAAAGGTTAAAATTAAAAAATTTAAAAATATTGAGAGAAAGCTATGTCGAAAGAACCGCGAAAAACCCGTCGGCTTTCGTCGGCTTTGTGAACATGGTTGGACGACTTGCACTCCAATCAGAACAAACTTTTTCTGATATGGAGTAAGCAAGTTTGTCCCCCAATAGGAGGCAAGCAACATACATATATTGCTATTAAGATTTACACCTAGATACTGATGGAGTAAGATAGCTGACCGTCATTGTTTGGGGTAGTTGGCTAGAAGAGAAGGTTGAAGTTTGGCCACCGGAGTGAGGAAGAAGCTAAATTAAATTTCTATTGATTTTTGATGTTTCAGTCTTTTTTATCTTAATTTTTCTCTGGTTAGTTGAAATGTTGCACTGCGGTATTTTAAGTGGTCTGTCATATTTTTATCTTTCCATTCTGGAGGACCCATCGATGCTTTCAAATGTATAAACTGATGTTTTCTTTATTAGAAAAAATATTGAGATTTTTTAATAAGACGATTAATTAAAATTGGACATTGGAAATTTTTGTGGCGGCTCTCAAAACGGGGTGAGAGATAAGTGGAGTTAGTGTTATTTAAATTCGTCCACGACAGGAGCAACAGTCTAGTTGGCAGCCACTGTTAGACTCCGCTTTCTAGCGAGCGTTGTCCTATCGACAGCACAGTATAATATATACTCCCTCATTCCAATAACAAGAGATTTTAATTTTTTTTTACTGTTTGAATCATTCGTTTTATTAAAAAAATGAGAATTATTATTATTTATTTGTGACTTACTTTATTATCCTCTTTAGCACCAATTTTGTTTTTTTATATTTGTATAAATTTTTTAATAATGACAAAATGAATTAAACAGGTAAGAAAAAAAATCAAAAATCACTTTATATTATATGACGGAGAGAATATGCTCACACCACTCACCAAAATTCACAGTAGTTCTTCGTCGTCCGGTTGAATTGACATTAGCTAGCTCCGGCCCCCACCACTGGCGTCCATAAACATTTTTCTTATACCCGTCTTGGTTCATCTTTATTTTTATATCCGTTTTGCTCAGCTTTTGGAACAGAAGTAACCAAGTCCCTCTTTTACTTGTGTGACAAAACGGAAATACGACAAGCTCACAACTATTTTAAATCCTAAAATCTTACACCACAGCCACATATATGGCGACCAAGAACCAAAACCAGTACCGTTCAGTACGCTTTACATTCTTCGACAGAATACAAAAATGCTCTCATACATCCAGTTTATAACGATCTCTTCGAGTTCTCGCTTCTAACCCTGCTTTGCAAGTTGCAAGCATACGGGCATTGCCCCCCTGCCAAAAAACAAAAAACGAGAAGGACATGGCATATGCATCGATCATCTGCATTAGTTCGGAGGCCCACAGGCTACGTCCAGGCCGATGAGTGAAAAGTAGGGTAATAATTCATTTTGACTCCCTTAATTAAGTACGCGAATCTTATTCGTATCGTGAACTACAGTACCTGATAATTTGGACCTCCCAACTATTAAAATCAGTGCAATTTGACTCCCTGCGCAATTTTTGAGAAGCGGTTTTGTTGACGTGCAACTACGTGATAGTATAGACTTGGTCTCTCGTCCTACGTGGTGTTGACGTTGATGTTTATTGGTATTAAATAAAAAAATATGTGAACCCACTTGTCGATTCAAATAAATATGTGTAGGACCCACCACGTCGTCCTTCTTGTTCTCCTTCCAGTTCTCCTCCCCTCTCTCTCCCTTTCTCTCTTTTTCTCGCTTCTCCCCTTCACCATCTACAGGAGCCACCCCCCCCCCCACCCATCGTGACGCCTCCGAATATCCTTGTCGAGCCCACCCACCGCTTCCTCCTCTCCCCCCACCCTTCGCTGACAGATCCCCGTGACGTTCACCGGGGCTGAGCCAACCTCCCACGACGAGGGACCCTCTCAACGCCGTCAAGCCATGATGCAATGCTTCCTCTCCTGTGTCCTCACGATCCTAGCGGTGGCGGCGGATGCATAAGCCCATCTCCGCACCTGTGATGGGTTCCCACCGGCATTCCTTCTTGCGGGGTGGTGGCCGGCGGCGAATCCTCTGACGAGTTGTTACTGCGACAAACTTGGAAGGTGTCGCCTGTTGTGGAGTCGGGTAAACACGGGCCATGGAGCGTCATCCTGTCACGGTGCCTGGAGTTCGTGCATGCCTACATGGTAAGGGCGGTACTCGTCTAACTTCCGCCCGTCTGCCGTGACTCCCTCGCTTCGCGGCGAGGTGTGGTGTTGGGCCATGGAGAGCGGAGCGACGTGTGGTGTTCGACGTCGACAAGACGCTGCTCACAACACCGGGCCCACGACACCCGCATCCGTGGGCAGCGGGGGATCTACCTCCACTGGGCTCGCGACGGCGGCGCAAAACGACGACAGGTGGCGCAAGCAGTGACAGAGCACGGCGACGGGCGGTGAGCGCTCAGGCGAATCTGGCGGCAGTGGGAGGAGCCCAACGACGGTGGCCAGGGTTTTTCTCTTTTTTTACGATTTTTATTTTTCTTTGGATATTTATTTTTACATGCAGACGACATAAACACCCTCGTGCCGGTGTGCCACCCGCATGGAAAGGAGCGATTTTTGCAGACCCTTTCGAGTATACTGGCTAGAGTTCCGCACGCAAAATCAATTTTGGCCTGTCTTGAAAAAAATTGTTTTGTATTAGTGATTTCCTGAGGAAAAACAAGATGTGTTGTTGGATATGGATAACTCAAGGAGCCAAAGAGTAGAGCTATTGTGAGCAATATGGTACTTGGTGATAGTTGTCATTAGTTGTAGAATGAATGACGACAATAGTTGAGATCTGAGCTTATAATTCACTAATTTTTGACCTTCGGTCGAGTTATTGCAAAGCAGTCATGGACAGATCGAGATAAGAGTGTCTTTTGAAAAAAAATTAAAAAACTCACCCAGTGTTTTGGGGAAAAGATTTTTTTTTAAAGTTCCAAACCTACTTTGGAAGCTGCATATTCACATTTTTCATGTGAAATGTTGACACTTTGAAATGTTGACATTTTTCACCATAATACTTCCATATTCCTCTAATATAAGGGATTCTAACACTTTGCTTGCACTGTTTGACCACTCATCTTATTCAAAAATTGTGCAAATATAAAAAACGAAAAGTTATGCTTAAAGATTTGAATAATAAAGTAAATAAAAATAATAATTTTAATTTTAATTTTTTTAATAAGATGAATGATCAAACAGTGTAAGTAAAATATCAAAAATCTCTTATATTAGAGGACGGAGAGAGTACTTCCTAAAATATCTTTTGTTCAGTAGTTTGGGTAAAACAATATCAAGTGTGACGGCGACGAGGAAGGTGACAGTGATGAGTACAGAAACAACGGCCTTCTGATATTTCAAACAGAAACTGTGGGTACAACGAAGAGTACTCGAGACTACACGGGCGCTGGTACATGTTGATTAGCCCTTTCCATCCGGCTCGCCGCCATGTCGCTTTCCCGAGCCCAAGACGCCATGGAGGCCAAATGCCCGGAAAGCACAAGAGGACCGAAGCCGAAGAGACCACGTACCACAAAGACGAGGAGCCGCGGTTGCCCACGCCAGCACGAGGTGGAACCCGAAGGCGAACGCGGCGATCATGAACTGCGCTCCCAACGGCACAAGCCCAGATGCGATCAGGCTGTACCAACGCGTCGGCTAGGTGGGAGCTCTGCCGCACCGTGGCATATATGAGGAAGCAGGTGGCGACGATCGAGAAGACGAACGCCATGGTGTCCGACACAACGAACGACCTGAACCAAACCGCCTCGCCAGAGTCGCTGTCCCTGCGTGTGGATGGTCGTCGGCGACGAAGCCCCCCGGCACGTGAAAGCTGCCGCGAATGCCACCGTGGCGATGAGAACCGACGCAATCGTCCCGCTTTCCTCATTGTCATCTAGCTCCTCTGAGCTTGTTCTCCTTGGGCGGATTTGCTGTCCAATGGTAGATGGGAAACCCCCTCTATTGTAGAGGTGCTCTCACCCATTGCAAGCAGCTCAAAATAGAGCATGCGGATTCTGTGACCAAGGATTAAAGTTTATGGTCAATTAAATGGATAGCAAATGAGAAATTTTAGGGCCTATCAAAAGATACTAGTACTGGGGTACCGAGAGATACAAATTTTAGAATAAAAAAATATGGTACCTCCGATAGCTCCTCATGAACTGCAAAAATCAATCATAACAAATGCTCCCTCTGTTTCAATTATAGACGTTTTGACTTTGGTCAAAGTCAAAACTAAGTTGACCAAGTTTATAGACAAATATAGTAATATTTATAATACCAAATTAGTTTCATTAAATAATAATTGAATATTTTTCTAATAAATTTTCTTGGTTGAAAATTATTATTTTTTCTTAAAATTAGCAATTTGAAGCAGTTTGATTTGACCAAAGTCAAAACGTTCTTATAACTTGAAAACGGAGGTAGTGGTGATTATGCATATTTGCAAGTGGTTCCTGCTTCTAAGGCCAGACAACCAAAACAGGCGGACAAACTCGCCACATATTCCCTACCTCAGAGTGAATTTCTACAGTACCAAGGATCCATATGGCAAGAGAAAATGAATTCTATCCAAACTTGGCAAGTTTTTCTAAGGGCCTTTTTGAATCACAGGAATGAAAAAAACAGAGAAATAGGAAAAACAAAGGATTCTGACAGAAATGTAAGTGTAAAACAGAGAATTGCAAACACGGGGAAAACGTAGGAATGACCGTTTGATTGGACCACAGGAAAAACACAGGAATTTGAGGAGAGATAAAGACTCAAAGGATTTTTTCCATGAGGTTCTACCTCTTGTTAAATTTCCTCTAAAATTTGTATGGGAAGAGGCATTCCATAGAAATTTCATAAGATTTCATAGGGTTCATTCCTTTGATTCAAAGGATTTTGTAGGAAATTTTTCTAGAGGAATGAAATCATCTAAAATTCCTATGAATTTCCTTTGAATCAAAGGGGGCCTAAATTCCGAAGGGATATCCCTCATTTGTTTAAACACCATCCAAATAATTGTTAAAAATTAAAAACAAAATTGACAACATTCATAATACACATAAATATAAAAATATCAAGCGAAAACTCAATTTAAACTCACATGCACGTTAAGAAATAAAAAGACAAATCCAGCATATGAATAGTATTGATACTATTCACATCTGAATTTGTACTTTTCGTTTCTCAATGTATAGTCAAATTAAATATGATTTTTGGATTAGAATCCTTTCCTATCTAAACACTCCATCTTTTCTTATCTAACCTAATGAACGATATTATTAATTTTATGTACTTTTCTCATTATTGTTAATAGAATTAAAGCGACATATATAATTGTTTCTGCTAGTAATATAGCATATGTACTACTCCAGCTTGGATCGTATCTACTGGTGATTTTATACTCTCGTAATAGAATACTAGTACCAATAAAGACCATCGTAGTTCTAACCGTGCATATAAGCCAAAAACAGGAACATATATAAATAAGGGCAGGTAATCATCATACTTAAACAAATGTAAAAGTATAGGAACATAATAGTCCAACTAATCATAAGGATTAAGGAAAGAAAATGCAATGTGGAGAGGACACACGCTGATGTATTTTACCAGAAAAATGTACGACTGTCCGGGTGCGAATGCATGGTGAGCAAGATCTGCAGCAGTTCGACCATCCTTATTGACAATGTCTGTTTCCACCCCGCCGTCTGCACAGTGAACTGAGAACCCGTGGGCATGCGTATTTGACAGCCAAATGGAGCGGTGTATTCCCTTCCGAGTCCGTGGCATTCAGCAGCATTGCAACCTGTCTCTTGGCAGATGTAGCGAACTACACTGCCCTGACCATGCTCGACAGCACAGTGAAGAAAATTTCTTCCTCTATTGTCAACCAATTCACTGAAGTCCGGACATGTCTCCATGATTTCATCGATCATCACTGTACTCCCCAAGATAGCAGCATGGTGCAGAGGAAACAGACCATTATTATCACAAATGCGAGCTACGGAAGCTTCAGTGTTTAGGAAAGCCGGATGATATCGAGTTTCCCGTATTGCATCGCAAAATGAAGGGGACTCCTCCCGGCCGAATCAATTCTTGTCAGCAGACTTGGTTCCCAGGACAATATTTCTTCTGCGAGCTCTGGAGGAACTTTCTCAGTGAGAAAAGCAAAAGCGACAGCCCAAAAATCTGTCGTAATTGAAATAACAAAAAAAAAAAAGAGCTCTTCTATTACGTGCCAGTGCAAAATGTCCAATGAATTGGACATCAGTATTCAGTCATCATCATATGCATCTTCCGTTTTAACTTTTAAGGAGAATAAATAAAGCTATCAGAAGCAGGGTTTGAAATCCCCCCCCCTCCCCCCCCAACCAAAATGCTCACATTTCACCCGAAAATTTCGGTTTTTTGCTCTTTTTTTTGTGAATTTGGTCAAAATTTATTCAAAATTATTAAAAATCAGTCAAAATTTCAAAAATTTCGTACGAAAAAAAAATCCAAAATTTCAAAATTTTCGAAATTTTCTACCTGCGGTAGAAATCTTAGTTTCGAAATTTCAAACCCTGATCAAAGTTGGAGAAGCAGCAGAGTTTTCGTTGCACATGACGTATACCTGCCTTTTAGTTGCTGCAACATGCAAAGCCGTACGTCCCTCCCGGCAGCGAATGACGCCGGTGATCGTCTCCCGAGACTCCCGTCATCCGCCGGGCGAAGCAGCAGCTCCTGGACCATGCGCACCGAGCCGGTCGTCGCCGCCAAGTACAACGGCGAGACGCCGTCGTCGGATGCTACGGAGGCCAGCTCAGCCGCGCCCGCCCTTGACATGAGGAGATGCACCACCTCGGTGTGGCCATGCCGGACGGCTTCGTGCAGGACGTGGCGCCCAGGCAGTTCCTCACCCGCAGAGCCGCCTCCGCCGTCGCCGCCGCCGCCAACTGATCCGCCTCAGCCTCGGCCACGCCGTGGGGCGTTTTCAGGAGGCGCACCACTCGAGGTGCCCGGCCTTCGCCGCGCAGTGGAGCGGCGTGTCGAGGCACCGGTTGCGCGTGGCGACGAGCGAGGGCGCCCTCCCGCGGATGAGCGCCGCGAGCTCGGCGTGGCCGCGGCTGGCGACGAGGTGCAGGGCCGTGTTCCCGTTGCTCGTCACGCCGAGAAGGCAGCCCGCTCGCGCCGCGCTGCAGGCGCCACTGCGACCGGCAGCCGCGGATGTACCCCGCGGCTGGGTGGTAGCGTGAGCATGCTCGGGCTTGACACCAGCGTGCCATGGAGCTCCAGCTGCAGGCAGCAATGCACCTCTTCAGGTAGCCGTAAGATCTCCTTGGGCTCAACACAACCCTGCCTCCACCACCACGGCTGGGCCGCAGATCGGGTAAGTTAATCGCGATCAGCTCCGGGCCATCCCTTCGAGGGTCGCGGTGCCCGTCCACCAATGGAGGAACTTCATGAGGTGGTGATCCTCCATTGCACCATCCCAGGGTGTTCACCGTCGCCACCATAGCTACCCGCTTCTCTCAAGATCTCCTCCAAGCGGGCCCTGTCGCCGGTGATGAGCACTCGCAAAAGTTCCCCGTCGAGCGTCAACATGTCATGAGGATGAGGCCCGAATTCCATTTCCACGGCTGCTGCTGCCTGCAGGAGTTTCTGCCATGGCTGTGGGTTATGTTTGATTAGGAATTCCAAGTGC
>CM020184.1:16613548-16652356 GCA_009805545.1 Oryza longistaminata | reverse complement strand
AACACGAAGCGAGAGACAGCCAGCCAGCCAGCCAAGCCCAAGACGAACACGAAGAAGAGAAGAGAGAAGCAAACCAAGCGGAAGCAAGAACCCATCTCCCACCACCCCCAGCAGCAGCCGCAGCCGCAGCAATCCGCGCACTCCGGCGCGCGCGGGGAGCAGCAGCAGCAGCAGCAGGAGCGGAATTCCTCGCGGCGGCGGCGGCGTCTCCAATCCGATTCCGCCAATCCCAATTGCTGCCCCCCTCGGCGAGTCAGCTCCAAATTCTTGCTGTTTTTCTCGGATTCGATCGGTCGTGGAGTGGAGGCGGTTGGTTGCCCTCCTCGCCGGAGATCCAGGCGCGCGGGCGGGGCGGAGCTCGCCGGGGTCGGATCATGCCCCCATTGCGCTAGGTTTGGGGGGTAATCCAATTTGGCCCGCCCGACGACTCGCCGCCCTGGATGCTTGATTCGGGCCAGCCGCGCGGCTTCCGGGGGGGTGGTTGCTTCCGCGGCGATTGGTGTGTGCCGGCGGAGATGAGATCGCCTCCATGGCTGGCGAGCTGGGAATTGGGCTACGGGCTCGCGCTCTGCAGGAGGCGACGGAAGGCCATAGTGGTTTGATCCGAGCTGGGTTGGTGCGGCGCGCTGTCACCGATTCGTGGTTTCTGTGCTCTGAATCCGATATTGGGGTTCGCCGGGGTGTGGATTTATGGACATGGTGAGGGAGGAGGCGTGGCCGCGCGCTGCACCGCAGCAGCAGCAGCAGCCATCAGCTCCTCCACCGCAGCGCAGGCGCAGCAGCAGAATGGCCGTATTGATCTCCGTGAGGTGAAGCTTCAGTGGAGAAGAGGCTTGGTCCTGACAGGTCAAGGAGGTACTCAGCTACTTGAAGGGCTACCTGTCGAATCGGCTCAGCAAGGCGGATTTCGACAAGGTGTGCCTCCAAACGTTGGGGCGAGAGAACCTCCGAGTGCATAATCGGCTGATCCGCTCAGTTCTCTACAACGCCTACCATGCAAAGTGTCCACTCCAACACCAGCACCGGATGTTGGGAGGTCTGTGGGAGCAACAGTGAGAAAGGTTTGTCAGCCCGGCGAAGCATTAAATTCTGCAATGGGACGTCAGTTATTACAGATGCAGGGATCGAGGCATATGAGCACAATGCAAGATCATCAGTCAAAAGATCGGATGAAAAGCACGGGCCTGAGTTGTAGGGTAGATGCTTCTGCCAATCACAGCCAAATTATCCACGGTGGTGTGGCAGTACCGAGAATGGCACCCTAAGTTCTCTGAACTCAAGAAGATCAGTGCATTTCAACATGAATCTGCAGAGCCATTGGCAAGCACCAACGTGTGGACCAGCCACCAACCGGAAACATAATCAAGTTGAGAAGAAGCATGAGCAATGTCTCAGATCATTCTGCAGAAGCATCGAATAGCCCTGTACGGGCACCACTTGAATTCCTTTTTGTCAGCGAGTGTGGGCGGGGCAAGGAAATTACCACCACCACCAATTAATGCAGGTGAGGATCACTGTACCAGCTGTTGTGAGCATCGTGAATTGTTAAATACAGAGGATTGCATCGGCGGATGGAGAAAACAGCAGAGTCACTGGCCTAGCTGGTGTCACATTGGATTGTGCCGACCTTCTGAATAACGGTTTTGGACAAATATTGAAGAAACCTGATTAGGTCATCAGTTGAGTTAATAGGAGCTAATGTTCAAAGTGATGCAAGAAAAGGGGAATGTACAAGCAGCATGCATATGGAAAACATATGATGGTGTTTGGTTGCCAAATCATGTTCAGATGCAATCAGCAGTGTACCATCCGAGACAACGAATGATATCAGAAATCACCACTTGATCTCCCTTGATGATTTCAAGGTAGCTATGCAGCTAAATCCTCAACAGCTTGGGGAGGACGGCCAGTCCTCCTGAAAAGATATGCTTATTCACCAGAAGAAAATGACTGACAGATGGAAAGTGCTATTTCAAATAGATTTTTTGTACCAATGTGTTTTTGGTGCCCATCTGATGTACATTTGAGCTGAAGCGATTATACTGCAGTCAAGCAACAGAAGATGCGCATTTGGGGATAAGGCAGATTCTGCTGTCAGATTTGCAGCGAAAGAAAGCCAATTCTTTTCTCCTGATAAATGCCCTCATAAAGAAGAATATCTTCCGTTGACGTTGCTTAGACCTCATTAGCTCTCTGAGATGGAGACTGTTCATCAAAAGTCCCAACTTCTATGTAACATCTGGCATAAAGGACAGAAGACAGCAAAATGCAAGAGCTGTCCTGTAACTTATAGGAAAATGTTCTGTAAGTTTCTAGATCAGGATGTACATTATGATTCCAAAATTTTCTAGGTATCTTCAGTACTAATTCAGGATGTTGAACGTTAATTTTATTTAAATTCTTTTGTAACTGTGTTTTTGAAAGTTATATGTTAGATCTCTAAGACCTCTCCTCTCCCTTGATGTTTTGTCTGCTTGGAGTGGGTAGATGTTTCCATCTTCACTCCAGATATGAAAACGTAGATATGTTTATGACCAAGCTGTGCACTATCATTGTGAATTGTGATCCTCACTTTATCACCTTAAACGAATGGGTTCCTGACGAAAATTATGAATAATTTGTTTTTTAATCTAAATTCTGTTCCACATTCATTCTGAATGGGGAGAAGAATGTCTTTCAGATCTGTATGTGTAGGCAATTTTGTAGAAATATCTCAGGAAGCATTTTGACATGGCAGCTACATGTTGCAACCTGCAAGTATGCTGTGTCGAAATACCTCTTCTGGTTCTATCTAATGTTGCTTTGAAGGAGACCTACTCCTTTCGTCCCAAAATATAAGAACTAGTACCAGATGGGACGGAGGAGAGTCAAGAAGCTGTAGATGTAAGCCTGAACTGTCTCTCCATTTTAGTTGTTCCATTTCCCTAATGTTGGTCTGCATAATGTCATTAATTTTTTTAACTGTTTGCCTTGTTGATTGGAGTGATATTTTTTCATCATAAGGTGGGGAAATAGACTGGATTCCGTTAACGCTTAATGTCTGTGAATGCAAAACTTCTTCTATGGCGTGCTAATATGATGTATAAGAATGTGCATATTTGCTGCAGATTATTGGGTGCATGCAAAACTTCTTGCTCTCAAGGATCGGACAATTCATACCTATATTTGGTTTTTCTCTCATGTACTTCTTCTGCTGATTACTTGTGAACATAGTTTCGTTTGAGTATCCTTAAATATAATCTGCTGAGTTGCATAATCACTTTTTTTTCAAGCAGAAAGCCAGAAGCTGTTAAAAGTCACCTTTGAAGTTATGATACACGCGGCCTGGGATTAGCATCTTCTGAACCTTATTTCTGGACCTCTGATAGGTAAAATCTTTTCTCTGTAGCATAGCTTGAGATTCACTGAACCACTGGACACTACAATGCCATTCTGATTTGCTATCCTATGCTTGTGCGGACATCCATTTGATTGGCAGCTGAGACACTGATGGAGATGAACAGTATGAATGAACGAGACTATCAAAATATATGGTGCGTTGAATGGAAAATGATTGAGAAGCCGCCATGACTACCATTTCAACGATTGCAGAGCTGCTTCTCAGAGTGCTCATTGTACCATATGTCAGTTTTAGACCTCCACTTCAGGTTCTTTGATCCTAAATTCAGATCACCTGGCTGACACAAGCTCTGATACCCTACGCAGATCTTTTAATTGCATGCATCGTTGATTATCCGGTACTTTCCTTCTTTTTACAAGGTATCTCCAATGTTTTCTCAGCCTGCTTACTGCCCTCTCCTAATGAATATGTTGTTTTGTTTTTTCAGTGTGAGACGATATGCCTACAGCCCCATAGGCTGATGATAGCAGTTCTGATTTCTGAAACCAAGAGAAGACTGCAGCAAAATACAAAACTGGTACTTTCTCTTGAAACTGTAAATATTATTTACATAAGTAAAGAAAGATGCAAGCATCTAGAGCTATACAGCAAGAAAGGGGTTCGCATTAGCAATGGCAGAGAGCTGGCCGGAGCTTTAGCTGAGAGACGCCATGCTCGACCGGCCGCGGCAATGGCATGTTCACTCACTCTCAGCACCGCCGCGCGCCGCCGCCGCCGGCGCAGGTCCATGTCATCGATGGCGGCGGCGACGCGGCGGCACGGCCGGGCCAGATGAGCGCCCGGGCGCTCCCCGGACGGCGGCGCGGTGGCCAGCCTCGCCGTCTCCGAGCGCTGCAGGATCTCCCACATCACCTGCAGCTCCTCGTACGCGCACGTCTGGATGTCGTCGTGGAGCTTCACCAGCACGCCCGCGCCCATCTGACAAGCAAACAAAATTCAACTACCTACGTAGTAGGTCATTCATTTCAGGTTTATAAAATGTTTTTCATTTCAGGTTATAAAATGTTTTGACTTTAATTAAAGTCAAACTTAAGTTTGATTAAGTTTATAGACAAATATAGTAATATTTACATTACCAAAATTAGTTTTATTAAATGAATAATTAAATATTTTTTTAATAAATTTATCTTGGGTCAAAATATACTATTTTTTTCTATAAAATTGATCAAACTTAAAGCAGTTTAACTTTAACTAAAGTCAAAACATCTTATATCCGTTTCTAACCTGAAACGGAGAGAGTATTATATTCACCTGATTCTAAAAATATAAGCATTTAATCGGCCGTCCAAATTAAATGAAGCACTAATTTATGGTTATGAATTGGAGAGAGTACATTGGTGCTACAGTTTGTAGCTATAAAAAAATGTACCATGGTAGAAATTGTTACAGAAAAGGTAGCTTAGTGTCAATCCAAGTCCAATTTGTTGAAACTGCAGAACTTGATAAAACACAAGCTCTGAAGGAATTCTGAATCTTGAGAATCTAGATGAGCTAATAACCAGTCATAATTCTTGTCTATAATTTCTTTTTTTTTCCTGCAAAAAATGAATATGTGATGCTGTCTATATGTATGATTGGGTGGTTAGCCGACTGCAGAATTGGATCCATGCAGAAAGCAAATCCTATTTTTATACTGATGAAAATCCAAGAGCGAATTGATACCGCACGTGCCTCCATGCATACACAAACACCTGACATACTCATCATTAATACGGTGCTATCTAGAGGCTAATTAAGGTAATTAAGCATGTCCTTAATTAATTCATTGCTTGTCAATGACGTAATGGATTAGGATGACACTGCATGACGCATCGTATACATGCGTCCACAATGCGACGCGTACCTCGTCGATCGGCATGAGAAATAAGTAAGCGGTTTACCTAGTCATGTAGTAGTAGCACCAATATGATATTAGCTAGACTAAACAAATGCATGCATGGGTGACGTTGCACAATTAAAAGTCGATCAAAGCTAATCAATCACTGTCAGTTAGCACTGTTTGTCAAATAGCAAGAGGTCGCTAGCTAGATCGGCGGTCGACACCCTACACGTGTGTACCCAGAAGCCTGAACATATCAGGTATCATCACACTCCGTTTCAAACTATAGTAGGATTCAAATTTTATACAATATTTCTAGAATACTAATTTTAATGTACGAAAATCCAACCTAAACAATTCAAAATTGACCACTAGTGGTATGACCGAAAGAAATTATTTTATTTTATCAACCTAAGTTTTTACTAAACAAATTAAAAATTCTTTATATTTTTGTAACGAAGTATTATGTATATAGCAATTAGCAAGAGCAGAAGGCAAGTATGCAATGGCAGCTAATCACTTTTGTACCTGAATGAGCCAAACATGGTGACAACACAGGCAGTCTGCAGATAGTTATGACTAATCGGGCATGCGTATCCTGGATTAATCATGGCCAGGACGAAATGTAAGTGCATAAGCATGCCACGTCGACGCTTCTAGAAGGCAATTAAGCATGAGCAGAGATGGTGTCCGTCCAAATTGCCGAGAGAGTGACAGAGGCAGGGGCGGTTGGTTGGTGAGAGTATATACTGCATGCAGATGTCACTCACACGCTGCCTAATTTGGCTGGTTCCTCTACCAAGTACCAACACATACGTATAGTATATGTCTACGTGTAATTTAATTATATATATGTATTCCTTATGACATGGAGGTAGATAATACGACACTGAAATATCTCATCACAAACTAGATGTCAAGAAAGTGCCAGTTGCTGTCCATTACTTTGTTTGCCTGATAAATTCCAGGTTTCAGCGCCGCTGCTTGACAACCTCCTTTTTTTTATTATTTTTTTTAGAAGGTATTTTTACTCGTCTCCACATCTAACTTAATATTGCAGTCTTTTAATGGGAACTTAGGGACCCACAATGGTTATCTATAGCTCTCTACAAGAGATCCATGTCAGCATATTTCCTACTTAAAGAGATTAAATGAGAGAGGAGTAAAGCTACTACTACTGGGATAGCCTATAGAGAAAACGAGCAATGCTTAGAGACTATAGATACCATGTGAATACCATTGAAGTGGTTACTTAATCTAGCTATTGCTGAGATGTACATATTTTATAGATAGACCTTACTTACCATTGCGGTGCTCTTAGGCTGTTTCTTCCTCATTTTCCACCACCTCTCGTTTTCAGTGCACGCTTCAAACTGCTAAATGTGTGATTTATGTAAAAACTTACTATATAAGTTTTTAAAAAATCATATTAATCCATTTTTTAAAAATAGTTAATACTTAATTAATCATGCAATAAAACGAACTTCATTTTTGCATGCCGTCGAGGAGGGTTCCCACCCCTCCTCCGAGCACAACCTTAGTCTCTCAAATAAACTCAATCTGAAATTCACTCCTACGAAATTTTAATCTTAGGATCTTAAAATGCTACTCAAATCGCTGCGCAAACTACTAGACTACATGCCATTTCGCCTCCTACTCCTACTCCTCATATCACGTTTGTATACTAAGTTTGTTTATTTTGGAACCGAGACCTTTATTGATTGATCAATCTCATGAACATTGTCCTTTAAAATAAATGAATTTCTGGCTATGAGCATGTCCAGTTCATAGGTTAAGCCAATTATATTTTTAAATGGAGGGAGTAATTGTAATCAATGTATGTCTACGGCCTGTTCACTTTGGATGATATTTTTAACCTTACTAAATTTTGGTAAAATTGCAAAAAAAAATGACTACATTTAGTTTGCTGCCAAATTTTGGTAACTATATAAGAAAATGCTTAATGACAAAATTTGATAATGTTTTTTTTTAGCATCAAAGTGAACAGGCCCTACATTCCTAATGTAGGAGCAAATAAGATTATCATGACAGTACTATCTTACAGCATAAACAGGCACGCTTGATTAATTCCACACGTGGAGATCGAGCAGAAGAAGCAGACGAAAACCAATCTAGCTTAGCTAGTGATGTTGATGAGTACTGCAGCAGTACTCTCTTGTTGCGTGGAGTGGAACCCAGTGGCGGATAAAGGTCATCTGCAGTGCTGCATGTGCAGCACTGCTCACTGACATATGGGCCCCACAGCCCCTCGGACCACATGTCAGAGGATCTCGATTGAACCCAGTGAGGCGTGGACAACCGACATGCAGCCACGTGACACGAAAACAATCTCTTTTTTTTTTCCGCTCGAATTAAGAAAAAATAACACGCAGAGTTTCAGATAATTTCTACATTTTGCACGCATGCATCTGATCTTATACTGCACTACTGTTGTGTACTAGGATGCAGATTGCTGGCTTGGCCTGTTGCTCAGACGACGACGACGACGGCCGCCACGCGTACGTGTCCCCAACGACGTGTATTGCTTCGGCTCCATACGTGTACATACATCAGTTTTTGGGCGAAGAACAGATTGACTAATTATTATTTTTAAAGGTGCGATTTCCGATGTTGGGGATGAAAAACATTTTCAATATATTTTCAGACTTCTTCCATTGCATGCAGTGCTAATTAATCATCCTACCGTGATTTTTGTTTAATGCAGAACGATGAAAAAGCAGAAGATCAGAATGCTTCATGACGGCGAATTTTATCAGAAACAATTCGATTCTTTCTCTCATGAACCAGGAAAAAAAAAAAGATTCAGTAGAATGAATGGATTAACTTACCGTATCTTTCTTGCGACGCAGCCGGGCGGACGACGACCCAGGCGCGCTTGACCGGCACGACGGCCGCCCTCGCCACCACTCCATGGATCGACGCCGCGCGGCCGGCCGGTAGTCGCCGGCGATCGACGGACTACTGGCTGTCACAAGGAGATAGAGAGAGAGGAGACAGATAGGGAGGAATAGCGGTAGCAGAGGAGATCAGGAGAGAGTGAGTGTTTGTTTCTTTATGTAGTGAGGGGATATGAGATATGATGTGATGTGATTAGATGCCACCTAACCGCGTTGGCTGCGCTCCACGTTGCCTCGGCTGCAGCGCCAGCAGCCCATTTGTAATTGCGGTTGCGGCCCCCGGTGCTAGTAATACCCGCGTGAATAATCTTAATTGATATGTTTAGTATTCCAAGATAAGAATATTGGCACTTGGCAGGCAGGCAGGCGTCTCCTCCCGCGAATGGACACATGTGCAACACTGGATTTTGTTTTTTTTGTTTTCCATTTCTTTGTTATTTCTATTAATTGATGGGGATTAGACTCCTTATCTACTACATAAGCAATGTGTGATCTTACCATCCGTTAGAAAATACTCTCAATGTCTAAAATATAGCAATATTTAGCTATAACATTGACAAGCATACATAGTCTTGTTTAGGTCGATTACTTAAGATAAATGTAGCTATATTTTTATAAGAATACTATTTTTTTTTGCAGTGAAGAAGAGAGAGGGAAGAAAGTAAGATGTCTCTCACTCTCAGCTTATTACTACCTGTGTCGCAAAATAAAGATTATATTTCACCAGGTTTATAACTAGAAATGGCTAGTAGTAATATTTTTTAGATGAGGTACTAACATACAAATGTATACCATATTTGGTTATAAGAGCCTCAGTAGCATCTGAGATCCTGGTTCGACTCCTCATGGGAGCAAATTTTTCCAGGATTTAACGGCGTTGTGCTTCAGTGGTAGGCGACGTACCCGTTGACAGCGAGGCGCCTGTGGTGACTTCGTCAATCTCCAGAATTTGCCGGCCAGTCTTCGAAGATGCTCATAGGGTAGGGTTTGCTGCATGTGTTCATAGGGTGAGTACGCGTGCTTGTGAGTATCTGCGTTGTACTGTGTAATTCTCAAAAAAAATATATACTCAAATCATTAATTTTGGAGTAAATTTCATAAAACTACATATTTTTAGCCAAATTATCATAGAACTACAAAGATTATCACAAAAACTACAACTTTAAGCACTTAAAATTTATCCAAAATATAACAAAATCTTTATCAACATTCTCTTCCCAACCAATTACAACCCTCCACCATTCAAATTTCTCACCACTTTCACTCTCAACCAATCACAACATTCCTCTATTAATTTACTATTTCTTAATAACCATATTCAACTCTATAGGCTTTTTATATTCTGAGATGGAGGTAGTAATTAAGACTATCATTTGGACACTTTTGTTTCACTGGAATAATGGGCCATTTTGTATTTTTGTATCCTTGTGCCATAGCCATAGCCTAAAAAGTCTATCAAGTCGACTGGAGTACCAGACAACTTTCTGGCAATAATGAGAGCTAGACGACGATGAACATATGATTCTTTCAGTCGTGGATATCTGAAACCACATATTGTGGGCAACTTCTGAAAAGCCAAACACTGTCTGAAGTTCACTACAATAATGAAGTTCATATTATATAGTTCAGAATTGCAAACCATTGTACAAACGATTATATAAAAATATCTAAAAATACATAAAACACAGCCGAAAAAATTCTTGTATATCTTTTCATGTTCTTTATACACTATGTATACTTGCACATGCAACTGTTCTGTAGAATGTAGGATGCAGGGGAACCAAAGAGAGAGAGAAAGAAAGGTGCAGTTTCCAGAGAAATGCAAAAATATACAAAATCGGGTTGAGATAGGCACCGAGTACTTTCTCTATTAGACCTTTTGTTTTGAACTAATCATCTAAATTCTTCATATATTCTTTCGACAGTTTCGAATTCATTATCAGTTCTTGCTCTTTCACCAGAGAGTCCCCAGATCAATCAATGCATCTACAGTGGTCTGATGAAGAAAAATACATCAGGACATTATACATATCAATGAAAGAAACAACAATTACTACTTTTGATGATATTCAGTAGAGTAATGAAGAATCAGTATGTGAGCTTGCTGTTTTGACATTTTAGCAGACTTTTTTTTTAGGGAAAGACATTTAGCAAACTGATTATGACAAAGAAATCTCAGTACAACGCAAGCCAGTTTATGTGGCCTGAAAAACTGAATACCTTTGGAGGAATAAATGTTGGAAGCTCCTCTCCTTTCTTTCGCTTGAGAAGCTTTTCATTTAGTTGTTCATGACCACCAATCTCTTCTACCCATGCACACAGAGAGATTTCCAGTTTACAGAAAAGTATGTCTGAAGTACAATACAGTAATCTACTACCCTAATGGAAATTTATCGGAAATACTACTGTTAAAACTTTTTGGAAAAAATTTGTCTGCTTGTCAAGTTGTTTGGTGCACGCTGTCTCCATACACGCTGTTTGGTGCACACCAGTACATCTTCAACAGTATTGCAAAAAAGTACATCTTCAACACTAAACAGAGTAACAGACATGACATTGTTTCACATGCAAAAAATCAGGTGAAATTTTTTTTCTAAAACGAACTGGAAAATAGAACTGCCAACTCTGTCCTAAATCAACACAGGTACCTGCAAGATTGCCCGATCATATGTCCTGGATCTCAAAGCTCCATAAAAGTCCAGAGCTGCAGTGAGTTGAGTCACTCTTGAATATACTTTTTCAAATGTAGTTGAAAAATGGATACTTCTATGCTAAATAATAATAATAACTAGTTTCCACAGCAACTGAACAGGAAAATAATGAAGTTGAGAAAAGGAAAAAAAAGAATAGGTATTTTGCTTGAGGGAATGATGGCTATGTTACTATTCTAGTTCCTCTTCTATTTTCTTTTCTCTACAATCATCTAAGTATGTTCTATAAAAAGAAACATAGACCTTGTTTCATATGCTGCAAAATGAAATTACAGTTCTGGAGGAAAATGGTTACCTTGGTTGGAAAAGTGTCTACAATTTTTGATACATCCTCGAAAGACAAACCATCCTTATATACATGCGGTGAACAATGTTAATTATATCTTCACGGTGCGGCTGCCTATTAATCACATATCACATTCAAGTATCATTCTTTGAAGTTTTTTGCCAAATTAAATCCAACTAGTTGTTGCAAATAAAATTCAGTCTGTACTTTGTTGCAACAAAATATATTCAGATGCAAGAACGAACATACCAATAGAACTTCATCTCCCATCACGAATCAAGGGAGCATACAGTGTCGAAAAATCATTTCCGGTAACTATTATTGGCACTCTGTGTGTTACATCAGATTCTCTCCATTTCTGGCCAATGCTAACCCTGGTTGGATTATCCGCCAAGTTCATTAAGTTCCAATCACGATTTGATTATTACTGTCATTTGTGTGTTACCTGAAAACAACGCGGATATAAAATAGTTTGCTGTCAAAAAGAATCATCATATAATGTTCGATAAAATAAAACTCTAAGATCCATCTCTTCTACAAAAGGTGCTCTTCTTCTGAAAGAATATTTTGGAAAATAATAATACACCAGATGAATGCACTATTGTAGATTTGTAGTATTGTTGACAGGCTCTCAAAAAGAAGCATAAACAAAATATCCAGGTCACTGCGATCAACAATACCATACAAATATGTTTAAAAATACCGAAATCTTCCAACACAGCATCTAGGTCATTGATCATCAAAAACACTCATTTTCCCCTATACCATGAAAAATTGTGAAAACAGGAATCATTGAAGTAAACTGAAAATTAACAAAACCACAGGCATCATTAATCTGTTAAATTTTAGCATGAATAATACAGTAATGACACAGAAGAGTAAAGCACTACAGAGTTAGAGCATTGTATTCTCCTAACGGATAAGCATCAAGTCATTCAGGAACATTTGCGCTATCTTGATGTATAAAAAGTAAAAGGAAACACCAAATATTGAATCAGCTGTTTGAAAAGATGGTAATAGAAGACTAAAATAATGTAAGGAGCATTTTTGCCATATTCAGAACTGAGTGACAGTAGTAATAGAATTTTCGATAATCTTTTTTTATTTTATATGATTTAAGTGTCAATTACAAAGCTAGTCAGATTACTGGAGCTTTCCACACAAAACACCCCCAAAAAAAAAAACTCAAACAGGTGAAATAACACTCAAGTTTTTAAAAAATGAGACATTATTTGTTTTGCGCTCAAAACTGAAAACTGAATTGAAGGTACATATCATGAAACTGAGTAGCCGATAACACCTGCTACTTGGTTTTGAATTACTGAGAAGCCGTCCTGTATCGGTCACGTATAAGCTCCCAGGTTCTCCTGCAACAATAGCAGAACACACATGAGATGATGAGAAACTAATGAATGTGGACCTTTGAACCAAGGAGCACCACATCGATAGCAACCTGAAAAATATAGCAGGTACATAAAGCATGTAAACATAGAACAAATTCAAGTGTCTTTGACCTGCTTTCTCAGATTCTAGTTCTCCAGCAGACATAATAACAGGTTCAACACCATTGCTCTAAAATATAAGTTCAGTTGGAATGTTTTCCCTTGCCTTTTCCACCCCAGATCCTGCATTGTGCAATGTTCCTCAAAAATATTGAGAACGAATAAAGAATATATATTGAAACTACAACCATGATTATTACATCCCAATCACAGAGAGAGAAACAAAGAGAAGTGCGCTACCAAGATAGGGGAATCTTGATAGTAAGAAATGTGGCAATAGTTCTTCACAATATACATGCTGCAAATCAAAGCATCCTTGTATTGATGCTGGAGAAAAAGAATAAAACTAAATAGTCAGCTACACTATAGCCACAAAGAATATATCCATATAAAAGTTCAAGATATATAAGGAAGAAGTTTAGCAATCACTATTAAGAAAATGTAAGATGCATATATTCACATGCTGCCCCATTGTTATGGCCATTATGATAACTTGACCCAAACATATATATCAGTCTAGGCCCTAGGGACTGTTGGTATATTGGTAGTACTTTTTCAGCAACTGTTACGGCCTCTGTATAACTTGTTCATTTCAAATTAACCAGAAAGGACTTGTACTATCAGTAGCCACTGTATCACGGCAAACGAAAGATGTAGATCCTTCAAACTGTAGATGAGATACCTGATTTAACAATGTGCTTCCTCCAGCATTAAAATTGCTACCAACTTTATCCTCACCACAACGAATCGTCGTGTCAAATCTTTGTCAATAGTACCAGAAAGCATAAATACGAGCATGCAGTAAAAAAAAAAGATCACGAAGATAACTAAAATTACACCATCAAGAGAGGAGGGGGGGGCGAGGGGGGATCGGATGTAATAACTCCTTGCAGTAACCAAATGTCCTGTCGCTTTCTGCGGAATCGAACACAAACCCGCTGCAAAACACATTTCACAAGTAACTAATATATAGAGCTGTACCAAGGAATATCGTTTTACTGCGAAGTAGTATAACACAAAATCCAGTCAGGAAACAATTAATTTCAGAACAATTTTATAATAAGTGGTATTTGGATCGAACGGGTCAGCCAAAGTGGCTGGAAAGCGCGTAACAGTCTTTATCCGAGGAAGTTGCCGACGAAGAGGTCGGTCGACGATGCGTCCGGCGCGCCGACGGCGATTTCATGTTGTCGCCTCCTTCCCGAGCGTAGAGGTAGTCATTCCCCCTCGGATCCTTCGCCCCCACGAGCGACTTCTTCACAGCCTCCGCCTCCCCTCCCCCTCCCATCATCCACCGCCGGCGGTGGCTGGGGAGACGACGGAGACGAGGAACGTATGCGCGAGCACCGCACGGAAGCCGGGCAGCAGCAGGCCCGGTTGGGGCTCCAGGATGACAGCGGGCTGAGCGAGAGACGGGAGGGCGGGGTGCGCGCGGAGAGGCGAGGAGTGGCGGGGCGGTGTGGCTGGCCATGGCGAATGGGAGAAATCGCCGGGTGGCGCGTCAGGCGTTGATGGCGAGACGGCCGTTGGTTGTGCCGCTCGTACGGCGTGAGGCTATCTTGACGTAAGGGGCGGAGCATTGAACCGCCCACGTGTTTTGGCTTTCCCACCGGCCATTACAAAATCCATTAATGGGCTTCAAATGCTTGCCAATGAGAAACTCAGGCTGGCCCAAAGTTGCGCCGCAAACCCAGGAAGGGGCCCAGTCCATATAATATACTCCAAAATCGGTTCAAACGTTGTCATTTAAGGCCTTCTCCAATTTTACATGGAAATCCATAGTAATCCTCCCCCACTGTTAAAAACTGTTAAAAAAAAATTTTCAACGAATAAAACCACGTTGTTTTTTACTTGTTGATTTAATTTTTCGTCTTTTTACCCATTTTTAAAGGTTTTTTTAAAAAAATTTCCCTTTCCCCTCCTTTTTTTTTTTTTGTTTTTGCAATGTTATTTATACTGCTCATGTGAATTTCTGGGTCGATCGTTGGCTGCAGTAGTGCTCTGAAATCCACTGCTGTATTCTGTAATCTGTATGCGTTTTGGTCGAGTTGTTGGAGTTCACATGGAAATATGAAATGCATGTTCCGTCTCGATCGTCTGATTTTAAATAGGTTAAACACTTAAACTAGTTAAAAGTCTTTAGGACGATGGTCCCAACTCTTATCGCATTGTTCCATTAAAAAAATCAGTTTATTTATCATAGAAAGTTGTGTGTTCCCTTTCTTGCCGTCGAAAACTTCTCTTTACCTATTCAGAGGCCAGAACTCCGTATCAAAAAAAATTTAGTGAAAACGATCCCATTCAGCTGAGCCCAGAATATTATTTCATTGTCATAAAGGAAGAGCTCAGTTATTTTAGAAAAAGGACACGCTGCTACCAAAACCAATGCCAAGAGTGCCATGATCTAGTTTCCTACTCATGCTATTTTAGTCTCATAGTATTTGTTGTGTTGAGAGTTGACAATAGGCTTGCTCGTCACGTTCTTAGGATTCAACTCAAAACACTAGACAGTTGTTCTCTCGCTGGATTGTCTTGAGAATCCGCTGGGCACACATGCAATTGATCATAGGAACACACATTAATTTCAACATCCCAAAAGATGCAAAAACTGTGTGCCATAATACTTGTCTGCTCCTTTGATGCTGACGCCTAAAAATGGTCCACAGATTTTTTGTTTTTTTGCGGGGGAAGACAGGGGTTTTATTAAACTTCAGAGGAAGGATTACAATCCTGAGCAAGTTGCTCAGCAACACACACCGGCGCCTGCAGGCGCAAGACCACTGCCTCCCTATTCCGAATGGCTAACTGAGCAAGCTCATGAGCCACCTTATTAGCACCCCTGCGAATCAGAGCCGTGCGAGCTTCAGGAGCAGCACGCAGACCCGCTCTCGCTTCCCTGATTAGTGGCCAAATCTGGGACCTATTAGCCACTGCCGACCTCAGATAGCTCTCAACACCGGCACAATCCGTTTCTAGAATGCATGGCTCCTTGACCCACTCATTTGCAAGCCTTATTCCTTCCCTGCACGCGGCTGCTTCAGCAAATTCGGCCGATGCGCAGTTCCTGAGTAGCTTCCAGGAAGTTAGTAAAACATTCCCCTCGCTGTTTCGAATAACAATGCCGACGCTACCCGTGCTAGTCTGCGGAACATAGACGCCGTCCACATTTATTTTCACCCATCCCATAGCTGGTGCCTGCCACACACCTACCACTTGGGTTCTTTCCCCGCACCCAGTCACATCACTTTGTTTTCCCTCCGACACTGTTTTTCCTTTCTCATTTTCCAGCATTGCACTGCCAGACGGGCACAATGAATTCCATAGATTCAGAAGGAAAGATGCAGAGCCCTTTACCGTCGCTTGCCCAGAACCGAAGACACAGTCATTACGCAGGTACCAAGCTCGCCATAGGACAAGGAGAAACTGCGCCCGCTCATTTTCGCTCAGCTTATCAAGACCCCCAAGAAGCTACCCTGGTCCTAGCTTCAACAGGGAACGCTCATCCGGTAACCTCCAGCTCGCCCGCATAGTTTCACGGAGGGCCCTTGGCCTGGTACATGAAATCACCGCGTGAAACTCATCTTCCTCCCCCTGGCCGCAGATAGTACAGGTCGCAGTTGCTTGCAGCTTTCGTTTACACCTGTTCTTCTGGGTAGCCAGATAATTTCGGGCTAGACGCCAGGCGAAAATACGGACCTTAGGTGGCACAGGTGTACTCCAAATTCTTCGCCAGATGGAGCGATCACCGTCCATTTCTCTACTACTGCCTTCTCCATCAAATTCCACAGATTAGTTTGCCACGGTCAAGTTGTAAATGAAAACCATATAAAAAATCACGAATTGAAGAACAATAGGATTGTCCTATCTGATTCTTGAGATATCAAAATCCAAAATTTGGACGCATTATAGGTAGACAACGATCACAACTAACATATAGATCTTAAAACTAGCTATTCTAAACCCAAAATCATTATTGTCAGAGGCTGCACGGCAATGACGTTGAAGAGGAAGATCGGCGTTGTGAGCATGCTAAATAGAGAAGGCGGCGGCGAGGAGTAGGGTGGGGATGGGCATGTCAAAGCAGAGGCCGGCAACAAGAGGGTTAGTGGAAGCAAATTAGATCAAAAGCGTATGATACCATGGTGTAGAGAAAGCTCATGCGGCAATATATTGATTGAGAATGTGTACATATGTGGGCAAAGAATCTTGCGTGCCAGGCCCAGAAACCTCAATATAATCCTAGTGGAATGATCTAGCAAGCACGAATCCTCGCTCCAAGCGAAAGGAACTCGTTGGAACTCTTCTAACCTCCCGTTGGAACATTTGGCTAGAGAGAAACAGAAGGGTTTTTAACGCAAAATCCATGGAGGCAGGGAGAGTGGCAAGATTAATTATGGAAGAAATAGACCAAAAATACCCGCTTTCAGACTGCCTTGATTCTTTTCTCTTAGCTTTTTGAGCTTTCTTGATGTGTTTCATTCGTTTCATAATAATTTAGACTTTGTAGTTGTAAACTCTATTATTCTTAATACATTCGTCAAAGCTCATGCCATTGGTGAACCCATGCAACAGCTAATTAACCGTTCATAAAAAATGGATGAACGATTGACAAAAAGTCCATGCTTGAGATACACATCACGCAGGATGAGATACATAGAATTAAGTTGACAAGGATGACGATAGCTTGCCGGATGACAACGCGCATTGGGTAGAGGCAGTGATGAGGGTCCGGCGGTATGCATATCTTCGCAGTTTAGTGCAGGTCTCGATGGCAGTGCTACCTGAGCCCGTGAAATGCAGGTCTCGGTCTTCACACCTCTTGAGCCTGTGAAGCTCCATCGGATCAAGTCCTCCGCCACTACTTCAGATCCAAAGAACACGATTGTTGGCAGACATACATGGACCTCTGCTTACTTTGCACCGTCGAACGTTATGTCTTGCGATCACTCTATCTCTCTCTCCTCTCCTTTTCATATGAAAAGACACGTGGATCCACCCAATATCGTGCCACCTAGGACACACTTACGTGGCACCACGTCGGATGTGATGCTTATGTGGCATGTCTGAATTTTAATTTTTTATTATGGTTTGGTGAGAAAATTCGAGCTCAGCCTATCAGCCATAGTTGAGGAATGAAATATAGACTTCAACTTATCAATCCAGCCCACGGCCCATAGTCTATCAGCTCGCGAACATCCCGTCTCTCTCGACCTGCTCGCTAACTGGTACCGCCGACACGCAAGGCAATGCGGCAGCGCCGCTCCTCGGCGGCGCGGCGGCTCGGCCGTTCCACCATCCCGACGACTTCCGGCGACGCCGCTAGCCTTCATCCCCTAGCTTTGCATTCCATCCATGCATCCAGGCGTGCATGCCTTCGCCGGTCGCCACCGCCGCCCTCGCCGTCGCTCGCTCTGCAGTCCTGCTCCTCCGGCGGGCCTCCGCCGGCCCAGCGATGAGGGGTGGCCCGCCGTCCCATCTCCCGTCATCGGCCTTCCGCGATGGCCATGGCGCGGACCGAGGGGGCATGGAGATGGAGGATCTAAGAGGAAGGTCGGTATTCAACAATCTATAGTTCTATACATAGTAGATTAGACTCTCTCTTCTACTCCAATTGATTTGGGAAGATTTGGGATCGGTGACTCGAGCTGTTTATTGATTTGCTGTACGCAATGAATTTGTGATTTCAGTTCTTAGGTCCTTCAACGGATGAGAAATCCTCACGGCGTGGTACCAAATTGTCAAATGTGCAAGCTATGAAAATTGGAGGAGCCAACTCACCTTGGTGTTATTAACATGAGCACTGAGCTGTTCGGTAATCAGCACGTAAGTGGCAGCGGCTGGGTTGTCAGCTCAGCGTGGAATGCTCCCTTTATTGAGATGCTTGTTCTTTACCTAGATGCAAGGCGTGGAATCACAAGGAGGCGCAAATAGGGAAATGCCTCTCCCTTCTTGTGTGGACATTTCAGTGGCGACCTGCAGATGATCAAAAATAGAGAAGAGCGAAGATGCCTCTTCCCTCGCTGAAGGTACAGCTAAAAGAGTGCTAGCGTAGTAGCATGAGAATGAGATTTACTATTACCATTTCCCTGATTTTGACACCCAAGCACACTTTGCAAAACATCTTCAGGAGTCATGGGCAACAAATTAATTATTTTTCCCTTCGAAAATAAACACGAGAGGAGCTTGAGACTTGAGAGAGTGAGCTGTCAAAAGATGAATTTTGATTAATCCTGGGATACGATAATACAGGCCCTGATCCCAGGATTAATGCTGGAAGGAAGAATACACTGATCCCAGCATCAATCAAATTCCAAGATTCCACCTCTAGTTGAAGATATCCAAACTGGCCCGGACAAGCTATCTGTTGAGTGTTTGAGCTGTATGCTGGTCTCTTTGGAGAGCAAGAAATGGTCCTGCTTTGCTTCAGGGACAGGCAGCTGCTAGATGCCATCCAAATTGTTTACAACACTAGTCATGGGCTCTTTTGCAGGTCACAAGCAAAGACTAGGATGTGAAGATGAAGGTAATAGCACAAGGAACTTACAACAATAGATATGATTGGGCTCTAATGGCACGTAGGCTGGAATGTTGAAACACACATTGTATCCTGAGAAACAAAAGCAATCCTGATTTGTGCTGCCATGAGAGGAGGGGAGAGCTGTCAATTGTGACAGTTGCCTTCGTGCTGCTTACTCCCGTTGCATGCCATGGCCGGATGGTAGCAGCTACCAGCTGCTACTGTTCATTGGGATAGGCAGATCACGTTGATAAGCTATCTAGAGCTAAGAAGAAGAGATGGCCGACGTCGCGTTTGGCGCTGTCAACTTGGTTCTGGGCCTCATCCAGGACGAAGCCCGGCTGCTTGGCAGGGTCCGTGAGGACCTGCAGTTCATCATGCAAGAGATGGAGAGCATGAACAACGTGCTCCGCCACCTCGTCGCGAACAAGGGGAGTGCCACTGCCGGTGACTACCAGCTCCGTCCGTGGATGAAGCAGGTCATGGAGCTCGCCTTCGACTCTAGAAACTGCATTGAACTCTACACGCAGTCCGGTAGTGGGCACTGTGGTTGGCTGCCCTGGGCAATGGTAGCTTGCCACCGGGTCGTCACCCGGATCCGCGAGCTCAAGATTCGGGCACGTGAAATCAGCGAGCGGCAGGCGAGGTACGGCATTGCCGTTTCTCATCCCCAGCTGCGCATCGAGGCAATCACCACAATAGAGCCCAGCGATGCTAGTGTGCGCAACCAGAGGCGCACCTATGCAGGCAGCTCGAACAATCCTTCCCGACGTGCCATACTCGACGAGCGCTGGTTTGGTGACTACTGCAGCGTGGATGAGGCTCTCTCGCGGCTCAAGCCGTTCACACAGTACCTTTACCGTGAGGTAGAGCCACCGGCACGCGATGACAAGCAGCAGCTGTGGCCTCAGTTGAACGGCGGCGACAAGCACAATAACAAGGAGCAGCCACTGCCGCCACTGCCGGACGGTGCCGTGTGCGCCGTCCATCCCTCGCCGGTTGTTTGCATATTTGCTCCATCGGTTTTACTATATATTTGATCTACAGGAGGCTTGCTAGTACCGGTAGAGGCTTTATCTTTGGATATAAAATCGGCTAAAATAGAACCGAGTTTATTTCTTACATAATCATCAAAACGAGATTCAATAGATGCATCTAATTTATTATTTAAAGTAACAAAGGATGAATCTACTGTACTTGCTATTTGTTTTTTGATAGAAGTTGATACCTCGTCAGTACTTACCACATCAAAATTAGGGCTATGCAACGATCCCGGCTTGAGAACCACACCTTGACGGGTCCTAGTGCACGTCTTCATCAATAGTTCTTGGGTATACGCCTTGAGATGTTCATCCATAGCTTTGCGTGCTTCCCTATCAAGCTCCTCCAATGTGATTGGTATAACATTGGATGGCTCCACCTCCTCCTTGGTTGATGGAGGCTTTGTCATGGCAATATCGAAGTTGAGATGCCTTTGAGCAGATTTCCCCAGCGGAGTCGCCAAAAATCGTGTTGGCAACTTTTTGTGACAAGTTGACAAGCACGATGTAACGCTCCGCTTTTCGCGTGGCGTTAAAAAGCTAATTTACAAAAATCCTAATTGCGAAAATTTAGTTCTTTGAGTGTTGAGTCTAAGTTGTGTCATAGATCTCAATTTAAAATCCATCTCTTGTCTCAATACCCTGATATCAAAGATCACCTCCTCAAAATTTCCATTCCAAAATAATCTCGAAGTTCGAATCCTTCTATTCGGATTTCACTCCAGAAACCCTAACCACAGATATCGCCTAATTCCAGAATCCAAAACCAGACTCCAACCCTAAAACCTCTCCGATCAAATTCCCTCCTTGAGCTAGCTCTAACATCCAAGCGTCCCTCTCTCCTCGTCTCCCTCGCTTTATCTATCGCATTCTACCGCCACCTCCTTTGTTTCACCCCGAAGATTGATTTCTCCTTTTTATTCCCTCTCAAATAATCCTTGAGCTGCCAAATACAAATATATCCCTAAAATATCAATTCTCGCTTTGAACTTCAACCATCCATCGACATCGAAAATCATGCCTCATCGAAATTCCTTCCCATTTCCGAAAGTATCGAATTCGCTCTTTGAATCCCCTCCTTGGCTTCTCCATATTTTGTTGAGTTCAAATATGCAATTTGAATTCAAATCCAATGTCAAATGCTCCTCAAATTCCTTGAAGAAATTCCCTCGAAAAAGTCTATTTCACCTCCCTCTTGGTCGTTGGGCCGTTTTTCCCTTTTCCGGCCCATCGTCTCCTCTCGGCCACTCCTCCTCCTCCCCGCTCGCACGTGCGCTGCACGCGCCGAGCAAGAGAAGCAGCGCCTCTCTCGTCACATCCCTCTCTCTCTCTCGTCGAACTCCTTCTCTCCCCGGCGCCGATTTCCACCGCCGCCCTTTGATTTCGCCCGTCGGTTTCCCGCGCGCGCGCTCGCCGCTCGGTCGCCGCCGCGTCAGCCCCGACGCCGCCCGTGCCGTGCCCGCGCTGCCGCCCGGCCCCGCTGCTCTGCGCGCATGCGTCCAAGGGCGAGAGCCAGCGCTCGGTCTCGCCCCCTCTTTCTCCTTCACCTTTTTCCCGAAGCGGCATGGAGAAAGCTCCTCTTTTCTCCCTCCCTTTTCCCTTTTTTCTCTCCCGAACCGACGCCCTGCCTCCACCGCTTGGCATCTAGCGCCATGGCAGCGAGCGCCCCTGACGCCGCGCGCCAGCTCGCCATGCCCCACGTTGACCACGCCGAGCCGCGCCAGCCCGTGCTCGTGGTTCGATTCCCACCGCACGATCCACCGCCTCCACCGCCCAACGCATCCGCGCCATCCGCCGTTTCGTGCCACCCACGAAAACGCCGACATCGCCCGTGAACACCGGCCAAGCGCCAGCTCGCATGCTCCCCCGAACCGACCTTGACGCTCCCACACCCCCTCTATAAAACCCACCCCCGTGCTTCCTCCTCCCCTTGCTTCGTTTCCCCCAAGCGGCGAAGCTCTGCCGCCATGGGAACTCCTGGCCGCCGCGTCGAGCTCCATGTCCGGAGGCATCTCGCCATCGAGTCGTTCCATCCTTGCCGCGTCCTTCTCCTTCCTTGGCCGAACGACGGTCGTCGCCACCTCGCCGCAAAACCCGTCCGTGCCGCCCTGCCCTGTCCCCGTATTTCCGGATGACGCGCCGGTCCCGATTCGCCGCCGCCTTCGGAAATCCCGGCCGCACTCCCCCGTCGGTCTTCCCTCTCCCACCACAAAATCGCCGCTGACGTCATTTCCTCTTGCCGGTGAGCCCCGAGCCTAAATCCTTCCCCTACATCTTCTAGCTGCTCGCCTCGCCGTGGCTCTGTTTTCCGCCGCCGTCGGCATCTCTCTCCTCTTGCCGTACCTCGCGCCGCCACCCTCCTTGAGTCCCCTTGAGCCACCCCAAAACCGTCGCTCCGCCCGCCGGCCTCCTTTTTTGCTCCTGCGCCGTGCCGTCCTTTCCGCCGCCGTCGTGCGCACGGTCGCGCACCGCCGTTGGCCTTCCTCCTCTCTTTGATTCCCAGCGCCGCCACCATCCCCGTGACCCTTCGGACCTCCCAGAAGAATCGCCGTAGTCGCTAGCCTCGGCCTCTGCGCCCGCGCCATGCCGCTCCCGTCGCCGTCGCTGGCCCCCCTCCGACCCCGGCGCCCTAATCCGAGCCGTGGAATGAGTTCACCTTCTCCTCCTTTTGCCTCCAGCGCCGTCCCCTCCCTCCGGCTCGCCGCCGCTCGCCGGCGCCGTTGCGCCGCCATGAGCTGTCCGATCTCTGGACGCGCTCCTCCTCTCCCCCTATCTCTTGCCAGCGTGGCGACCACGTGGCCGCCACCTCAGCCACCCGGCCCCGCTTGACTCGGTCAGCCGCCTCCTCCCCCTCCCGCTCGTGGGCTCGGCCTACCAGCCGGCCCATCTCCTCTTTCACTCTCTCCCGCCAGGCCATGGGCCATTTCCTTGCAGCCACCCATGAACCGAAGTCTATGTTTCCTCCCTCCACCAAATCACTTATCTTACACAAAAGTCCATCTATCCTCCCCACCGTTTGCTGGCCCCACGTGTCAATGAGTCAAAGATATTCTTGAGAATGTCTTTTCCAATACTCCACACATATTTCTCTTTTCTAGAAATTCAATAAATCATTTCCTATATTCCAAATTCCATAAACCCATCCTCTTAATCCGGAGATTCCAATAATTCGTCCCCTCGAGCCCGCATGTCAGTGGATGTCAATAATATTCTTGAGAATATTATTTCTATAAATTCCATAAACCATTTCCCGTATTCTAGAAAATTCCGACAAATCATCTCCTTGTCCAGAAAAATTCATTTAAACTTCCAAAATTCATATCCCTCGATCCGTTCGTCTGATTGCCTCCGTTCCACTTCCAGTAATTCCATTAAATTGTGATCTATCTAATGGCACTATTAATTATCCTAAATAGGATATTTTATTTGGTCTTTTTTTAGGTTTTTGGTTGTTTGCGCCTAGTTGCGGTTACCGGATATTTTTCTTCAAGCGGAATTCTCGAAGATTTGTGAAGCTTCGTGAAGACCCTGAGCAAGGCAAGCCACCTTTGAACATATTGAGCCTATATTTGAACTTAATTATATTGCTTGCAAAATATTATGCATTGATAGGATTGCACTTAATCTGTTTGCCCCGTCTGCAAGGCAGACCGGTGGGCCTACCTAACTTGTTGCATCTGATCCTTCTATTGTTAATTGTTATATCATGTTCCCTTGTAACCATCTAGTTGCGCCTCAATAATTCGTGCACTCTGTGCGAGTATTGACGGTCGCCTTCAAACTTAAAATTTGAGTAACTTCTTGGGTAAAACTTGGTTTACAAAAGCTTTGGAAAACCTGATGCCTGGGTCGGTGCCTTGTGAAAGAAAATGAGTTTTAAAAATGAAACTCGCGACACAAGGGCATTCCTGGGTGGAATACTTGTGCAGTCGCATTTAAGGACCGATTCCTTCGGAATTACATCCGAGCATACAACAGTGCGACCACATGGGTGTAATGGGACGCCCCTGGCTGAGTAATTAGTTAATCGGGGGAGCAATGATGCCAAGAGACATGTGGATTCAACGGGGTGGTGTCGGGGAGAACCCTCGGGCTTCCTGGCACAGTATGGTCTGGGACCTAACTTGTTGTTGGTCTGGGACCCCTCTCGTTGGCATATGGCAACCCTGTATCGGCTTTGGAAATGCCTTGTCGTGAAAGCCTCAAAGTCGCCAGACGTGGCTGTTCTGCACGGGCTGGGTGACCCAGGTTAGTAACGTCGTGTGGGTAAAGTGTACCCCCTCTGCAGAGGTTATTAAACTGTTCGAACAGCCGTGCCCACAGTCATGGGCGGATGTGAGGTGATTCCTTAGCATAGTTTTTGTTTTACCCTGTTTTATGAAAATGTGTTAAGGTTTGGGAAACCTAATGCTTGGGAAGCATTTAGCTCTCCGGGGGACAGCGAGACCGGGAGTCCCTGGAAGTGATTGGTCGTTTGGGGACCACTATTATCGGGAAGTTTGGAAAATTGGTTTGGTTTGGGAAAACCATATTTGAAGCCAACTCTGGGAGTTGTGCAAATCTTGATAAATAAATTTGTTACTTCTCACCTCCCGACCGAGCTGAGACTTGTCTCGCTCTGGTTGTGGAAAGCACACACTTAGATGGTTGAAAACTTGAAAACAAAACTGTTTGCAAAATAACAGCCTTCCCTTGAAGATTGCATTAACCACCTAAGTTCCCCTGGCTTGCTGAGTACGTAAGTACTCACCCTTGCTCTCTATATAAATATAGTTCTGCCAGCTCCGAAGATGAAGTTGAAGTGAAGTGAAGATTAGGGTTTCGTCCTAGTTCCCTGCCGTTGCCTGTGGCGTTGGGTGTTAGTCCGTTGGTTGGTTCCGCTGCTGCTGCTGTTGTTGGTGTTTGCCTCCTCCGTGTCGTTGGTTGCATTCTCGGGCTGTCTGAGCTGCAACCTAAGTTAAGGTAAATAAGTCATCTATTAATTATAAGGATTTGCAATGATTCATGTTTGTCACCGTGGGTACCAGCGCTATGTCCTGGGACTGGTACTGAGATCGTGGTTTCGTAGGACGCGGTTCACACCGTTTTCCTACGACACGCTCCTGTCAGGTGCCGTTGTACGGCGGTGCCAGATTAGGGTGTGACACACGATCGCAGCACCTGAACGCCTTGCGGTGATTCTAGAGTCGCCAACCACCTCAATCTAGCAAAAGCTAAACCAAGATGGGTTTTGATAGCTAAACCGTCTAGCGGAGCCGATTCTATATAACTACCCGTCTCGTGGCAAAATGAAAGGTTTCCAGGACAAACCTAAAAAGAGGTGTCGCACTCTCGCAGCGGCGGCGGACGATTTACGGCGCAAATCAACAAAGATGGACAAACTAAGAAAAAATTAAAAGCAATATGAAAAGAACGATTCGATTGACTGATAGATGATTGAGATTACAATTGAACCGGTCATGTCCCTTAAATAGGGGTTGGTCTTGCCCTTTACAGGCCCTCATCCACGTCCAATTCGGGATAGAATCCATAGGAAACCCGAAACCTATCTTCCCGAGCAAGGAAACCCGAGGTCCGACAAAAACAGACCCGGACTCGGACTCTGCCGGTCTGACCGGCCTACTGTCGGCGGTCTGACCGGCCTATACACGGCGGTCAAACCAGCCCAATCAGAGAAAAACCGGCAGACTTCCAAACTTTGGTAATAGTCCTTATTTTACTCTTAGATGCCAAATTTAGGTGAACAAATTACTCTCGTCTCGGAAATCCTCTCAGTTACCTTCAAGGAAAGTGTACAACATGATGCACCACTAGAATGGCCGGATGAGGTGTAGGAGTATTTGATAACGGGAGTTCAATGACTTTCAGGGTATTGGCTTTCTGTCAGGAGACAGCCACCCACTGCCCAAAAAATGGAGCTCTGAGCCACTGATGTCTCACAGGCATGGCAACCTGGCCAAACCCCATTCCATCCCATCCCATCCCATGAGGTTTCACAGGTACAGGTCAATGTTTCGAGATTTTTCTTACATTAAAGAGTGCAGGAAGCTCAATTGATCCTTTCATGATCCATATATCTTGTATCTTCTGTTTGGTGCGCTATAGGGGGCTTAAGAATTAACTTGCTAAATTTTTAAGAGTAAATTTCGCATTGGGCCACATATTTTGACCAAGATTTCATAATGGACTAGGGTTAAATCAATGTTTTCACTTAACACCATATATCTTTACATAAGTTTTCAGTTTGGACTAGGGGTGAGCAAAGCAAGGGAATGTTAAAATTAAAACTTTATATGATTTACACAGGGATAATTATAAAAGACAAAACATTTTATGTTTTCTTCCTTCTTTTCAGTGTGAGTGGTAATTAATTATTTTCTATTTTATTTTTATTCATTTGTCCCTATGTATAGATCATTTTGTGCCACTTTTAAACATGTTCGCATCATTATTTTAGTGTGATTTGTTGAAAAAAGTTATTTTGTGATTTGCTATTTCTTTCTAAAGATATTTATCTTAATAGTATGGAACTAAAAATGATGATTTGAGCTAGCTTTTCTCTGATAACTTCAATTGATGTGCTCAACCCTAGTCCAAAGTGCCAACTAGTGCAAAGATATGTGGTGTTAAGTGAAAAAGGTTAGTTTGGCCCTTACCCATTGTGAAACTTTGGTCAAAATATATGGTGCAATGTGAAATTTACTCAATTTTTAATAGTAAATTTCATTTTGGGCCATCTTTTAATACTGATGTTTCACTTTAAACCACCTTTTAACTAATGTTTCACTTTGTACTAAGTAATCTTACCTTTGTTTTATTACTTTGGATCACCCTGAGTCTCTTCTCAAGCATATGAATGACCTCGAGTACGCCAGTTTCTATTTGTCAATAAACCTCTTTAACTGTATGTAAACTGTTTCTTTGACCTATAACAAATTAGATGTAGATAAATAAAAGAGCTGATAGTGGTCAAAGTGACACAATGGTAAAATTACCCGGTTCAAAATTAAAAGATTGGTTGAAGGGTGACCCAAAGCGAAACATCAACGATAAAAGGTGGCCTAAAGTGAAATTCACTCAATTTTTAATAAAACAGACGGTCAAACTTCATGATCAAAATTAACTACGTTAAATATTTATGATCAAAGGAAGCATAAAAGTTTTACTCGTAATTAGTTGCTTCGTTTATTTTTTTTCTACAGCTTTTTATTTGTACTCAACCAATATAAAACACTAAGTAATACTCGTATATCCAACAACCAATCTGCCAAATAGAAAAAATATAAGCTAGTATATATACTGTCACAAACCAATCCAAACCAAAACAAAACAAAACACAGACTTAGCTAGCTAGTTGGATTAATATCCATCATCAGATGCATTATTTATTTATTTGTCTCAGATCTCATAAATCATCCCGACCTGCAAGGTCTTGGCATGGTCGAGCTTGAGCGTGGAGACGTTGGACCTAAAGTTCTTCTGCAAGAACCTGTAGAGCTCGTTGATGACGAATCGCTTCGGCCAGTTGCGCGCCCTCCTCCGCATCCTCAGCACCGTCCTCCCGATCACGTAGCTGACGCCGCTCGCCGGAACCCGCCCGATCATCTCCGCCTCCTCCTCGCCGGAGTCGGCCTCCGCCGCCGCCGCCGCCACCTCGACCAGCGCGGCGACGGCGGCGCGGACGAAGTCGTCCCCAACCATGTCCTGCTCGTCCATGTACCCGTACTGGGCGATGCACCGGTACACGCCGGCGCGCGCCCCCTCCCTCGCCACGAGGAACCGCTCGCCGGCGAGCACCGTCCTCACCGGCAGCGTCCGGAACGTGACGAACAGGAGGAGCTCGCGGAGGGAGCCCGTGTTGGCGGCGTAGTGGCGGACGATGGGCGGGACGCCGTCCATGAGGTCGGTGCAGAAGAGGCACATCCCGGGGACGCGGGCGCACCGGGACACGATGCCGGCGAACTCGCCGTCGCCGACGGCGTGGCGCGCCTCGTACTCGCGCTTCTTCTTGCGGCCGTACGTCCAGGAGAGCGTGACGGAGAGGAAGACGCCGGTGATGGCGAACGGCACCCACCCGCCCTGCGGCACCTTGGTCATCAGCGACGTCATGTACGTGCCCTCGATCGCGAGGTAGAAGACGAAGAAGCCGCCGGCGAGCGCGCCGTTCACCTCCCAGATCACCACCATCACCACCGTCATCAGCGTCGTCGTCAGGAGCATCACCCAGATCACTGCAACACCTGTCGTGCAAATTGAAAGCACAAAACCCAATAATAAGTTCATTATTCTCCTAATTAATCACACCAAATGTTCCATGTATTCTTCACGTCTTGCAAATTAAGTAATTATCCAAAATTTCATTTTTGTGGAATGCAGTAGTAATTTCAAAATAAAAGAGGTTCAATTCTGCAATGTTTACAATAAGATTTGGTCAAAATATTGAAACTTTAACCATTAATATTTTCATAAATACTAAGTTTGAAAAGGAAAAGTGGTACTTTCTCCGACCTAAAATATAAGCATTTTTAGTTATAAATCTGGACAACTGTTGTCTAGATTTATAGCCAGAAGTTATTATATTTTAGGATAAATGTAGTATGCAATATTGCAAGATTATTAATTTTTTTTATAAAAAATCATGTGTTGAAATGCTTTTAAGTATTTGTAACCGAGGGAGTAATTTATTTATTTACCGAAAGCGCGGCCGATCTCGGGCCCACCCTGGAATCCAACGGTGATGAGAACACACACGACCATCAAAACGTAGTTGATCTCCGGGCAGTAAACCTGTCCCTCGTACTTGTCGGAGGTGTGCTTCACCGTGGTTCTTGGGAAGCATCCCAGGGCGATGGACTGCCTGATGATGGAGTAGCTTGCGGAGATGAGCGACTGGCTGGCAACAATGGCGGCCAAGGTGGAGACGACGAACATCGGCCAGAACAGCGGCGCCGGGACGCTGCTGTAGAACGCCGTGCTCAGGTCACCGGGGTTCTTGATCAGGTACGCCGCCTGGCCTGAGTAGGCCAGGATCAGGGATGGGAACACCGCCGTTGAGAATGCCACCTATTTCATGAAATTAATTTGAAAGATCAGGAACAGAAACAACAAGTTGTTGATGCCTTTGGGTGTTATATGTTACAGTATCTTGATTGTGACATATAACGCTTCTAAAGTTTGACGCGGTTGACTTTGAAAAATCTGTCTTATGTAAAAATTTTGTACTGATATGAAAAATATAGGTAGTGCTTAAGATAGCTTTAATGATAAAAAAATACAATAAAATAAATAATAATTACATGTATTTTTAGATAAGGCGAATGATTAAACATGTGTGTTTAGAAGTTAACAATCAAACATTAACCATAGCAAGTAGGTTGGAGTTTGCAGGACCATTTTACCTGAATTGATGACTTGTTGAAGTGTCCCATATCAGCAAACATAGCTTCAGCACCTGAATTGTACATGGTCACAACCATAAAGACGTGGCTGTTCTGCACGGGCTGGGTGACCCAGGTTAGTAACGTCGTGTGGGTAAAGTGTACCCCCTCTGCAGAGGTTATTAAACTGTTCGAACAGCCGTGCCCACAGTCATGGGCGGATGTGAGGTGATTCCTTAGCATAGTTTTTGTTTTACCCTGTTTTATGAAAATGTGTTAAGGTTTGGGAAACCTAATGCTTGGGAAGCATTTAGCTCTCCGGGGGACAGCGAGACCGGGAGTCCCTGGAAGTGATTGGTCGTTTGGGGACCACTATTATCGGGAAGTTTGGAAAATTGGTTTGGTTTGGGAAAACCATATTTGAAGCCAACTCTGGGAGTTGTGCAAATCTTGATAAATAAATTTGTTACTTCTCACCTCCCGACCGAGCTGAGACTTGTCTCGCTCTGGTTGTGGAAAGCACACACTTAGATGGTTGAAAACTTGAAAACAAAACTGTTTGCAAAATAACAGCCTTCCCTTGAAGCTTGCATTAACCACCTAAGTTCCCCTGGCTTGCTGAGTACGTAAGTACTCACCCTTGCTCTCTATATAAATATAGTTCTGCTAGCTCCGAAGATGAAGTTGAAGTGAAGTGAAGATTAGGGTTTCGTCCTAGTTCCCTGCCGTTGCCTGTGGCGTTGGGTGTTAGTCCGTTGGTTGGTTCCGCTGCTGCTGCTGTTGTTGGTGTTTGCCTCCTCCGTGTCGTTGGTTGCATTCTCGGGCTGTCTGAGCTGCAACCTAAGTTAAGGTAAATAAGTCATCTATTAATTATAAGGATTTGCAATGATTCATGTTTGTCACCGTGGGTACCAGCGCTATGTCCTGGGACTGGTACTGAGATCGTGGTTTCGTAGGACGCGGTTCACACCGTTTTCCTACGACACGCTCCTGTCAGGTGCCGTTGTACGGCGGTGCCAGATTAGGGTGTGACACACGATCGCAGCACCTGAACGCCTTGCGGTGATTCTAGAGTCGCCAACCACCTCAATCTAGCAAAAGCTAAACCAAGATGGGTTTTGATAGCTAAACCGTCTAGCGGAGCCGATTCTATATAACTACCCGTCTCGTGGCAAAATGAAAGGTTTCCAGGACAAACCTAAAAAGAGGTGTCGCACTCTCGCAGCGGCGGCGGACGATTTACGGCGCAAATCAACAAAGATGGACAAACTAAGAAAAAATTAAAAGCAATATGAAAAGAACGATTCGATTGACTGATAGATGATTGAGATTACAATTGAACCGGTCATGTCCCTTAAATAGGGGTTGGTCTTGCCCTTTACAGGCCCTCATCCACGTCCAATTCGGGATAGAATCCATAGGAAACCCGAAACCTATCTTCCCGAGCAAGGAAACCCGAGGTCCGACAAAGTCCATCTATCCTCCCCACCGTTTGCTGGCCCCACGTGTCAATGAGTCAAAGATATTCTTGAGAATGTCTTTTCCAATACTCCACACATATTTCTCTTTTCTAGAAATTCAATAAATCATTTCCTATATTCCAAATTCCATAAACCCATCCTCTTAATCCGGAGATTCCAATAATTCGTCCCCTCGAGCCCGCATGTCAGTGGATGTCAATAATATTCTTGAGAATATTATTTCTATAAATTCCATAAACCATTTCCCGTATTCTAGAAAATTCCGACAAATCATCTCCTTGTCCAGAAAAATTCATTTAAACTTCCAAAATTCATATCCCTCGATCCGTTCGTCTGATTGCCTCCGTTCCACTTCCAGTAATTCCATTAAATTGTGATCTATCTAATGGCACTATTAATTATCCTAAATAGGATATTTTATTTGGTCTTTTTTTAGGTTTTTGGTTGTTTGCGCCTAGTTGCGGTTACCGGATATTTTTCTTCAAGCGGAATTCTCGAAGATTTGTGAAGCTTCGTGAAGACCCTGAGCAAGGCAAGCCACCTTTGAACATATTGAGCCTATATTTGAACTTAATTATATTGCTTGCAAAATATTATGCATTGATAGGATTGCACTTAATCTGTTTGCCCCGTCTGCAAGGCAGACCGGTGGGCCTACCTAACTTGTTGCATCTGATCCTTCTATTGTTAATTGTTATATCATGTTCCCTTGTAACCATCTAGTTGCGCCTCAATAATTCGTGCACTCTGTGCGAGTATTGACGGTCGCCTTCAAACTTAAAATTTGAGTAACTTCTTGGGTAAAACTTGGTTTACAAAAGCTTTGGAAAACCTGATGCCTGGGTCGGTGCCTTGTGAAAGAAAATGAGTTTTAAAAATGAAACTCGCGACACAAGGGCATTCCTGGGTGGAATACTTGTGCAGTCGCATTTAAGGACCGATTCCTTCGGAATTACATCCGAGCATACAACAGTGCGACCACATGGGTGTAATGGGACGCCCCTGGCTGAGTAATTAGCTAATCAGGGGAACCATGATGCCAAGAGACATGTGGATTCAACGGGGTGGTGTCGGGGAGAACCCTCGGGCTTCCTGGCACAGTATGGTCTGGGACCTAACTTGTTGTTGGTCTGGGACCCCTCTCGTTGGCATATGGCAACCCTGTATCGGCTTTGGAAATGCCTTGTCGTGAAAGCCTCAAAGTCGCCAGACGTGGCTGTTCTGCAGTCGCAATCAGTGTGCAAGACGGCACGGATGAAGCTGCTGTTGGAGAGATCGTGCTCGAGCGGTACATAAGTCGCTGGAAATGGTTGTGGAGCCAGCAGTTCCACATTTCTGTCCAACGGCCTCCGATTCTCTCGGAGATTACAAAGATCATGGCTGACAAGCTGAAAGAGAAGGACGATCATGCGACGGAGAATGAGGCCGAAGACAGGAAGAAGCTTGCTGAGAGATTGATAGGTGACAAAGTGCTGATTGTTCTTTCCGGTTTGAATTACCCAGTGTTATGGCATCAGGTCCTGGAATTGCTGAGCTCGACGGGCTGCTCTGACAGTGCAGTAGTACTCTGCACAAATGATAGTAAGATGGCAAAATATTGCTGTGATTATGCCAAAGATGGGCCTCCAGTGATCTACTCTTTCGTTGATATATACCTCAACAGAGCACTTGCACTTCTTCCCCACAGTTATGAGGAAGGACACTTGAAAGGAATTCTGCGCAATATCCTCACCCAGTGCTGCCCTGATGTCTTCTGCATGAAGATGCTCCTCCATGCCCTCTACTACAATGCTGACACAACAGAACACCAACTGGAGGTTCTGAATACAAGCCTTGGTAAAGAATCTTCAGATCAAGGGAGACAGGACTGAATAATGGCCTTCTGTTACCAAGCACTGCCAAATAGTTACAAGAACTGCTTGTGGTATTCAACCGTTTTCACCCGCGGAATCAACATGCCCGATGGTGTCCGAAGGGAAAGTTTACTAAGACGATGGGTTGCCCAAGGCTTGATAACCCAAGTGGACCAGTTGAGCGCAGAGGATGAAGCCGAGAACTGTTTCGAAGCCATGCTCAGACAGAAGCTCATTGTTCATTCTGGACTCAGTGGTGCACGTAAGGTAAAGAGCTGCACTGTGCATCCTGTGGTTGCCGACTTGATAGACAGGGAGTCTTCAACAGTTGAGGACCTATTGCTCAACAACCAGTTGCCACTTGACTTGGATCTCCTCTACTCAATCCGGAACGGCATGCAACTCAATCCGGCTAACTCTAATATCACAAGGTTCTTGAACTCACTTTCCAGCACTTCAAGGTTGTTGCTGACAGTACTTGATTTGGAAGGTCGCAAGGGCCTCAAGGCAAACGACCTCCATACCGTATGCAAGATTCACAAACTCAAGTATCTAAGTCTCCGGAACACAGATGTTGCCCAACTGCCCAAGCAAATAGGTCAGCTGAAGTTCTTAGAGACACTTGACATCCGGGGAACAAGGGTACAGGTGTTCCACACAGTGCTGCCAATGCTAAAGCACCTGCTTGCTGGTTCCATTATTGACTGCCCAGGCGAAGACATCGTCAAGTCCAAAGAATCATTCTCCACGGTTTGCGTGCCTTTTTCTGTTGCAACTATGGAAAAGTTGGAGATATTGTCCCGTGTCCAAGTTTCCAACAGTGCTAAAGAACTGAACAACATTGGTGACAAACTCGAGCACCTGAAGAAGCTGGGTGTGGTTCTATCTGGCATGAAAGCTAGCTTGGTTGATTTATTCCTTCAGGTTGACAAACTCCACAGATGCCTTCGGTCCTTGTCAATCCGAATGGATCCACCGGGTAACTGGGACGCTATTGATGCTGTTTTACTGAGACCTCCAAAGCTTCTGGAGAGCCTACACATCTGCAGCATTAGAAGCGGGTTGCTTCCCAGGATCAAGGAGCTCCATCACCTTGCCAAGATAACTCTACGTGACACCTTTTTGGATCAGAATGCCCTCGATGTACTTAGCATGCTCAAAGGCCTATGCTATCTCAGGCTTTGCTACCATTCATTTGCAGAAGGCGCCCTCTTGTTCTACAATTTTGAGAATCTCATGGACCTTGTCATTGAATATGACATTATTATGAGTGTCACCTTCGGTTACGGCCTTGATAAGCTTGAAAAGATGGTTTGGTCCTTCATTCACATGGAGAAGCTTTCAGGGGTCCGTAGGCTGCATGGTCTGACACACCTCGAATTCAAGGGGGGAACGTGCAACCCACAGAATCTGGAAAAACTGAAAAGAAAAGTCGGTGAACACAGCAATGGTGTTACTTTCACGCTCAAACTACCTCAGAATCGCCAAGGATAAGGATTGTTGGTGCTGCTCGTTGATGTTGCTGCTCCTCCTGCTACTTGGGAGTTATTTCTATTACAGCTGCTTTTCTACTATGAATAAAGATGAAGTGAGGCCTTCCTCTTCCGTCTGTCATGTTGGACCGGTATTGCACTTTTATGTATTCAGTGTTGATGGCAACATTGTAAAATCTTGTGCGCATTGTTTTTAAGTTTGTTTTAGTTGCATCATGCATTTCTGTTCCTGCGTGTGTAAGCTCACTGGATATAGTCCAGAGTTCCCGGAATTCAGTTGAGCCTTTTCATTTCATTCTCTGTAAGGATGCTGAGCTGATCACTCCAAACGTGGTGGGATGGCACGAGTTTGGTGGATCTTGTGTTTAATTCGTCATGCTTTGTATGTAAAAATCTCCAGCTTTGGAGAAGGGGAAAAAGAGAGAAAGAAACAGCAAATGCTGCAGCTTCACGCAGCACAAAAACTTCTCTACTCGTGTTTTCAGTTTCGTCGGAGCTAAGAGAGCGGGTTGCTGGTCGCGTGCTGTAACGGTAACACTTTGTCTGATGGTTTATGATTTTCTTAATTTCTTGAACATTTTTGTTTGAATTTTAAAAATAAACTGCGTATCTAAAGACTATCTTTTAAAAAATGATGCATATGCGAAGTTACTAGCTCCACAGTTCATGGCTGGCACACAACAGGTTACCCATGTGGCTGGCAGAGTTATCATTTTACATGACCAAAAATTTCAGGTTTGACACTAGTTCTGGGAGGGTTTATTCTAAAATTATATTTAGAAGGCCAGAAAAAAAAGGTGGCTTTGAATATTCCACTAGTGTTGGTACAAAGCCACGATCATAATTTAATTTTATAGCCTGAAAATAATAGAACTATATTCGAAAATATTAAGGATAACAAAATTGTCCTACTTGATCATTGTCAAAACCCCAAATTTTGATACATTTTCATAGGTAGGTAGCAAACATAAATAACATACCTCAAAACTATTCTAAAGCCAAAATAATTCTCGTCATAGACAAATGAAAAAATGGTCTGTTCATTGGTCATCAGGGCAAAGCAAAGCTCTTCTCTATCGGTCACTCCTGCTTGTGTTTTTCAATGCAGTAAGCTTCCGTTTTAGTGACTTGACTGCAGACATTGTTTCCAGCTTCTCCGTGGATGTGCCATCAGGTTTCTGGTCATGAGTATCGGTAGGCACATCATCAGGTGGCAATGTACCTCTACCTCTACTTCTACCTCCCAGAGATGGTTCCTGTGCTCCCTTTGTCCCAGCTTGCTTGCGCATAAAGGCCGCACTCCTGTAAGTAGCCATCGGCAACAGTTAGCAATTTAACATGTGTAAAACTGAACCAAGAAGATGCAGAAGTTGCAGATCATGTAGGTTACACTAGTAGTATGAATTCTGAAATAGTCTGATGGGGGAATGCGCATAGTATACCTTTTGTACTGGGGATCAGTAGGATCCAGCGCGAACAAATGAGAATTGAACATGGCTGAGAACCTCTCATCTTTGCTAAGATCTATGTCGGGAAGTTCGTCCTCAACAGATTGCTCTTTACCCTTCTTGCCCTTCTTACCCTTTTTGCGCTTCAAGTTATAACCCTTTGCACCATTGCCTGCATCCTTGTCAGCAGCAACCAAAAGCTCCAACTCTTCTCTGGTTGCTTCATACTCCAAATGTTGTTCTGGGAGCTTGTCCTTTCCTTTCCCCTTACCTTTATCTTTAGCCTTTGCCTTCTGTTTCTTGTTTGGCTTAATTTCTTCATCAGACATTTCATCATCAAAGAAATCGTCATGTTCATCCAGGCCATCTTCGCTGCTATAGCCATCATCATCATCATCATCGTCATCATCATCATCCCTTGATCTTTTCTTCCTAGATTTACGTTTCTCTTTCATTTTCTCTTGGTGCTTCTCCCAGACAGTCTTTTCATTGTTGACCTTTCTGTCAAGTATACGCTTGCTGAGGTCCTCAAGCTCCGTGTTGAATGTTATCTCCATATCCTCGCCATCAGTTTGTTCCTCCTCGGATTTTTCACCCTGTAGTAGAAGAGCCAACCTCTCCTCCCTTGTTAACTTTCTTTTGGCTCCACTTTGTAGAGACGCGTCACCGTGATTGTCTGCACCTTCATCATCTGATGCACTGTCATCACTTGCTAAGTACATATCAAGATCATCTAACTGCAGCAACAATATGAATAAAGTTACCAAAACTGTAGACCAAAATAAAATAAAAGGACAAGGACACAACAACAAAGGTACTCTCTCCATTCAACTCATAGGGCACATAAATTAAGATTCAAACTTCGTTAGTTTTGACCAACCATTAGAACATTTAAATAACTATTTAGTGATACAAAGGCGGGTACCTGCTACATTTGTATTTCAATGTACTTACATATGGACATGATTTTTCTATATAACAACAATATATTGAAAAAGAAATGTATGGTCACATTTCAATTTAAAAGATTGTGCTGTGCCTAATAAAAACGAATAGAGTATCAAAATGCATGTATGTATCATTGCATTATGTTATCCAATAAGGAAAATATCATCCCTACACGATAGACAAACATTGACACAAGCCAGTATAACTCATAGCCATTCAAAGGGAAATAACTTTCACATAAAAAAAAGAGATGAATTGCAAAATATTAGTGACTTTAGTGCCAGCGGCCCAGCTCATGACATGTTACTCCATGATTGTTTATCATGTAATACTCGACCTACTAAAAAACTATAAACTTGTAACACAAACAAAATAATTTATATAAGAATGAACCTGATCATCAGTGAACTTTCGCCTCAAGACCTTTTTGCGTTCTGGTTCATCATCATCCCACGTGAGCTTAACCTTGCTATGTTGCAAAGCACGAGTTTCAAAATTAGGCTCCTTGTAATTTGGAGGTGCCTGCATATTATCAAGCAAATCACTGACAAACTAAAAGTAATTCTTTTAGCACAATTGAAAAGCAAGTTATACTTAAACTTAACTTAAAAGATGTTAACTTGAATAATGGAAAAATATCATGGCAAGTCACTTTTGAAGAAGGAAAAGGATCAGTTTTATTTCAATGTTTCATGTTTCAACCTTATTATATACCAAAATTACTGAGGATACAATGTAGTAAAGTAAGATACCTCTGTAGCAACATCACGAGCAGGATGTTTAAACTCCATAGAGTCAGGAATAAACTGCAAGTCGAACACATTTGATGTTTTCAATAATTCTGTACCATCAAGATTCATGTACAGGTGATTTGCAGTTGCACTGGAATCACACACCACAACTGCATAGTAATACCTACAACAAAATAAGCATACACATAAGATTGGCATTACATTGTTGTATAAAAAATTGAATAGATAAGAATGTGGTGGGTTAACGGCGGTTAATTTCCGGACAAAAATTCAACATCAATCTTTTTCCAATTTTTTCAACCGAAAAATCCAAACTTCCCCCGCCTCCAACTAAAACGTCCATAACTTTGCCTTTGCATTTAATTTCTTGCTAACTGTGGTAATTTGGTTTTTGACCTGCGGGTGCCATGCTTACACTCCGTAACTTTGTACAGGGCTTCCACCCTTTCAACGGTCCTGGCAAAATCAATCAGATGAAAAGCAGCCCTCAACATGGTCCCAGTGGTACATTCACTTACTTTATCATTCCCACAAGTTTCTGGCAAAAGCCTATTTATTTACCTTTCTTAACGTTTGGCAACTATGCCAAAACGTGCCCCTTTTGCTACTGACCTCCTCCAAAAAATTTTAGGGGGGGAGAAATTCAGACACCGGAGCACCACCGGGCCACAATGCCCACACTAATTTTGCAACTTGGTCGAGGAAACAGAAAATGACCATTTACGTCACGAACCATCGATTTAATTTAGGGTTAATTAGATACATGCCATTAAAAATTTTCTGGTTTTAAATATGCCACTGGTATTCATGTATTTGGAAATATGCCATTATAATTTCACACATATCCAAAACATACCACTACTTACCCTTGGATGCATTTTCAGATAAAATTGGACCAAACTACCCCTTTCCCCTTCTTCCTTCTTCCCCTTTCTCCTCCCTCCTCTCTTCCTTCTCAGGGGCGACACGGCTCGACGGCGCGGCGCTGCAGCGGTGGCGGCGCGCGCGGCGGCACTGCAGCGGCGGCGGAGCGACGCGACGCGGCTCGACGGCGGCAGCAGCAGCGGCGGCGGTGGACGCGGCTCGTCGCGCGCAGCTGCAGCGACGGCGGCGCGGCGGCACAGCAGCGGCGGCGGCGCGACGCGGCTCGGCGGCAGTAGTTGCAGCAGTAGTTGCAGCGGTGGCGGAGCGACGCGGCTCGGTGGCGGCAGCGGGCGGCGGCGCGATGTGGCTCGGCGGCAGCAGCTGCAGCGGCGGCGCGCG
>CM020184.1:16506912-16612451 GCA_009805545.1 Oryza longistaminata | reverse complement strand
CTCCACATACACAGACAGAAGCAACAAACAGATATTTACACATTAGGATTTGAACAGTTAAAAAGGTCTAAAATAACATGACGATTATTGGAGTATGGCAACAATTCATGCCATACTCTTCTCAGTTAGTCCCAGAAAAACAATAAAAAAAACAATATCCTTCTCCATTTGTCACTAACCTCAGTCTGTTTAGCTCATAAGTACGTAGCTTGTTGTTTTCAGCCTCAGAATCATGTTCAGTGTCACTACTATCTTCTTCGTCATCATCGTTCATTCCCCTATTCAAACATCATAATCGGTCGCGGCGGCGCAGCAGCTGCGGTGGCAGCAGCAGCGACACAGCGGTGGAGCAAGCTGCAGCGCGCGCCCCGCTGCTGCAGCACGCGGCGGCGGGATGGCGGCGCAGTGAGAAGAGAGAGAGGGTAGAAGATGGGGAAGAGGGAGAGAGGTAGAAGATGAGGGCATTTTTGTCCAATACATGCAAAATACGTATCTCAGTGGCACCACTAAGATTAGAAACAAGTAGCAATGGCATCGTTACAAATACGCAAATAGTAATGGTATATTTCAAAACTGGCAAAATTTAAATGGCATGGATCTAATTAACCCATGTAAGTTGATGTAAAGGGAGAAAAAAAACAGAGAGTACAGTCATAGGCTCATCCAAAAGCCATGTGTTCCAATTCAAGGATGGAGCCAATGAACTCAACATTGGATTGTGAGAGAGGAGAAAATGCACCTGATCAAAACTGAAGATTGATGGGTGTAAGAAATGTAAACACCAAGAAGACACCAATTGGTTGATTTGGGAGCTGCTATCAAATCATGTCGCCTAAACTGTGAACCGGGTAATATGCCCAATATAGTTCCCAGCCAACAGCCCAAGATATAGATCGACCAATGTTCTCTGAAGAGAAAAATCAGCAAGTGAATAAGCCCTGATAATCCACGAGTCGCCAGATATATCATGTAAATTTGTATGTATTGAACGGGTGGCACCATTGAATCAATGCTTCTCTCTTGTAGGTGTCGAATGGAACCTTTAGCCGGGGAGGGGAAGCGGCAGGAAACTAAAAAGCTGAATTCATATGGACTAAAGCCGCATTTTTCAGGAATAAGTGAATGACAATGATGATTTCTCCACGACCTTAATTACAGGTGCGGAGAATCAATGTCTTGATGACAACTATGAGGTGCGCAGCGATAGTTGGGGTAGGGGAGGCGGCACTGGGCCATCGGCGCAGCGGCCGTGTTCCTTGCCGCTGCCATGCAAGGGGAGAGGAAGTGCCTAGGGTGAGGGTAGACAGTGGTAGGCGGCGCAGAGGCTATGCGGCGTGGAGAGATTTCGATTTCTCTCCCTGGCAGCGCACCTTAACATCTAGGAAAGGGACGTGACGTATGGTTAGAGAGTGAATTGGGCCCTTCATATTGGGCCATGCCGTATGCAAAAAATGGCCCACACATCAGCCATGGCCAAGGGCTGCACATCAGGAGCTGCACATCGGCCATTGAGATATGATCAAACGGCTCAGATTCTTTGAGATGACGTGGCACAACCACAAAGCAGGAAAATAGGATTTATTGCAGTTAGTGGGGATGACTTGTATAGGTATATAGGATTAATATGTAGTATATCACTCAACAAGTATGCATGTTCAAATTTAATTTCTACAAGTCATAACAAAAATAACAAATTTATTATTTTTGTTACAACTTTTAGAAGTCAAATTTAAACTTGCATGTCTGTGGAGTGATATATTATATATTAATCTATCTTGTTAGAATTTTTAAATATTTTTTATAACCATTTAGTTGACATGAAAGAAACAAGTGAACATCCACTCGGGAGATAAGAATCCATTTCTGACATGTGGGTCTATAGTATCTTGAATCTACTACTTATGTGCTATGTGGATCAAATATCTTAGTCAATATAATCAACATAACAATTTCTATATGGTTTTGGGAAACTAATTTTACATACATGTTTTGTTTAGAGAAGAAACTAATCAAGCCAACAAGTTGGAGATGAAAAACATATTTTATTTTTTTTCTCTGAGTAAAGGTTTTTAGATCAAGATAACTAATTTCGTATAACCACATGTTTTCTGATCGATCGTAGAAAAATACTTTAAACATATAGTAGTATACTATATAGGTTTTGCAAAGCCCAGCGCCCCACCTCTATTGAAAAGCATCAAGTAGTAAAGTGGGTGTAGCTCGACTAGTTAGTTTTCTTTTAAACCTGATAACCCAGATTCAAATCATGAACTAAACATCAAGTAATTTTTATCATCTTTTACACCACTAGTGAGCGTGCACGTGCAAGGGACGTTGATACATAGAATTAAAGAAAATACGATTATTGTTGATCATTTACTTATACATTATTAAAGAATCATAGTAGGAACCAAGTAAAAACAACATTATTGTAAGCAATACATTGGTAATTCATGAAATAAACCTTAATTGTTCTATATTCATATTCTATATTTATTCTATATTAAATAGGGAACTTGCAGGTACACATCTTCACCCGCCACCACTCACCACTGGTTTGGGTTGGTCAGATTGTACATTTTTACCCAGCAAAGAATGATTGAGTTTCTTCATGAAAAGGATGTCTCACTGTGTCCTACCTGGGATGAACACACTTTCCATTGTAGATGATAATTTGAAAAATTGTATATTCTAGGCATAAAAATGCACACTTTGAGAGGAACTTTAGTGGAAGTGCCAGGTTTCAGGTCAACAAGCATTTTTAGGACCATTCAGGATATTGCCCCTTGGGGAACAAAAGTAACATATAGTAAGAGAATGTGCAAAGCAGAATTTGCGGCTTTTATCAGCTGAAAACCAGCATAGCTAATAGTTGGCACTTAATTAATAAAGGTTGTTCTTTTATAGGCTTTGATCTGTGAGGTTTAGCGAAAGGAGTAGAGCAATCCTTTTGTGGAAACAAGGCTAGGCTTGCTTCGCTCAAATTTTTGAATTTGTACGGTTTTCATATGATTACTCTCATACTCTGTTCTTGCGTCAAAATCTCCGAAAATATGTACAATTTCGTCAATATTGCATTTAGTTAGATTTACCTTAAATTTCCTATTTTATGGCCTCCCTTGAGGACAATTTCTGGATTGTTTCGCGCTTTTGAAAGAACACTCTCGTTTATTACTGAGGAAAAGAGTATTTTGCTTGTGGTCAGTAATCAATTTTATACTAGATGGTACCCCGCGCGTTGCTGCGGGATATTGGTGCGTATGACGTAGTTGCAAATTTATAATATGTAGATCAATATTGTAAATCTCACTAAGAAATTACTAATCTAATAGTCAAAACAGTATACATGCAAGCTAGAAAGATTATGCAATAATCTGACCCGCTATCAAGTACCAGCCAAAGTACCGATTGTAGTTAATAGATTGTATTCAATCCTGAAACAATTATTAACAAAGAAAAGTTGAAATTTTTATGAGAATATTCGAATCATCGTGTTTAATTCATACATCAGACTTCCATGGGTAACATTTAAATCATCACGTTAACTCATACTGCTGACTTCATTGGCTGAAAGGATGTTAAATATTACCCTATATAGATTAAATTTATCTGATGGATTATATAACTATGAAATATCGTGACTAAGACATTTTGGAAATAGAATAAGAAAATCACATTACGAAATTGGGAAAGTTGATTAATAAGAGTAGGTGACATAAGGTCTAATAAAAGGGATAAAATCACATACTATTCTTTGTGCTTTGGTGCAAACAGGGATCAGATACTCTATGCACTGTTGGTTTCTGCTCGATATTATAGAAAATTATTTGATACTGTTACATTATTTGAATGAAGAAATAGAATATAAGTAGAAAAGGAGTGAAACCTTCAAATTTTTTTTATCATTCTCATGTAGAAGAGAAAACTGAGTTCTCTTTAGGAATCAGATTGAACAGAACTGAATACGAAGGTAGAAATTTATGATCAAAATTTACCTTGTCACTATGGTAAGACCATGCATGTGGCATTACAAAGGATCAAAAATAGTGATATCATCAAGTTATATACTTATATGACCAATGAGGCAATCAGAAGAGCTTCTGCATTGCTATTTGATGTAAAGGGAGAAAAAAAACAGAGAGTACAGTCATAGGCTCATCCAAAAGCCATGTGTTCCAATTCAAGGATGGAGCCAATGAACTCAACATTGGATTGTGAGAGAGGAGAAAATGCACCTGATCAAAACTGAAGATTGATGGGTGTAAGAAATGTAAACACCAAGAAGACACCAATTGGTTGATTTGGGAGCTGCTATCAAATCATGTCGCCTAAACTGTGAACCGGGTAATATGCCCAATATAGTTCCCAGCCAACAGCCCAAGATATAGATCGACCAATGTTCTCTGAAGAGAAAAATCAGCAAGTGAATAAGCCCTGATAATCCACGAGTCGCCAGATATATCATGTAAATTTGTATGTATTGAACGGGTGGCACCATTGAATCAATGCTTCTCTCTTTGTAGGTGTCGAATGGAACCTTTAGCCGGGGAGGGGAAGCGGCAGGAAACTAAAAGGCTGAATTCATATGGACTAAAGCCGCATTTTTCAGGAATAAGTGAATGACAATGATGATTTCTCCATGACCTTAATTACAGGTGCGGAGAATCAATGTCTTGATGACAACTATGAGGTGCGCAGCGATAGTTGGGGTAGGGGAGGCGGCACTGGGCCATCGGCGCAGCGGCCGTGTTCCTTGCCGCTGCCATGCAAGGGGAGAGGAAGTGCCTAGGGTGAGGGTAGACAGTGGTAGGCGGCGCAGAGGCTATGCGGCGAGGAGCGATTTCGATTTCTCTCCCTGGCAGCGCACCTTGACATCCAGGAAAGGGACGTATGGTTAGAGAGTGAATTGGGCCCTTCATATTGGGCCATGCCGTATGCAGAAAATGGCCCACACATCAGCCATGGCCAAGGGCTGCACATCAGGAGCTGCACATTGGCCATTGAGATATGATCAAACGGCTCAGATTCTTTGAGATGACGTGGCACAACCTCAAAGCAGGAAAATAGGATTTATTGCAGTTAGTGGGGATGACTTGTATAGGTATATAGGATAAGAATCAAAATATAATTAATGTTGTAATGTTAATTAACCCTAAGTTCGATGTTCTTTACAAAGTTGTCATCTAAGCCCTGGGTATATATCGGTGGAACAAGAAAAGGATGTCTGTCTTTGACACTTTTTTCAAAACTTCAAGTTAAAGGAGCGGTAAATCTCCCTTAGTTAAGGTTTAAAACAGGAACATGATAACATTTTCTTTATAATGTTGTTCGTATTAGACAAGTATATGGGTACTTCCATAGCCTGTTAGTGAGAGTATGCCAAGATAATGACTTGACATCTCATGCATCTTTGTTTCATATCATTTTACTACTGTGCATACGTAACTTCAGTTGTGATGCGGTGTGGGATAAATAGCAGTCGTTCTTATGGCAATTCTTCTTGTTGTGATCGATGTTGTCTAGCTTTCTCATTGCTTGTGTTTACACTGATACAGGATTCATTCACACGTTGCTTTAAGTCAAATTCTCCAGAGCCATGGAATTGGAACATTTATTTATTCCCATTGTGGTGCTTGGGAGTAGTGATAAGATACGGAATACTATTCCCGCTGAGGTACTGGATCCTTATAATCTGAACACTATATTTAGGGTGGCAGTTTTGCTAATTAGTTTACTTGTTTTGTAAGTGTTTGCAATGTATCCTTCTTTGTTGACTTGATATTTTGTAGTACAAGGGTATCCTAGCCCATTTGATCTGTAAAACCTGTCCAAACTGGCAATGAAGTAGATGTTTTTAACCATGTGCTATGAGTTTTTTTGGTCAGTTACAATCACTTTCCACATAACGTCAGAAATCAGAATATTTCAAGACCAACTTTGTTCAGGAAACTCATTTGAATTTTGTGTGAAATGTTGGAGAGAATTTTTTTTTTCGGTATCTTTGTGTATGTATTACTACTAAAAGTTATTTTCTGTCTCTGGATCTAGCTTATATTCTTTTCTTTTGTCGAATATTGAGTCACTCTCATCTGATAACTGTAACCATGTTATGTTTCAGGGGCCTAACTCTTCTAGTTGGATGGTTAGCATTCTTTGCTGCCTTTTTTCCTGTACATTTCTTATTGAAAGGGCAAAAGATGAGAAGTAAAATAGAGGTGACTTATCTTATCTCCCATCTATGTCAATTTCTGGTTGTAGATGTGTGTATGTTCATATGCAGCCATGATATGTCATAATATTTTGCAACTTAGGTTCTTTGTTTATTCAAAAACACTGTAATCTTTTTTTGCAGAGAAAGCTGGTTGAAATGATGTGCAGTGTTTTTGTTGCTTCTTGGACTGGAGTGATCAAGTATCATGGGCCTCGCCCAAGCACACGGCCTCATCAGGTTACATTTTCTTTCTTTCTCTTAGAACCCATGTTTGAGTAATTTCTGCACTTATAGGAACATGTGGTGCGCAATACTTTTGCCAAACATCATAATTATTAACTTAGCCTTGTTCCCCGGAAATCTCACCTGGATAATTCAGGAAAAGTTATCCTTTTTATCACAAAATCTCCTCATGTTTCACAAGCTCTATAATTCCAATTTAAATGCAAACATTTGCAGAAACCATTCTTTATGTACACATTGTCATTCCTTCATTATATTTTACTTAATTTCATGTTCATCCATTAATGACGGATGTCCTTTGCAACTCTCTTCTAAATTCTAATTACCACAGGTATTTGTTGCAAACCATACATCGATGATAGATTTCATTATTCTGGAGCAGATGACAGCATTTGCTGTCATTATGCAAAAGCATCCTGGATGGGTTGGTCAGTTCTCATTCTTCAGGACGGATTGTTGATTGTTGATCTCTACCTTTTGCATTGCTAGATTGTTGATAAAATTTGCTTTCCTCCCTTGTACAGGATTTATTCAGAAGACTATCTTGGAAAGTGTTGGTTGCATCTGGTTTAATCGCAATGATCTCAAGGATCGTGAAGTGGTTGCAAAAAAGTATAATTTTTCATTTCCAATGCATTACTTACTATATATAGTTCAGTTTATTAAGAGAACTCTGTCAACAGGTTACGAGATCATGTTCAACATCCAGACAGCAATCCTCTCCTGATTTTCCCTGAAGGAACTTGTGTTAACAACCAGTACACTGTCATGTTCAAGAAGGTAAAGTTGTAAACTTGATATGTTCTTTTGAAGTGACTGAATAAATGACCAAATATGCATCCTTGTGTAACTAACTTTCAAGAGAGGCTTCAAATTTTGGTTCATTTTTAACAAGCTTCAAGCAGAAAACCTGCCCTTACAGTACGTACAGCATAAATATGACATCTTTTTAGATTGTAAAAAATATACTAACAAAGTAAGTGTGTTTTGTGAATTGTGACTGGTCGTAAATAAATATACTGCAAGTTTCAAACTTAAAAAGGGTAGAATTAATTGTCCTTATATTTAAAAATGCATGAGTTCACTTAAAATTAACTCACAGCTGTACATATGGACAGAGAATGCAAAAAGAAAGAGGTACTGCAGATAGCACAAATATTTTGGCAGATAGATAAGAGTAGTTGAGTATTTCTAGTAGTGGTACGAACATATATAAACAGGCTCATTGCCAATCATATGCCTAACATGTTTAAAAGATAGCAAATGCTAGAAAGTTGTCATCTTCTAAATAGCTATCAAATGATGAGTTGTCTTCATTCTTGTTATGTTTTAACATTTGCTGGAATTGACCACGATCAGACTAATGATGAGTTGTCTTCATTCTCATTATGTTTTTCCAGGGTGCTTTTGAGCTTGGCTGTGCTGTATGCCCAATAGCTATCAAATACAATAAAATATTTGTTGATGCCTTCTGGAATAGTAAGAAGTGAGGAATACAATCAACTGCACAAATTTACTTTGTTCACATTTATCTTCTTCTGTATTTCACTTAATATCTTCTCGTAATTTTTGTCAGGCAATCGTTTACAATGCACTTGGTTAGGCTTATGACATCATGGGCAGTTGTGTGTGATGTATGGTACTTGGAGCCTCAGTATCTGAGGGATGGAGAAACAGCAATTGAATTTGCTGAAAGGTAGCATAAAATTGGATTCTAGTTCTTTTTATGAAAAATGTACTGCCTTGTTCATACTTCATGGAATGCTTTCCACAGAGTAAGAGACATGATAGCTGCTAGAGCTGGTCTTAAGAAGGTTCCGTGGGACGGGTATCTGAAACACAACCGCCCTAGTCCCAAACACACTGAAGAGAAGTGCGTGATTCTTCTCTCTCTCTCTCTCTCAGACACTAAAAGCAGTTGAATTTCTAATAAGGTTTTCAATTTTCAGGCAGCGCATCTTTGCTGACTCTGTGTTGCGGAGACTGGAGGAAAGCTAAACAGATATCAATCAACTCTGGTGCTCATTGGTGAGTCCAGGTTACTAATGTCCTAGTGTGTATCTGGGTCTCTGGAGTATGTGGAAATTACCACCGCAGTTCTGTTGTAAATTGTTTGCAGCTTGACAGAATCAACATTTAATAGCCTGTATTAGCCAAGATTTTATGATTGGTTAGGGTTAACACATAAATATTATACCTTTCCAAATGACGTATTAATACTTACCCTCTGCCTGATGCCCTGATCATTCTCATCATCTCATGGGTATACATTGTGAATAATCTTTCCTGAGTCCATGTTAATAATGATTCCTTAACTATACTGAGCCATCGGTAGAACAAAGAAGTACATCTCCCCATAAAGTTGGGGGTAAAACATCACTATTTTGTACAATTGACTGCTTACAGAAAACTATGAGCAAAAATGGTAGATTGTCTAGTTGTCATACCTTCAACCGTTACACTGGACATTAAACCCTTCTCCGATCCCAGTGAAACCTTGAAAAACAATCAGCTATTTTTCGATCAATCGTTTCTCTGTTCCCCCTTATTTTCCTCTTTACATATTATTCATTGTCATCATCACGCTCTTCCAAACTTATAAACGGTATGATTTTTATAAAAGTTTTATATACACAAGTTTCTTAAGAGTAGTACTTCAAAACAGCTTTTTTTTTTACTTTGTAATAGTTCATTAATCCGTTTGTACCCTCAAAATATTCTCTCAATATCAAGTAGTCTATCGTTTATAGTACCATATAATTAGACAAAGAACCTGGCACATACACTTGCGCTACAACATTAATAATTCAGACAGTTTAATAAAATTAATGTACAGTTACAAACAAATTACATTTGTCAACAAGGGGTAAAAAGTAATAATCAATACACTCGAAAATCCAAACGATGAAAAATATAAAACCACTCACAAAGAAAAATCGAGGAAAAATTAAGATACGGTCCATCCACCCTAGAAGTAGAGCGTACACTGCTTGTTCTTGTCCCCCTGCTGGAGCGTGCCGTCGCCACGCAGGCCGAACTCGCAGTCCACCTTCATGTGGTGCTCCCTGGTGTCCCACATCTGCACCTGGAACCTCACCGTCGAGTTGAGCAGCAGCCGGAGCGCGACGCTGCCGGCCGCCGCGTCGCCGGCGAACCGCTGCCACGCCGGGTCGCCGGGCGTCGGCCCGGACGCCGTGAGCTCGCCGAGCAGCGGCGTGTCCCCCTTGGGCTGCTGGTAGAAGGGCTGGACCACCGGCCCCGACGCGACGAGCAGGTCGTTGTAGTACACCGACCCGTAGATGGTGCCGTAGTGGATGCCGATCTTCTGGTTGGGGTTGCGCTCGTCGACGGTGAACCTCACCGGCAGGGTCACGGCGCCGGACTGCCGGTTGGCCTGGGCCGGTGCGGCCGGAGGCTGAGCCACAGCACGAACATGATGATGCCGGCGACGAGCACCATGGTGAGCAGCACGGCGCAGAGGAAGTTGATGCACCTCACCGCCGGCCTCTCCCGGTACATCGGCAGCCTGTACGGCGGCATTGCCGGCGGCGAGCTAGCTGCTGCTAAACTAAACCTGCCTGCCTTGCTGCTTCCTTCTGATCAGCTTCAGTAGTGTGCTGCTAGCTACCCTCTGCTGCTGCTGCTCTTGGGCTTTGGACAATGGACATCTTCTCATGGAGTCACGACGTTTTATATAGCTGCATCAGTATGGGGCCGTGCATGTGATTAAGGGTGTGGAAGGCAAGTAATATTCTTGCCTTGCTGCCCAAAAGCGATCGAGATGCCAACATTCGATATCCAGAGCAGAGTACTGCGTGACTCCTGGCTAGTTGATCGAGCCCTGACCGTTGGACTTGTGCTGGAAAGTAAAATGGAAACTCAAAAGGATCAAATTCTCTTCAGGCTGATGGATGGCTCGGTGAACGTGTATGTTGTAAAGGTTCAGGTATAAAGGGGATTGGTACTCTGATGAGTGATGAGCGAGGCTAGCTCTCTAGGAGTATATTTCTGTATTTTATTCTTGGGTTCTTTGCTTAAGGTTCTTGCTGATATCCGGATGAGAACAATTGGCGAAACTTCGCCCGTGGGTAAACGCAAAGGCGGATGCTGCAAAACCATGATTCGTTAGAAACCATGGGAACCTTAAACTGCACTGGTTCCTACTTCCTGGACAATGGCTGTTCTTCTAGCGACGCAGGATAAAGTAAAAATAAACAAGAACACTGCACTAAAGTAAAAAGATAAGATTATAAGACGTCTCCGAGGAGACTAGCATATACTTCAAATGTAAGTATTTTTTTAGGTTAATATGGGTTAAAAAAATATAAAAATGATTAGAGGAAGTATGTGATTGGTTGAGAAGAGAAAGTAGATAAAAAAGAATGGTTGTAATTGGTTAAGAGAAGAAGATAAGTGAAAAAAAATAGTTTTATTTTAGACAAAGTATTTTATTGAAAATAACTATATTTTAGGACGAAGTTAATATAAAATATTGTACTCTAACCAAAGTACGTGGAGTGAAGTGTCAAGTGATATTTTGGTAGTTGGGGAGTTAAAGTGGTCAGTAAAAGTCAGTCGGGTAAAGTGTTTTCGGAAGCAGTTTTCCCCTTTCTATGCTGTGGACTTTTGTGTCTGCATGTGTCAAAGCCTTGTGAATATTGGGCCCAAAATCGTCCCTTGGGTGGGCTGAAAACTGAACATGTATCCAACATGGGCTTGAATGCAGATAGGCAGACAGCAAAGGCACAGAATCATCCAAGTATATAGCTCATCCTCTCAAGGTCATAATGTTGACAAAAAAAAAAAATAAAGAAAAAATGTCAACATGGCCAACATTTTTTTTTTCTGGAGAAGGGTGGCAGCGGCTCTGCCATTTCATACATGGAGAAGATCAGTGCAAGAGTACATTAACAAGTCGATGATTAACATAAAACAAATCAAACAATGCCGAGCAAGTTATTCCCTCATGAAATTTACCTTGTAATAGTAACTTAATTAGACACATCAACCAACAGGAAACAATAGAACATCATTAGTACATGACTTAGTAACTTATATCAAAGGATCAAATCTCTCATCAATCAATTAATCAGAGCACAGTTCTTCCTGATCTCTCCTGCGGTTCCCGTCAGGACGCCGACATTGCCCATCCTCACCATGGACACCCCGAATCGCCGGAAGAACGCCTGCTTGGGCGACCTCGCCAAGGCGCGCACCGTCGCCGCCGCCTCCCTGTCCTGGAGCAGCGCCTGGTCGGAGTGGAAGAGGCCCCTCCGGCTCGCCACCAGCCTGTAGTAGTCGGTGTCGAACGTCGTCGAGCTCCCCGGCACCATCTCGACGGTGGTCGCGTTGTCGAACCGCGGCGGGCAGGCGGCGCGGAGGACCGCCGCGGCGTACGCCCGGTCGAGCGTCGGGTCGGCGTCGCCCTTGCCGGTGAAGTTGTAGAGCCGCTTCGCGAAGGAGACGCAGTGTGAATTGCCTATGGCGTGAGCACCTGAAACAGTGATGTAATTTACTGTGTTAATTACTGTCTCCCTTGATGTCAGTGTCATCTTACGGTTCGAGAAATTGCCCGGGATAATGATATCTTAATCGAAATGTGACTTGACGCTTTGAAAAACAAGGTTAAAAGATGTTCAACATTTCTGTGATTTCTGAACACGCAAATGTTTAATAAGAAAGCAAGAAAGCAACTCCATACAGAAAAAAAAGTCAGAAATGTCATTATTGAGGTTCAGTTCATTCTGCCATTTTGACCCGACCTGAAGACCAAGATTGTGCCTGACTCTGACACGGTACAGCAAGAACACTACAGCAAAATCGCACATACTCCTAGCTTTTAATCGTCCATGGTAGTACGTACTACTATACCTGATAGGATCGCGAGGTCTTGCACATTTAGGCCCTTGGAACCGAACTGCTCCTTGAGCTTAGCGAAATCGGCGAACGACGACGGCAGGTTGGCCACGGCCTCCGCCGCCGACGACACGCGGCCGTCGAGCCGCCCCGTCGGGACTTGCCAAAGGCTCGCGCCATTGATGTTCCCGGCAGCCTGAAAATTAAAAGACAGAGCACAGCAAAGGATCGGATGATCAGATCAGCAGCAGCTTTTGCATTGCTCATCATCTCTACAGTAACAGAAGAATCTCTCAACCATGGAGACAGCGTCTCTGGCCGCCAGCGCCAGGATGTCGGCGCAGGAGACGACGCCGGGGCACTCCTTCTCCAGCGCCGCCTTGGCGGCGTCGATGACGTAGAACCCGTCCAGGCTCTGGTTCGGCATCGCGTCCTTCTCCGCCGGCCCGCTCGCCGCCGTCGCGTTCAGCAACACCGATCCGTCACATCCCTGCCAATAATAATTTTAAACTTGGGTAAGTTCTCCATCCACATTTGCAGCTGATAGCTTAACTTGTTCGTGATATACTGCCTTTGTCTCAAAATAAATTATTTGCTAGCATTCTAAAATAGTGGAGATAGAGAATGACTAAAATACCTTTAATCATTAATAAAAGTAGTAAGAGTGATAGGTAGGTAAAGGGTATTGAAGAAATAAAACTTCTCGTTTTACATGCTGAGGATAGATAAGATGGTAGAAGTTAGTTTTTGTGAGATAAAATTCAAATAAGTTGAGTTTTTTTTTTGTACGGAGAGAGTATATGCTAGTAATTTTTACCCTGACGAAGCAGTCGTGGAAGTGGAGGCGGAGCAGCGGCGCGGTGACGGTCTGGTCCTTGGAGAAGTAGAGCTTGACGGTGTCGCGCACGATGGTCTCGGCGGCGCGGCACGACTGCCGGTAGTGCCCGACCGTGAGCGTGTCGCAGGTGGCCGTGGCCGTGCCGGCGGACAGCGCCAGCACGGCGACGACGAGCGTCGTCAGGATCAGCTTCATCGCGAGCAGCTGCTGCATGGCCGTCGGCGTCGTCAGAGATGGACAGAGATCGACAGGCCAAACTGATGATCGAGACGAGAACCGAATTCGATCTCTCGATGAAGACAGAGATCGATAGGCCGCCAAACTGATGATCGAGACGAGAACCGAACTCGATCTCTCGATGAATATGCTCTGTCATGCTTGGCAGAGCTATTTATAAGTTTTGTCCAAGTGCCTGCTCGAAGCTGGATGCAATTGGAAGGCTTTGACTTTCACTGTAGAGTTTTTTTTTTTTTTTTTTTGCCTCCTTCACCAAGTTTTTAGCTACCTGATTCCAGCAAATTAAGCAACCACAGGCACATGGAGTCATGGATAGGGTCGTGCATTACAATCATGTACGATTCATGCAATTAAGGAGAAAAATATGGTATAAATGAGCAGTCCCATCAGTAATCCTTAATTGTTCTTGTTTTCATTGTTCGGAAATTTCACCAAACAGCTTAAGCAAATTGGCAAATTGAGAATCACATTTGACAGCGCCCCGTTCCAAAACCTATTGAATTATTATATATCCCAAAGTGCAAGCACTTTTATCGGCTGTTAGCCGGGAAATGGATTTTAATCTCTCTAGGAAATGCTTCCTTGTTATTGCATATTGTCTAAATAGTCGTAAATAGTTGTCTTAGATCACAAGGATGAAGGATGAACGGAGGCTGACTGTCTTGTATATCAGATTTTTGCTAAATGGGTAAAGTCTATTTTTGGCTCCTGAACTTTGCTCGAGGTTTATTTTTTACCCTAAACAATGGAACTTTGTAACACCTTATATCATTTTTTTTTGGCTTTGGATGATTTTACCGTGTAGATATCAATTAGGTTGACAACCATAAAATTTATCTAATTGAATTTCATGTTTGCAAAAAAAAAAACACACAAACGCATGTACACACACCAATATTTCTTATCAAAACCACCTTGAAATATGGTTTATGGTGTTATTTTTGTCCTGTTTTGAAAATTGAGAGTGAAAAAATAACTAGTTTTGTAGTTAAAAGTAAATAATAGACTTTTTAGATCGAACAAAGTTCAGGCTTAAAAATAGAATTCGCCCTTCCTAAATCTACCTACTTTAACTCAAAGATGCCAGCTGAATCAAAATCATTATCATGTCTATCCATTCTCCCTCTTCTTTTCTTCATCCATCATGTCTTATGCAGATAGCACAGGAAAAATCAATGACATGCATGTGCACATGCCTAATAATAATAATAAAAAACCTCAAATTGTTGGACATGCTTTAGCAAGCCATATGCATCAAAAACCACGTTATAGGTAGCGTGATCTGGTGCTGTAAGTATGTGATGGTTAACAACTGATTCTATTCTATAACTCAAGTGCCTATTATTATTTTTAGATGTGAAATATATTTATTCCTTGTTGTCACATTCAGTGACAATCAAACTTTCAAAATTTACCAACACATCCTATGGCCACATGAAACCCTAGTGTGATGGAAGTAGTGCACCATTGGCTCCATTTTCAAAGCTTTACAAAGATGTAGTTTACACCCTATAACAGAAATAGTAACATGCACATGCATAATAACAATGCAAAAACTATACAGTGTTGGACCTTCTTGTGATTCCTTAAGAGAGTTTCCCGTGAAAATCAATTTTCATGGGTGGTTGTGGAATGCGTCCACAAAAATCATGTGATTTTCACATGCCATTAGTTATAGGCCGATTGAAAAACACCCATGTAATGAATTACGGACCACGTGCAAAAATATTTGGGTTGTTTGGTTCTTAACTAACATTGCCATAACTCACTTTAGGCAATATTAGGCAAGTGTGGCTTTACCACACTTTTTTTGGCCTACAAATTGTAAGCCACACTTGTGGCAAAGTTAGACAAATGATTGAGTCTATGACATGTGGGGTAAGATGATAAGAAAGTGTGGCTTGCCATAACTATGGCAATGAATCAAACACAAGGCTAAGGAGGTGTGGCAGCCTAAAGTGCGATGTGGCAAGTTGAAGCATTGAACCAAACAGCCCAGTATACCTCAATCCAAAAATATAAGAACCTATGATCGGATAGGACATATCATAATATTACAAATCTGAACAAGCTTTCTATATATTTACAGTGCTAAGATGTCTCATGTGATCTTATATTATTATATTTTGGAATGGAGAATGAGTATTTTCATACCGGTGTAAAACAAAGCTAGGATTGACTCCATTGGCTCCATTTTCAAATTAAGCTTTACAAAGAAGCTGCAATATTGGTGTATTTTGCAGCCTATATGTACTCCAACTTGCACTTTCTTTCGCTGTCCTGACTTTGTTGTCTTTATGGTTTACCTTTTGGACTCATCTGTTACGAACATGGAGGCCAGCTCGAAGTGCATGCATATGGAATGCCAGTCCGGTCCGAATACTTGCACAGTAGTTGACCCCGAGCGCGTGGTTGCCACGTGCACGCACGCTTGCACAGCAGTGTGTGCCTTCTATTTGACGCTATTTTATTTGTTTATTTTTAGCCCAAGATAATGACATGTCACGGCAGAGTAAAAAAGTGCAGTGTGTAGACTCTTCTGGAATGCCTCGTACGGATCAGTTTACATGCATGATCTTATAAATTTCGTTTAGTCATCGCTGATGACATATTTGAGTACTGCATATCCCATGCGGCCATGCATGTAGATGTATGAGATCCATGTATACGAATACACGTATTGCCAGTGCATATATGATCATACATGTGCATGTGCCACTGCCATATGAGACTTTGGATCCTCTAAACGCATGCATATATACATGCAGGCTTCAGTTCGTGCTGCAACTTCAACAAAATAAATTGATTCGCCTCGCCTAGCTGATGTTACAAAATGGCGGACGTATCCAAAACGAATAATATGCTTGGATGAAACAATACTGAAGCTCAAAAAGTCAGGGGAAAATGACTGCAAGTTTGCTATTGATCTGTTCGACTTCATCAAAGAATCCTGGAAAAAAATTTGGTGGAGGAGGGGTGCAGCGGGGCTGCTGTCTGGATGAGCGACACGTGGCCCAGCTACCGATCCAACGAGAGCGCGCGTAAGGCCTCCAGCAGAAGTCTCGGCTGGCTTCCTTCGGCTGAGAATCGATCGGCTCCCATCCCGGCTCCCTCCGCGCTCACGCTTCCCTCGATCCTAGGATCTGCTGAATCCCCGCAATGGTCTTTTCAGTTTGGAATGCTCTACGACACAGTTCAGCCTTTAGCGTTGAGCAGTCTGACGGTCGGCTTCTCTAAGGAAGAAATACTCTTTGCAATCAGGCATATAGACAGAAACAACGCTCCTGGACCTAATGGCTTCAGGCCAAGTTTTGACCAACCAGTGTGACATCTCCTCAGCATAGAAGTGATGAATCTCGTTGAAAGCTTTTCGCTACAACAGGTCGATCTTGAAAGGATAAATCGGGCATACATTGTTCTGATTCTGAAACATGGTAAAGAGAGAATAAACCAGATGGTTTCAGGCCGATCTCTCTGCAAAACTACTCAGTGAAAATCATTACAAAAGTGTTGGCAAACAGACTTCATCGTATTCTACAAGAGCTAATCCATTCCGATCAGACATGTTTTCTCAAAGGAAGAAATATCAGTGAGAATTCCATATTTGCGACTGAACTGATGCAAACATGCTTCGTCAAAAAATGCCCAACCCTAATCCTCAAGCCGGATTTTGCAAAGGCATTCAATTCCGTCAACTAGGACAACCTCCTCCAGATCCTCACCGCTAGGGGCTTCAACATCACTTGGAATACATGGATTCAGAATATTCTTTCAACCTCCAAGTCAACGATCCTTCTCAACGGAGTCCTAGGATGTAGGATTAACTGCAAGCACGGTCTTCACCAAGGAGATCCTCTGTCACCATACCTGTTCATTCTTGTACCTGATGTTCTCCAAAGACTCCTTTGCAATGAGAATCTTAGACACCCAATGTCATAGTTACGGATAAGACATACCTCCTATTCTACGACTTATGGAATATACATATATGACATACCTTTTGTGTATACGATGTATTTCCGTATACGATACGGAAACTAGTAAGAGATTATGGAAATCATCCTCACGGGCAAGTGATTATCATAGTCCTACTCGGAGAGGATTGGGTTTATACTATATCGTGCGGGGTCCATAGTCTCTGTGTTCTACTTGGAGACTTAGGTGATTCACGGTATAAAAGGCACACCCCCTGAGGGGTTTGGATCATCGAATCATAGCGCCAGCACAACCACCATAGCCTACAATCCGGAGGATGTGAAGCCTACTCGCCGGGAGATCTTATCGAAACCATCTCGACGAGGGATCTCGCTGGTAATCTCGGGATCGTCGGTTCTCTATTTGTAATCTGTGGTCTTTCCATATCAATCTCATTTAAATTGGATTAGGGATATTACTTTACAAGGGGTCTGAACCAGTATAATCCTTGTCTTCTTGTTTGGTTGATGTCGTATCGCGTAGATCCTCGTATCAACATACCCTAATACCATATTCATCCGGTCTACGGGTATCCCCCATCGACACCCGATATGCCTAGACTGCCCCTGTGTGACAATACAATACTCAGACGATAGTTTAATCATATGCAAGGCTTGGGTCACATGTGCTAGAGCCCTAAAGGAAGACCTGGACAGGTTCTCAGCGGCCACGGGGTTATCAATAAACTTCAGCAAAAGCACCATGATAACCATAAACAGCTCTTCGGACATTGAACTCCAGATCAATGAAATTCTCAACTGCAAGAAGGAAAGCTTCCCTTTGTCGTACCTAGGACTACCTCTCTCTCCCCATAAGATGCGAGCTCAGGACCTCAATCCAACAATTGCCAAAGTGGACAAGTACCTAGCTAGATGGGAGGCATGTCTGCTCTCATATGCCGAGCACATAGTCCTTATCAACTCAGTCCTGAACACTATCCTAGTCTATGCTATGTATGCCTTTAAGCTCCCACCTGGTATAATTGACACAATCGACAAGAGAAGGCGTGTCTTCTTATGGACAGGAGGAGATGTTTGCTCCGCAGTCCGCTGCCTAATAGCGTGGGAAAAGGTCTACCAACCTAAAGATCACGGAGGGCTGGGAAAAAAGGACCTCAGGTTGCAGAACAACGCACTGTTGATCAAGAGGTTGTTCCATCTGCATAGCTCAAATTCGTCGTGGTTTACATGGCTCTAGCAGGAAGCTGGGGACAAATCGTTGGCGGATGACTTGAACCTTGGACCCCTCTAGCGATCCCTCCAATCTCTCATCCCAACGGTTCAAGACCTTTCAAGCATCCAGGTGGAGGATGGATTGCGCACGTCCTTCTGGTGTGACTCCTGGCTCTGCAATCAACCTCTCAAGCTTCATTTTACTGCCCTTTTCTCTCATGCGGTGGATCAACTAGCCACTATCAGGACTGTAATTCGTAGTGGACTAGCTGCATGTTTTGTTCCTCGCCTGTCCTCAGTGGCCCAAGATGATTTAGCTCTACTTCAAGTGGAATTGCAGTAGGTCATTCTTCAAGGTTGCCCTGACAAACGAAAAGTAAAGGATCTTCTCATCTTGAAATCATCCCGGTCAAACAAATCTATGACTCCAGTATAATGCTGCACCAAATCTGTCCAAACTAGAGCTTCGTCTGGAACAACAGAGTGCCACTAAAGGTGCAGTTCTTCACCTGGCTTCCGGAAAAGGAGCGACTCCCTACAAAGCATAATCTCATCAAAAGGGGAATTGTTTCAGTTGATACATGTGATATTCGTGCCAACGCCTCAGAGAATGCCAGTCACTTCTGCCCGCACTGCCCTTTTGTGCAAAATTTCTAGATGATAATCGGCATGAATCTGATTGTTTAGGACATCAAAACCTGGCGGACATTAAGCCCTCGGGGGATTACCGGTGCTTCATTTTCAAGTCTTCTTCCTATTATGTTTTTGGGTGCTCTGGAACCAATGACATGATGTTGTCTCTCGAAATGTAGCCCCCCTCACTTCAGTCGTTTTGCTTAAGTGTGTTGAAGAGTGTGGGATATGGTTAGAACAAATTAAGTGCAACGATCGCTTTGTAATTGCGATTTGGAAGAACATTTTCTCCTCCTCCCTCCAACCTCTAAATGTTGTGTAGAATTGCCTTTGTAACCCTTCTTTTATCAACGAAATTTAGGTGGGGGCTACCACCCCCCGGGTGACTTGTCTAAAAAAAATATTAGTATAGAACAACACCGTATAACAAGAAAAATTAACTTCTATTTTTGAAACAGATTGAGTTAATTGTCTCTTGGAGAAAGGCTAATCAATTATATGATGCGAGTTAAAAAAGGTTTTTCTCTCAGTTTCATGACTTGCGCGTCAAAATTGTTGCCACCACCTCCGCTTCGTGTCAGTTCCTCTCCATCTCATCTTGATCTCTAGCTAGTTTTTGTAGTTTCATTAGAATAAAATTTTTAGATGTTTAGGACATTGCAATGTTGAAAAAAAAAAGTAACATTAAAGTCTCTAAGCTGAACCATATAGCTATTCACTACACCAGATCCTCACATCTCTGACGGGATACCTGTGACGGGCAAACGAAATGGTCACTGATGACCGTCACCTCTGACGGGTCATACGGGATGCCGTCATCGGTGAGGCATCCAGCTGCGACCCGTCACAGGTAACTAGTCACCTGTGACGGGTTAAAAATAGAACCCGTCACAGGTGAGGTACTCTCACCCAAACGGGGTTCGTCACTCCGTCACAGGTGACTAGTAACCTGTGAGCGGGTCTCAGCCTGGGACAGCCGCTGTCTACGAGGGAGGTGTGCTCATAAATCACCATTACGCAAACTCTGCTTTATGATCAGTCCCACGCCCGTGTTCGAAGGCGAGATGACTTCTGCCAGCTGTTGCTAAAATATATATATATTAGATCTCCTCCTACCCAAGCTCCTGGGAAGCCCACTCGTGATGGAAGATAAGAGATTGGCCGTAGGCTCGCCTCGTTCTCCACATCATGCGTAATACTCTATCCACTTCCTTCTCTCCATTCTCTACCTACTCTTCCCCGCCAAAAGCCGTTGTGCGAGGGGAGCGCCGGATGCGGTGCAATGGGCCGGCCTGAGTAACCTATTTAGGTATATGGCGATCTCCTGTTAGCGGAGTCGTGGACTACCGAGCGCCCCAAATCCATCGTGCAGGGCGGACGCGCAGGGGGAGGGGAGGATTTCGTCTTCGGTCGTCCTCGAATTGTCATGGCGAGACGCTCGGCCGAATATATCAACCCGTTAAGAATTGTCGAGGCGCGATTAGGTTATAAACATAATTCACATATTCCGTGTTGAGCAACAGATCCAAAAACCTGTGACGTCGGTGGGCTCATCTGGACTTGCGGCTCCATAGAGCTTGTCAGTTATCCTCTCACTTATTGACGGAGAGGCGTTCAGGCTCGATTAGGTAGGGGCGCACCAGGAGTTGGAGTGCTTGATAAGGCCCGGCTGAGAGTGAGAAATTTAGAGCTAAATGGTACGTGGACTACGGGCGAGGTGGTCGCACGCGGGACCAAGTTGTATGACTCGGGACCGCCAGATCCTAGCACCACCCTCGCGGGATGGCGTGGTTTGGGAGAAAGGCGCAGCTATCTTGTGCGGTCGGGTTACTTCGCGGCCAGATCCGGCTATGTGCGCCCCGATGGGGCGAGGGCGCTATGAGCTCTGAGGCGAGCGTAGACGGAACATGTCAGTACCCGTATTCCGAACACTGGTCCGCCTGGATCAGGTGGTGCGGACGACGTGAGTCTGGAGACTTCTCGTCTAGGCGCTACTAAAAGGGTTGGGCGGCTGAACCTTGTGGCCAGGAATCTGGGAGGAGAGCTGGAACTGTGTGCGCTGGTAGGCGCGGCAGGTCATCGGCGGCTAGCGGTTCTCCCAATCTCCGCAGTCCTTTATGCCGCTTAGGCGACGGCCTTCCGAGACCGTCGCCTCCGCACATTCCGTGTGTCCTCCCATCCGCGCCTTTTGCAACGCCTTGACGCAGTCGGTGTCCTGCAGCTCGGTGGGAAATCCGGGTCTAGCCCAGATCGTGTAGCTCCCGCGGGAGAGCCGGAATGCTGGCCGCCGGCGCCTATCCTCTGCCTCGCCGTGTGCTCGCCGCGATTGACCCGCAAGTTTGGCCTCCGGGAAGCCGCGGATCTTGGCCAGCCAGCGCGCTTCCCTCGCTCACCGGTCGCCGACGCCATCCGACGAGACTCGCGGCCGCTGGTAACACCTTCGCACCTCCACAATCCTTACATTCCCGCTGTCGGTCGCCGTCATCCTCCTCGTCCTCACAGGCGACGGCTATGTGCGGTCGTATCTTGGGCTTCTCACAATGGTCGGGGGACGCTGATATCGCAGCGTCCGCGGCCTTTCCCCTCCGCCACCGACTGCCGGCCGCCTCCGCCACCGACCGCCGGCCGCCGGATTTGTTTGTGCTTGATGTTGTTTGTGCTTGATTTGCTCATGTTTGTTGCTTGTGTGGATGTGTAGTTTGTTAAAATGGACATGGATACTTGTGTGATGTATATTGTCAGATTGCTTCATGTGTAGTTGTTTGTTGAGATGTATTTGATTTAAAATACAAAGTTGTTGTATCATGTGCATCTTGAGATGTATTTGATTTTTCTTCATTTCGTACATTTGGGCTGAGGCATTTCTTTTTTTTTTTGGTGATTTTTGACATCTGTGACGGGTGAGAACTAAAACCAGTCACAGCTGTTTCGTCACCTTTGACGGGTTGCAAAGAGTCACCCGTCACAGGTGTGAGTCACCTGTGACGGCTATATTTTTTAGCCCGTCAAAGGTTTTAATTACCAGTGACGGGCTTTCACCCGTCAAAGGTGAGGTGTAGTCATCAGTGACCACTTGTCTCTGACCAGAACCAAATCCGTCAAAGGTGAGGGTTAGAGCCCGTCACAGATGACTGGATCCGGCCTAGTGATTGTGACATTGAAGCTAAGTCATAACAAAAAAAAATAATCATAAGTTTGCGATTGGTCGCTAGCGAATACAAAGATCAGAGAATCTCTCTTCTCCCTCTGCTCCATTCTCTCTCCACCTAATAAAAGGCTTATTTGGATAGTTTTTATTTATTTATGAATGAGTTACATATATTATTTATCGAGAACTTAATTTCGTGCTAAGGTAACAACTACGATCAACTGACAATAGGGCCTATTTTAATTGTATATGTTGCATAATAAATATTAGCCTTGCCCTTAGATCTATTTAGATATATGGTTTTGGCCGGTTGTACTCCCCGCGATGTTTATGGTGGTATTAGAATTGTTTAGAGGTTAAAGTACTCTATGTACATCTTTATGAACAACGGATGTGTTTGCAAGGTTTTTAACAAAAGAAATTTGTCTCCTAATTTTTGATCATTCAATTTATCGGCGGCACTAGCTATATGGTCAGGATCATTGACTTTCCTATGTGCTCTGTTGGTTTGCTATAAGAATGAAGTTGTTGGCCAATAAGATAATCACCCGGAAGAACTAAGATAGGCAGCAGATAGGCACTGTAAGAAGAATGAAGTTGTTGGCCAAATAAGATAATCACCGTAAGAACTAAGATAGCCAGATAGGAGCTATTGTAAGTTGTAACCAAGGCCTCTTATACTAAGTAGAGTAAGAGTATATAATACTTCCTCCGTCCCAAAATATAAGTATTTTTGGACTTCAACACAGTCTTTGAGGTGCTACTTTGACCAACAATATCTATAAAAGTAAGATGTTTTAAATAAAAGGAGTTGCATATTATGATAGTTTATTTAATGATAAATCTAGTAACATCTAATTTACATTATTGATCTTTTTTTCTATTAATAGTCAAAATTAAAAATGTTTGACTTGACACTATTCTAAAAATGCTTATATTTTGGGACAGAGGAAGTAATACTTTTCACAGCGCTCGTGTTACATGAAAAAAATATGCATGATAGAACATCATAGCTCAATTTTTTTTTGAATGTGTTGAAGTATATATGGGACTGTGTACAAAATACTCGAATGTTTTAGCTAGGTCAACGATCATTTTCTAGGTATAAGATATATAGATCAAACAGTTAAGATATCTCCCTTCCGGTCTTCTCCTTCATCCTACTTCGCCGTATCCCATGCCACCTCCTACCTCTCTAGTGACATCTTTGGCGCTAATGAGGCCCAACAATTAAACCGTGTTACCACTCCCAATGGTTAGGCCCCTTCCAAGCCACCATCACTTCTCTCCCCTATCTTTAGCTCGTGTCCGTTGTCCATGTCACCCACTACACCAAAGCATATGAATGCACTTTGTTTAGGGCATCAGCAATATGCTCACGAACCGGATAGTAAGCAATAAATACATCCTTGCTACCGGGTAGTAAACATTGTGAGACTAGTACGTAACTGCAACCGGGTCATACCCCTACTGCCGGAAGCAAGGAAATAGAATATGCATGTGCACAGTATTTTCTGACAGCAAAAGCATTGCTTTTCCCAACCGTTGCATGCATGCTTCGTCCTTGCTGCGATTTTTTTACCCCATGGACCCCACCTTACTGCCAACTCACAGAAATAAGCAATGTGAAGCACGCCTCTCTCTATTACTGCCTGTTATCTAGGCCCACGCTAATACCCATGTGGATAGTATACATTGCTGATGCCCAGGTAGAGGCGTTTTAAGACATGCCGTACATGCATGTACCTCTCCTCTACTCTTGCAGTTGCAGCTGATCCTGTCAAGCTCCACCACCAAACCACTTTGTCCTGTAAGCTCATCTTTCCCACGGTTTTCACTGCCCCCACTGCCGTCCCTACATGTATACACAATAAATCAGTATGTCTTTTGATCATAATATCCAACATGTACTGTTATTAATTAACAATATGCTACTGTAGGATGTAGCCGCAAACCGTGCCATCCTTCTCTTATTATATGGATGGAGATCTTGAGCATGAACAGTGAGACGTACAAGAGACCAATTCGGATAGCTACACACAAAGACGTCGTCGATCGTACAACTTTTCTCCATAGTTTTTAAAGCTACACACACTTAGAATCATCAGTCTCTTTCTTGAGCAACAGCACACACGCCAGAAATGCCAGCTGCCCGGCCGACATTGGAGTAGAGAGGAGTAGAGAGCACCAAGTCGTCTTCTTCCCCCCGGCAATGCAAGACGACGTCACGACGACCCTGCTGGGAAACTAGTGCTCCATATACAAATGTCCAGAAAGAATCAGTTCGGTTGGTCAGATCCACCTGATCGATCGATCGAGTAGCTCTGAAAAAGCGAGAATTTTATCGTTAGATTATTCCAAAGGCGCGTGGCGGACACGCACGGGACATGGGCTATTAGATTGGCTATAGATGAATTGAAGCTAGTAGTTGGCTATACTATTGAACTTGCTCTAAGGCTGTGTTCGGAATCATATGTTCCCAGCATGCGCAGTGCGCACGGAAAACGGAGCGGTCCATTAACGCGTGACTAACTAAGTATTAGCTATTTTTTTCAAAAATGAATAAATATGATTTTTTAAGTAACTTTCATATAGAAATTTTTTTTAAAAAAAATGCACCGTTTAGCAGTTTGAAAAACGTGCGCGCTGAGATGGAGAGAGGCTAGGACCCCAGGGTTCCAAACACAGCCTAAGTTGTAACCAAGACCTCTTATACTAAGTAGAGTAAAGAGTATATAATAGTACTTTTCATAGCACTTGTGTTACATTAAAAAATTATGCATGATAGAACATCATAGCTCAACTTTTTTTTTAATGTGTTGAAGTATATATGGGACTGTGTACAAAAATACTCGAATGTTTTAGCTAGGTCAACGATCATTTTCTAGGTATAAGATATCTACATCAAACAGTCAAGATATCTCCCTTCTATTCTTCTCCTTCATCCTACTTAGTCATATCCCATGCCATCTCCCACATTGTTCTTAGCACACATCTATCTTGCTAGTGACACCTTTGGCGCTAATGAGGCCCAACAAACCGTGTTACCACTCCCAATGGTTAGGCACTTCCAAGCCACCATCACTTCTCTCCTATCTTTAGTTCGTGTCCATTGTTCATGTCACCCACAACACCAAAACATACCATGTGGATTTATGCGCTTTGTTTTCACATACTCTCCGGGGCGGATCCAGGAACAAAAAATTGAGGGGGCTCGATCAATTACACAGTTTCTTTAACCTCCAGCCATCTAGGAACCTTTAGTTTATTATTCATAGTGAAAAAATTGAAGGGGGTGCTCCAGGGGTATCCATTGGCCTTGTGGGTGTAAGGGGGACTTGAGTCCCCCCTGCACCCACGTTGGATCCGCCCCTGCATACTCTCTCCATCCCAAATAAAAGTCAATCTAAGTGGGGATATGACTAGCTCCACCTAGAACAACGAATCTGAATAGAATGTCCAAATTTATTATTCTAAGGTGAAATCACATCTTCATCTAAATTGGCTTTTTTTTTAACAGAGCGAGTAGAGATGTTTTAAGACATGGCGTACATGCATGTACCTCTCCTCTACTCTTGCATGCTCCACCACCTAACCACTTAGGGTGTGTTTGAAGAGAAAGGGATTGAGGAGATTGGGAAGATACGCAAAACGAGGTGAGCCATTAGCGTATGATTAGTTGAGTATTAACTATTTTAAATTTTAAAAATGGATTAATATGATTTTTTAAAGCAACTTTCCTATAGAATTTTTTTACAAAAAACGCACCGTTTAGTAGTTTGGGAAGCGTGCGCGCGGAAAACGAGGTGTTTTCTCTCTCAATCTCCCAGATCAACCGGGAACGAACGAAGCCTTAGTCCTATAAGCTCGTCTTTCCCACGGTTTTCACTGCCCCCGCACTGCCGTCCCTACATGTATACACAAATAAATCAGTAGTATGTCTTTTGATCATATCCAACATGTACTGTTATTAACAATATGATACTGTAGGATAGATGTAGCCGCAAACCGTGCCATCCTTCTCTTATATTAGATGTCTTGAGCATGAGCAGTGAGACGTACAAGAGACCAATTCGGATAGCTACACACAAAGACGTCGTCGATCGTACAACTTTTCTCCATAGTTTAAAGCTACACACTTTGAATCATCAGTCTCTTTCTTGAGCAACAGCACACACGCCAGAAATGCCAGCTGCCCGGCCGACATTGGAGTAGAGAGGAGTATAGAGAGCACCAAGTCGTCGTCTTCCCCCCGGCAATGCAAGACGACGTCACGACGACCCTGCTGGGAAACTAGTGCTCCATATACAAATGTCCAGAAAGAATCAGTTCGGTTGGTCAGATCCACCTGATCGATCGATCGAGTAGCTCTGAAAAAGCGAGAATTTTATCGTTAGATTATTCCAAAGGCGCGTGGCGGACACGCACGGGACATGGATCTCGGCCTCGATCAGCTGCAGGGAGGATGAACTAACTGTGGGTGATCAAACAGTTGTAGCGACGAAATAATTTAGCTGCAAGTGGAGAGGGTCAGCCAGGCTGGTTTTCATCTGCCATTCTGCGTTCGCGCGCGCGCGGGCGACGGCAATGCAACTGCCGATGTCATTGCTCACATTAGCACCGGGTCCTTTTTTTTCTAAAGCTTTTGGTTCTCTGAATTTCTGAGACCACACGGCATTCGATTATTCGATCGATACATCGCTTACTATGGGCGATCGAGTTCATGCTACTACTGCCCTGCTACTCTCTCCATTTTAATTTGTAACCTAAGATTGAACGAAACTTAACCTATTATACTACGAATGTAATGTAAACATAGGATATATCCATATATTCATAGTAGTACATGTTGAGTATCATCTGGACTTATGATACTATATTATGAGATGGATATAGTAATATATATACTATCTTCATCTCAAAATATACCAACATAGGTATAGATGAAATACATCTTAACACTACAAATCTGATAGAGAGGCTGTCCAAATTTATATTATTAGGATGTGTCTCCTCTGATAGTAGTTTATTATATATATTTTGATAGGGAGATTGTAGCAGATTATAGGAGTATAGTTCTTTTGAAAAAGTTGATGTGTGCTTTGATTTGATTATTTACCACACCTTCTGAAAGCAAATTTACCACTTGCAAGGCCTGACCAGCATGTCTGTCAATGGCAGGAAAATTGATGTGGGTAAGTGCGACTAACCAGCTGTAATCACGAACATCGATCACGACTGATAATGAACGTACGTCGACAAGGAACTTTTTTCAAGGCGAGTGATGCATATGTATGACATGTACGTCCATTCAGAAGCGTGTGCTGTGAGAGTTTTCTGCAGCTCGATCTACGATCGATATGATCGAATCCAGAGTAGTATCCAACAGGCAGTGCCAATACTGTACGCAAGACCAAATTAAAACGTACTCATATCCAACAGCAGCAGTGTACTATCTCTCGCTGCAAACCATGACTTCTTTCTAATCTTTCCAGTTGCAAGCCGATCTACTGATAATATAACTAACATATTGCATACGTACGTGAAATAACGTTATCCATGCTTAGCTTAATTCAAAGTTTATTTTTATATATCAAGCACAGGTGCTCATTGACATTGGTGAGAAGGACGTAGAAGTAACGGCGACACAACAAATTAGTACTATACGTTAATCTTGCTCCGATCCTCTGCCGCCACCCCTTCATTTCTATACCCAACATTACTTTCACTAGCTAAGCATCTACTCCCTCCGTTTCACGGTGCAAGACTTTATACCATTGTCCACATACATATAGATGTTAATGAATCTAAACATATGCATATGTCTAGATTTATTAACATCTAAATGAATATAGACAATGCTAGAAAGTCTTACATTTTGAAACGGAGGAAGTATTATTTTTCATATATATCTGCAGGCAGCAAGCGTACGTATAATCACAGCTTAATCAGCCGACATGAAAGTATTTAATCATACAGTACCACATTAATTAATCTCCCGCGAGGAAACATCTATCCTGGTCAAAGCCTGAGCATGTACACTTAAATATACTTAATTAAACTAGCTAGCTCCTCCGATGATCCTCTTAATCCATCTTCATAAAAATTCGTGCAAAAGCATACACGGCATGCACTGTTCGTCCGTACGCTGCCGTCTCATTTCGCTTTCGTAGAACTTGCTCCAGCAAACAAACCCTGCTATAAATATGTATACCACCATACTCTTCGTCTCCACTGCAAGCAAAGCTAGAAAAACCAAGTGAAAACCTCAAAGCTAGGCACCACGCGTCAACGCATCATCTCCTTCGATCGTCTCCTTGTAGTGGCTAGTGTGCTCGATCTGAGCTAGCTAGCTTTGATCTCTTTGCCATGGGAAACTGCAACTGCTTGGAGAGGGCGAGGGCGAAGGTGACAGCGTGGGGCGCGGAAGAGGGCGACAGCGGCGAGGACGAGTTCTGGGGCGCCACGGCGGCGGAGTTCTCCGGCGGCGGCGGCGGCGGGGCGCGAGGTGGTGTACCGTCGACGAGGAAGAAAGAGATCATCAAGGACGGCGGCGGCGGCGGCGAGGGTTCTTCTTCGCCGACGAGGCGCGTGAAGATCCGGATGACCAAGGGGCAGCTGCGGCGGCTGCTGGCCGGCGCCGGGAGGGGGGCGGCCGTCGAGGACGTCGTCGCGGAGATCATGAGCATGGGCGACGTGCACGTCGAGCCCGTGAAGGCGGAGGAGGGCGGCGGGCCGCCGCCGTCGCCGTCCAAGCTGGAGCCGATACAGGAAGACATGGACGAGTAGCAGGAGCTGCCATGGGAGGAGGATATGATGGAGATGAGCGTGAGATCGTCGGATGGATCGATCATCTGGAGATGGACGGTGGATGTTGCTTCACCGATTTTGCATGCATGCTGGTTGGCCCTGTTTGTTTTGGATCTTGTTTGTATCTTTTCTTTGCTCTAGTTAAGTTTTGTAGGACGTACGTATCATGCTATATTAGAGGTAGAAATTAGGGGATATGTATATACTAATAGATGTGTACGCGTGCACATGTACATTTTTGTACTGGTATGTGTGATGATATATACTACCTCCGTTTCAGGTCGTTTCAGGTTATAAGACGTTTTGAATTTGGTCAAAGTCAAACTGTTTTAACTTTGACTAAGTTTATAGAAAAAATAATAACATTTTCAACCCAAAACAAATTTATTATGAAAATATATTTAATTATTAATTTAATGAAACTAATTTGGTATTATAAATATTACTATATTTGTCTATAAAATTTAAAGTAATTTAACTTTGACTAAATTCAAAACGTCTTATAACCTGAAACGGAAGGAGTAGCATATTCCTTCTGTGTTTTTTATATGGGAAATATCTAATGATAACTTCAAATAAGTGAAATACCCTGTGAAAGCCATGTCTAAAAAGTTATCTCAATTTTCACGAAAAAAATTAAAGATAGATATAGGTTGATAGGCATGAAATATATTCATGTAGCAAGGTACTCCCTCCGTATTTTAATGTATGACGCCGTTGACTTTTCGACCAACGTTTGATCATTCGTTTTATTCAAAATTTTTGTGCAAATATGAAAATATTTATGTCATGCTTAAAGAACATTTTATGACGAATCAAATCATAATAAAATAAATATAATTACATAAATTTTTTGAATAAGACGAATGGCTAAACGTTAGACAAAAAGTCAACGGCGTCCTACATTAAAATATGGAGGTAGTAATAAAGTAGCTTATATCGGGCTAATAGCAGATTATATTAGTGTATGGGTAGCGGATATAAGCTCCAATAACGGAATTAATGAAGCAAACTTAAATTTAGATTGGACTATATCAATACTAAATTTAAGTTTCACTTAAAATTTATAAATTTATATTACACACTTAATTACTCATACATTACATAGCATAAATAAAATATGAATAAACCTATAGAGGGACAAGATAAAGAAGATACACAACGTTAAGTTTTCCTATCCATACGAGGAAAACGTCGTTACATCTTGGATTATTGCCACTAATCACAATCCTAAATAGGGGTTTGTTTGTAAAATTTCATTTCACTACTGGTTACAATGCAAAACTAAGGGTCTTTTTGCAAACCTTTGGATCGCTACCAATAATTGTGATACAAAATATGGTAAATACGTAATGTAAACTCCCTATATATATGTAGTGTAAAATGTAATAGTATATACAGTGTAAACCTTTAAACTACCATTTCATCCTACGGTAGTTTACAGGTTTACACCATATATAAAGTTTGCATTATATATTTTCCCTACATAACATGACCTTTTTTTTAAGGAAGGAATTGAGTTTATGTCGTTTTATATTGCTATAGGAGGAGATAAAAAAAGGTTTACAGTCTTACATATCTGTTACATGCGGTGCAAAGAAACAACAAAACATCTTTCGCCAAAGCCATAGACAAAAGTTGTGTTCGAACCAGTAGTTTCTTTGTGCCAGGCCGTGAGCGTCTAATTCTGGCATAATTGCAAAATCAACCTGCTCTTCACTTTGGCTTGTATCTTTAAAAATTATTCTATTCCTCTCCAGCGAGATGAGCCACTATGTTGTAACTTGGACTCCTAACTACTCCTTTCTCATGTTCTATGGCTTGAGTTTGGTCAGAGCTAATCGCTACGGAGTACCTATTTTCCCTACAAAACAGGGCGTATTCGATTTCGCTAGAAATCTGTCGTGTGATTTTTTTCCCGGTGATTTCACGGATTTGCTGACCGCACGATGGTGGAGGCTGCATGCGTGGTCAGCCGGTCGGGATGATCTTGTTCGCACTGTGCTCGTCCCTTTGGGCATGAGGAGTGGAGACGATCGCTGGACGGGACGACCTTCTCTGCACTTGAATCTTGTGCATCAGTCTGAACCAAGCCAAAGCTAGGATCCCACACTAGATTACACCACCATGGGGCCATGCCTAACAAATCTACCATCGCTAGAAACCTGTTCTATTCATTTTTTTTTTATATATTTGCTGATAATTTTTTTCTAGAAATTTAACGGATGTAATTACAATACAATCATAGTGTAATTACACTGTAACTTGTATATAATTACACTGTAACTTATATATAACTAAAATTACAGACATATATAACTAAAATTATATTTGTAAATTCAGTTGAGATGATATGTAAGTGCACTGTAATTTTGATAAAAAATAAAGTGTAAGTAAATATGTATTTGTTATTTTCTTTAAAATATAAAATTACAGTCCTATATAACTAAAATTACATTTGTAAATTCAGTTGATATGACATGTAAGTGCACTGTAATTTTGAGTCAAAGCTTCATCACTTGATAATGTAAAAGCACAATGCCATCTGATACTTGAAGATAAACGAATAGAGCTGAAGGAGTACTTGAATGATCTGTGTCACGACAAGCACAAGGTATTATGTTTCTATAATTTGCAGTACTGCTATTAATTTTGTAGCACTATGGTATCTCAGTTACGAATGAACTTTGCAGGTTATTGATAATATCTGTAAGAAATATGAACTAGAAAATATAGAAATCACTAATGCCAAAAAACAAAAGGTAAGCTAAGTTTCTTTTTTCTTTTGAAAAATATTTAAGCTAGGTATTTGGATTGCTGGTGTTATTCTAATGCTATATTTTTTCTGAATGTTGGAAAATTTAGGCAGAAAAACTCTCTAGGGAAATGAAAAACAAATGTAATAAAAAGATGCCCAAGTCACATGGAGCAAAGGTAAGTTGAACTAGTTTGATTTCTTCATTTGAAACAAATGAATGTTACTTTTTTGTGATGCATGTGCCATTGGAATGCTGCAAAAGTTGTTTGTGTAATAGTTGAATAAAGTAAGCTAAGCATTTCAGCTACTGATAGTTTTCTTTATTGATGCTCATTTCTTTCACTACTATGAAACTGAAAACTGACCATATGCTTGAGTCATGGGGGGTTTTGTACTAATGATTAATGAAAGTTGTATAAAAATGAAAAATACTAATAGATCCTTGAGTCACGAAGGGCAATATTCTTTTCAGGTGTTGAACACCATGAGGTTCTTCCATACAACTCCTTCTAAGGAGAAATCAAAAACAAAAAAGGTATGGTGATTGAGGGATTTTTTTCTCTGGGCCGGCGAAAGCCGGCCGGGGTATATATTAAGAAAGAGAGAGTTTAAGCAAACTGTACATACAAGAAAACACACAGAGCCAAAGCTCACATACAGAACCAGGAGACTGGTTCACCACATACACACGCGCTAGCTAGCTAGCCAATCCCAGCAACCGGAGGGCCACTCACACTGATCGCGCATAGAAGCCCCGCCGCCTTCCAAGACTCCCATTCCTCCGCGATGGATGCGCAAACCTGCTCCGCCGATGCAGCTTTTCCGTCGAAGATTCTAGCATTGCGTTCTTTCGAAACAAGCCACGTCACAAGAATCACCCCGGCGTCGAAGGTTTTTCGGTCCTGCTTGTGCACAATTTTGCGAGCCGTGTACCACCAATTGATTAAACCCTCCGATGGTGTGGAACAGGGGAGGTCCAGCCGGCTATGAATCCGCGTCCAAACTTGCTGCGTGAAGGGGCAGTCGTGGAAGATGTGTGGGCAGGATTCACCGTCAGCCAAGCATAGGTGACAAATCGAAGCCATTTGCCAACCCCGTCGCTGGAGATTGTCAGTGGTCAAGCAAGCTCCTCGCATCGCCAAAAACATGAAGAACTTGCATCTAGTCGGCGCCCTGGACTTCCAAATGATTTTCCCGATTGCCAACCTCGTCTTGCCGGCACAGAGAAGAGAGTAGGCTGATTTTACTGAGAAAACACCATTGGCCTCTGCCAACCAAACGATCGCGTCCAATCTCGATGTGTCCAGGGAAAAACCCCCTGTACCAAGTCCCAGATGGTGAGGTATTCAGCGATGGCCTGAATTGAGAGACCTCCCCGGATGTCAGTAACCCAAGCATTGCCCTGGAGAGCTGCAGCCACAGAACGACTCCTATTTTTGACAAAAGAGCATAGGATCGGTGCCATCGACAGGATTGAACCTCCCTCCGCTAACCAATTGTCTGTCCAAAATGCTGCTCTATTCCCGTCACCAAGCAACACTCTGCATCCCGCCGCCAGGCATTGTTCCGCCTTTTTGTCCACTAACAGCGGCAGGGTAACGACCCAGGGACAATCTGGATGTGCACGTCGCTGCCACAGCCACTGCGCACTTAATGCAATTCCCATCCTACTGAGGTTCAATATGCCCAAGCCGCCATTGTCGATTGGAAGCAAATCTTCTCCCATGCCACCAAACTGCTTCCTCCAGCCGCGCTATCATCCCCCTTCCAAAGAAAACCTCGACACTTCTTCTCAATCGCTTTGATCGTCCATGCCGGTAGCTCCAAAACCAACATGAAGTAGATCGGAATGTGTTATTTGAGAATGCACCATTGAGAAGATGACAAACAGTAAAAAAAAAAAGCTTCTGAAATGCGGAGATCTCTACCACATATATAGTACTGATTTGTTAAAGAGTGATCCAAAGCAAAACATCAATAATAGAAAGGTGGCACAAAGTGAAATTTACTCAGAAAGAAAATCATATGTCCAGGCTTTCACCGGACCAAAGATATGCACGTCATATTCCTAGTAATTGACGACGGAGCACTTCCTGCGGACCTCTCCATCACTCCCCGGCGGCGGCTGGAGGTTCCCCATATTCACCATGGCCTCGCCGAAGTCACCGAAGAACTCCATGTCAAAGAGCCCCGTCGCGTGCTTCTTGACGTAGGCTCCGGTGAAGTCGTCGTCGAGCAGCACGGCGTCGGACCGGAACAGCCCGCGGCGCCGCGCGACCTGCGTGTAGTAGCCCGTGTCGAACTTGGGCGATCTCTTGGGGGACATCTCCACCATGACCCCCGGGTTGTCGGCGTTGGCAGCGGCAGCGGCGCCGCACTTGGACCGGAGCTCGTTGAGGTAGGCCGGGTCGAGCTCCGGGTCGACGTCGTTGAGCCTGTTCCCGCCGGTGTAGTTGTAGAGGCGGTCGTGGAACGGCTGGCAGCGCGAGAAACCGATGGTGTGCGCACCTAGAATGGTCACGTTAAGTAATTAAGATCGATGATTGCCGCAGTCGATCTGATGATAATTGATGATATCTTGTGGCGGAGCTGCACCCGATAGGACGACGAGATCCTTGGCAGTCAAGTTCTTATGGGCGAACGCTGATTGCAGCTGTGCCATGCCTGAATTTGGTGGCGGGAGATCAACCGTCTCGGCGGCGTTCGATATTTTTCCATCGAGCCGCCCAGTTGGTACAGGCCAAAACGGGCCATTACTCTGAATTAGGAGCGCACAAAATTATATTTAGTTGCATCATATTTGTATGTACTCCATCTCTAGTCGTTGCTATAAACTCGAGTGCTTTCAGATTTTAGTTCTGCGTTTTCTGATTAGGCCAGCTTTAACAGAGAAATGGCCTTATAGGATTTTTTTTCCCCGATGTTGTATGCCGCATGCATGCAGGATGGAAATGGCCGGTAATTATGGTTTAGGGCTTGTTCACTTTGATGTCATTTTCAACACTACCAAATTTTGGTAAAGTTACTTAAAAAAGTGGCTATATTTAATTTGCTGCCAAAATTTGATAACTATATAAGAAATCCTACCAAAATTTTGGTAAGTTGCCAAAATTTTAACAGCTATGCTAAAATTTGGTAAGGTTTTTTTTACATCAAAGTGAACATCAAAGTGAACAGGCCCTTAATCTCGAAATGTGTCCCACAACAACTGAGATATTGAGTCGCATCAAGATAGCTGAGTTACCCAATGAACAGCGTCCCTGGCGGCAAGGGCGAGAATGTCAGCACACGAAACAGTCCCAGGACAAGCCTGCTCCAGCTTCTCCTTGATGCTGTCGATGACGTCGAACCCTCTCAGGCCTGCACTCGTTTCAGCTTCTTTCTCGGCGTCGACGGCGCCGCCGGCCACCGAGTCCAGCAGGATTGACCCGTCGCATCCCTGCTTAGATCACAAGCACACACATGAGTACATGACACATCTCTAAGAGTATCAACCCACTGCATAAGCACTACTACTCATCTACAATCTTTGAACTCAGTATGTACTCACCCTGACGAAGCAGTCGTGGAAATGGAGCCTCAGGAGAGCGCCGGCGAGATACGGCGCCACGGATAGAACAGATGCAACCTCCTGCCTCACGGTCTCTTCTGCGCCGTTGCATGTGTCCCCGTAATACCCAACTTTGAGCTGTGCCTGCGCAGAGCTGGACGAGACGAGAGCTGCTGCTGCTGCTGCTACTAACACGACAAAGATTGCTGCCATCATCAGGGGGCTTCAATTCCTGAGTTATATATATGCCCCAGAAATTTGTGCTAATCGATGCAGAATCGAGCATTACTATGTTGCAGCTTATATAGCCAGTAGATACGTTGACAAATCACAAATGGATCGAGGCTGTTGTATCTTCAGTTAAGTACGGGCTAGCTAGCTGTTGGAACCAAACCAAGTACTCCCTCCGTATTTTAATGTATGACGCCGTTGACTTTTTAACCAACGTTTGACCATTCGTCTTATTCAAATTTTTTATGCAAATACAAAAATGCTTATGTCATGCTTAAAGAACATTTGATTATAAATCAAATCACAATAAAATAAATGATAATTACATAAATTTTTTGAATAAGACGAAAGGTCAAACGTTTGTTAAAAAGTCAACGGCGTCATACATTAAAATACGGAGGGAGTACTATCGTACATCGAGGTAATTGAATATGATGTATTCTTTCTTTCGGGGTGCCAAATTGCTAGTTTCATAGAACTTGCATAATTGGGGGTACACAAATGTCATCACTTGCATAATTGTGCATAATTGAGCGTTCAGTGATTATGGTTGTACATTCTTATATATAAATATTTGCTTATTAACATCGAGCTGATTGTCAAAGCATTTTGTTTAGGATTAACTCAATAATTCTCCCACGGAAAGAAATAAGATGGAAGAATGGCACAAAGTTAGTTAGGAACTGCTTACCGTTACAGGCATATATATATAAATATTGGATTACTCCACCCCCTCTTTGATAAGCCTGTCGGGAGCTTGGCCGCCTAGAGAGGCCGGAACATGGATATCGCCGGGAGAACAACATTCGTGAAACTGGTTCTCTCCTCGCAACCGGTATACCTCCTAACCGCGCTAAAAGTGCACAAAGAGTCACTGAAGGTCCTAGACAAGCAGTGCAAGCATTATTTCCTCCGGGCGGGATGTGAAAACCTTACGAGAGGAAAAAGCAAGAAGCAAGGTTAACTCGACAAGAACCTACTCCCCCATCGCTAATGGCGGCCTACGAGTGCTCGACTTGGTGAAGTTCTGTTGATGGAAAACACGGCGGTCTGACCTATGACACCATGCCGGTCTGACCGAGCGGCCTTATGCCGGTGTTCGGCCTCTGGGTGAAAAACCCGAGCCGCCAGAGCCGCAGCCTGTTAGACCGAGCCCTGGCCGGTCTGACCGGCCGCCCATGGCGGTTTGATTGGTCCCCGTTGTTTACACCTAAATTTGGCACTTCGAAGTAAAATAGGGAAAATTGCCAAAGTTTGGAAGTCTGCCGGTTTTCCTCTGTGGGGCCGGTCTGACCGCCGTGTGTGGACCGGTCAGACAGCCGAGTGAGGGCCGGTCAGACCGGCGGTGTGTGGCCGGTCTAACCGGCGGTGTGTGAGTCCGGATCTGTTTCACCGGGTCTCGAAGTTTCCTTGCTCGGGAAGGCATGTTTCGGGTTTCCTTTGGATTCTATCCCGAGTTGGACAAAACCTTCCGTTTTGCCCACGAGACGGGTAGTTATCTAGAATCGGCTCCGCTAGCCGGTTTAGTTATCAAAACCCATATTGGTTTAGCTTTTGCTAGATTGAGGTGGTTGGCGACTCTAGGATCACCGCAAGACGTTAGGTGCTGCGATCATGCTTGTCAACTTGTCACCAAAAGTTGCCAACACCCGTGTCTTAGTGCATTTAATGCACTACAACGTCTAGTTTTCTAGTCGTTGTAAAGTAGTCCGGTCTGACCGGCCACCCTATGGCGGTCTGACCGGAAGTGCACTGAGTTGGGGATTTTGACCCCCAACGGCTAGTTTTTGTGAGTGGGAGTATAAATACTCCCCCACCAGCAGCAAAGGAGCTCTCTTGGCACTTGCTTCACTTGCATACACCCCTTGCACACTCTTTCACACTCTCCAGGGCTTGTGTTCATCCATTTGGTGTGATTGAGAGTTGATTAGTCAAGAGTCAAGTGCATTTGCTTCATTGTAGAATTAGTGTGGCACTTGATCATCTCTAAGCCAGGTCATCGCTTGTTACTCTTGGAGGTTGCCGCCTCTTAGACGGCTTGTGAATGTGTTTTCCGGTGACCTCTCGAAGGAGATTGTGCAGAAGGCCCGACGCCGGTTGTGAGTGGTTTGGAGTTCACCACCTTCGGAGTGAAGGAAGAACTACCCTTAGTGATTGAGGCTTGGGTAGTCCACTTTGTGGGCCGACTCCCTCCTTGCCCACCCCTTGACGAAGAGAGTTTGCGGTGGCTTCGTGGTTTTGAGTGGTGAAGTTGGGCTCGCTTAGGAAACCGGCGAGTTTCCGAACCTTGGGTGAGAAACTCCTTGTCTCTTGTCTCATTTACTTATTGAATTTATATTTGTGCAATTTACTTTAATAGAGACATATTTGAGCCCATATCACTTTAGGTTTGCAAAACATGACTTAGTTGCGTAATTAACTTTGTCCCTCACCAAGCCTAGCAACTTAGATTAGTTTTGATTATGTGTCGTTTAGTTTTAAATCACCTATTCACCCCCCTCTAGTCGACATCTCGATCCTACAAGATCAGGGACAAGGAGGAGGAGGCATTGTTCCCCTCGCGCGGCAAGGACTTGACGACGCGGCTGTTGAGGGGAGCGCGAGGCGGGGAGGTGGCGGCGGCTGCTGCAGCACGGCGTCGGCGTCGGTCTCGGCACCGACAGCGAGGGTCGGGGATGAGCGCGCCGCTACCACGGCGGCATCCGGGGAGGAGGAGGCGTCGTTCCCCTTGCGTGGCGAGGGCTTGATGACGAGGCTGCTGAGGGGGGCGCGAGCGGGGGGAGGCGGTGTTAGTCTCGGACTCCGGCTCCAGCTCCGGCATCGGACCTCCTCACTCCCCCGCCGTCGGCGTGACCGCTTGCCTCCACCGCCGTTGCTGACTAGGAGGCGTCCTGCTGTGAGCCTGTCGCCATAGCGTCACCGCTTGAGCCCGCCACCCCCGCGCCGCTGCTTGAAGAAAGGGGAGATGGGGAGAGAGGAGGAAGAAAAGATGGGGTGAGAATGACATGTGGGTTCCATGTGGCCCCCACCATTTTTTATTAACTTTTTTGGTGTAACTGACATGTGGGGTTACAATTTTTTTTTATTTTCTAAATCAAATTGCCACATATGCGCCATGTCAAAGCCACATCAGATAAAGACCGAGTCAAATTAGCTACGTATGCACCATATGAGCTAAAACTGCCATCCAAACTGTCTTGGGACATATATATTGTACCGGTTTTGATAGTTGAAGAACCCGTTGTGTCTGGTTTTCCAGTTGAAGGACGAAAATCGGATTAGTTGACAAGTTAAGCGATCTTAGATGAACTTATTCCGTAAAAGTTCGGATCGTACGGTTCCAAAATATCTCGGCCCGGCCCATCAAAAAACTTTGAGCAGGCAAGTGCATACGTCAACATGGGCCTATAAAGTTTAATGGGCTTTAACTTGGAAGACCCTTCCTACCCAGCCCGGCCCGACCCATGATTTCACCATCCTTCTCTGCCATCGACCGGCCACGCTCCAGCTCCGCACACCGCCGCCGCCGACGACGACCGCCGCGCTCCTCCACCTGGTGATCCCAGGTTAGCGATCTCTACGCAGTACCCAGGTATGCTTCGTTCTCTGTTCGGGCCATCTTTCTGCCTCTCCAAACCCCTCTCCGGACAGACGGATCGGAGGGCTAATACAGAAGGAGAAGGGGGGCAATGCGTGACGGAGATGGGGAAATCTGGTTTTGGGGAATAGGTGTAGGTGGCGGCGGAGAGGGTGATAGCGATGATCAGTATCTAGGATTTCCAGTTCGACGGGGAGATGCAGCCTTTTCAGAAGATGTAAACTTTGCCTGTGCGAAGACTGGAGCCAGAAAGACACACAGCATATGGTAGGTTAAGTGGTCATCAGTTCATCAGTAGGATTCAGTTCAAAGGATGATTACTGAGTGCATCTCATTAGCTTTGAAATGTGTGTTTGATTAATTTGGATATTGGCACAGTGGGCAAGCATCATGCTTCCATTTTATTTTCCCTTCTGTATTCTGAAACTAACGCTTAGCATATGTTCTTGAGTTCTTCCATTTTATTTTTTCCTTTTAGAGCTCATAACCATTATTATTCGATTATCTATGCAGATATCTGTTATGAATAATTCGGATGCCTTGAAACGCCTTTATGTAAGTTTCTCGAGATACCAAGTTGGTTTTATTTATCTTTTTAAATTACAGGAAGGAATTGCCAACAGAGCTGTTTGAGAAACACGTATCCTCCCTCCACCACCAAAGTTTGAGTACTATTGATTAATCTGATCCAAAGTTTCTACATAGTATCTTTCTTTTCTTTTTCTCGTATGGTGATCTAATGGTTGGGAAAAAAAATGACAAGTAGATAATAGCAAAATCAGTCATCTGATCAAAATTTCAAGTAACTCAGGCTCCATTTTTCTTTTCGAAACTGACCAACATTTGGTTGGGATTATATCATACTAGAAGAAAGCAAAGACTACATAATAACAACAAGGAGTCAGTCTTCTTGGCACGCTCCTGCCAAAATAAAGTTGCAACATATTACTGCGATTACTCAGGAATCAAATATCAAATATCCTCGTCATCGCCGGTTAGTAGGCTTGCCAGTCCTTTTAACCTCCTGTTTACCATGCCCAAGTTTCTTCGTGATCCGGTCAATGATGCGTGCCGTTGTGGATTCCTCATCACGGAACACTCTATCGTCCCCTTTCTTTCCAAATCTTCCAGGTGATGAAGACTGATGTGGATGAACATGGATTTAACCCCATTCTTCTCACTTCCACAGTAATTTGCAGTTCCTGAACTCCCAAGTAATTTTCAGTTCCTGTACTCCACTAGTGAAGGGGATTTCACTCACCAATTTTCGTCGGGCAAGCTTAGGGGCCCAGCCAAACTGGTCCTATATATCTCTGTGCTCTTAGGCCACTTCTATTTTCTTTCATTTTCTATGAAGTGCCCATTCTTTTTTCCGACTGAATAAAGCTTAGTGCAGTTGGAGCAAGGGCACTCTTATCATGCCACATGGTGATAGATAGTGGTGTCACAATCGATTTCCTCACACCCCACCCAGTTCTCAGCCATGGACATAAAAGAGCAGCTAGCTAGTAGCATGATGAACACGAGAATTAAGAATTATATAGATACTGCTGCTCTACCACCCTCTTTGGTGCACGTTATTATTCAGAGTTGAAACGACCACTTGAGATCAATCCCTTTTGGGGTTTTTTTTGGCTCCATGATAAAGAAAGAGATCAGAAAGCACTGCAAAAGTGCCATTCATTTCGTGCTCGTTGATCGGTTTCGTTAGAGCAGGTACAATAGCAGACTATAAGCCAGCTATAAATATATTTTAAAGAGATAAAGGAAGAGAGAGAAGAGCAGCGGGCTACAGATCTGTAGCCAGCTGCAGCACGGACTACAAGACGTAATATGTGTATGACAGGTGGGACCAAGTATTAATAGTATAGTAAGCAACTATTGTATGAATTGGCTATTACATTGGCTATAGAAGATTTGGAGCTAGTAGTGGGCTGCACTATTGACCTTGCTCTTAGAGCAGGTACAATAGCAGGCTATAAGCCAACTATAAACATAATTTAAAGAGATAAAGGAAGAGAGAGAAGAGCAGCGGGCTACAGATCTGTAGCCAGCTGCAGCACGGACTCCAAAACGTATTGTGTGTATGACAGGTAGGACCAGGTATTAATAGTATAGTAAGCAACTATTGTATGAATTGGCTATTACATTGACTGTAGATAATTTGGAGCTAGTAGTTACACTATTAAACTTGCTCTTATCGTGCTGCACGAAAAGCGCCATGGAAGAAAGGCACCATGAGCATACCTCGATCGCCCAGGCGTTGGTTTTATCAGTCGACCTGCAATTTCAGATTCTCTGAACCTTTCTGGCCGGTCGAATTCTGAATTGTCTCCATACGGCCATAGTGGAGCACTTGGATTCGTTGGAGGACACCGGCCGTTTACTTGGTAAACAGTCACTGCTCACTGCTACATATGCCAGGTAACCCTGTGTGTGTAGCACATGAAAGTAATGGAGTCTGATCTGTGTCACTGTGTTCTGTGTGGCCTGTTTCAGGAAATGACCTTGGAAACAGTCTCTTATCTCTGCGAAAATCCAAGAAAAATCCTTAGAGCAGGTACAATAGCAGGCTATAAGCCAGCTATAACCACATATCGAGAAGAAAAGAGAAGAGAGAGAAGAAAGCGGGCTACAGATTTGTAGCCGGCTGCAACACGGACTCCAATACGTTATGAGTGTATGAGAGGTAGGACCAGATATTAATGATGTAATATATTTTTATAGATAACTATTGTATGAATAGGCTATTAGATTGGCTATAGATGATTTGAAGCCAACAGTTGGCTATACTATTGAACTTGCTCTTAGCTCAAAAATGGACTGGAAGTACCAAGAGGTAAAGCAATGATTGGAAAAAACTTTTTTTTTGAGTGGACAATGATTGGAAAAAACTTGGCTTATTATTACTGATTTTACTACTCCCTCTGGTTCTAAACATGAGTTACTTTAGTCTTCTCAACTCCTTCAAATGCGAATTACTCCATAAATTTCAAGTCGTTTAATTTGTTTACGCTATTCTTTCATCCTTGCTGAAAATAATCGCTACCACTCTTGAATAATGAGTTTAGCATATATTTTTACTACTACACTTTGACCCTGTTTGGGGGAGCTTATCCCAGCTGCAGCTTTTCCCAAAAGCTGCTTCTGCTAGAAGCTGCCCTAAACAGTCCACAGCTTCTGAGAATCTGTAGTTACAAATTCTGAAAAATGAACTAAGAATCCAGAAGCTGGAGAAGCTGGGTTCCAGAGCTTTTCCAGATTCTCAGAAGCTGGCTACCAAACAGCTGCTTCTCAGAATCTAAAAACTCCCCTAAACAGGCTCTTTGAATCCAAGCTATTACACTTTGAATCCAAGCTATTATACCAGATTGTGAGGTTAACTGGCCTTCAATTTATTCTTTGGTGAACTGGTGGTGTACTGCAGATGAAACCTCAAACAGAGCTGTTGATGTGCTGAATGTGCTTAGAGACCCATAGACTGGCTCTGTGGAGTTGGAATTATTTTTGTTGCACACGTTTCTACGAGTGACTTCTCCACGTACTTCCTCCGTCCATGCAAAGTGAAGAGAAGAGAATGATATTTACTTGTCTATTGTCAAAGCAGAGAGCAGTTTGTGCCAGTCTGGATTGCATCCAGTGTTCCTGGAGCTACAGCACCACCACCTGCTCCCTTAATGCACAGATGCCTCAAGCCACTGTATAATTTGTAAAATTCATGCCAACAAATACATAGCAGTGTTTGGTATATTTTGTTATCTAATCCTAGCATGGATAATTTATTTAATTGACTATAATCCAACACCATGTGCCTAATTGGCATCATTGACTTACAAGAACAATGTTATTTCTTTTTCAACCTGATACATGTGCATTCTTGCAGTCCAAGTGAATATTATCTGAGACATGCTCAGTATTATGAGAACTATCCATTATTATATACTAATTTTGGTTTCTGACCATAATATCGACTTGTTTCAGGTGTATGTGTAATGTGCGGGAAGCAAGTGCTGGACAGGAAGCTGTATAAGCAAAGCAATGTGTAATGTCAACTCCTGTACCATCCATGATAATCTTGTAGGCAAAATTTGCTACAGGGCATCGAAAAAACGTGTAATTAGCTCGTGGACACCGCAAGATCGAGAATTTGCTGTCAGGCATCACAAAAAATATGTAATTAGCTCCTGGACACTCGGGACCTTATTTTATTATTTCCTGTGAATTTAGAGAGAGAAACACTAAATAAAGACAAGTTTGCCCTTGGGTCTCGACCTGGACAGTGACAACACATTGGGTTGGCCGGCAGTGGCGGCGGAGCTGAACACGTGCAGCACTTGTGTTCTGTCCCTGTGATGGGTCCGAGCGGCGGCGCGCGGCCATCGCCGGGATGCTCCACGCTGTGGCCGGCGTGCGTGTGCTCGTCGCCGCTGATGACCCCCTTGGCGTGGAGCTAACGGACGTGTTGATCGACGACACCGACGCCAACAACAACATCGCGGAGCTGCTCCTCGCCAGCCTCGACGCCGGCATCCCATTCTCCCGCCGTGTCAATGGCAGCTACTTCGCAATTGCAAGGGAGAGAAATGGGGATCAAACAACAATTTGAATATAGAGATGGAGAGATCACAAAAAAACTGAGGGGAAATTTTGATCGGGAGGGCCGAGGGCGAGAGCACATGCACATACAATGAATTCCCTTTCGTGTATGGCGCCGAGCTAGTTCTTTCCAGCCGGCTCGGCGGCGCGGCAGCAAGTCGTCCGGCACGGCCAAGCAGCCCGCACAGGATGGCGAACGCCACGAGGCAGAGGTTGACGACGTCCCGGCCGCTCTTGAGGCTAAGCCCGCCCCCTCCTCGCTGGTGCTCTCCTCCCCTCCTCCCCATGGCCCGCCTCGCCGCACCACCGACGGCAAGAACATGAGCACGATCAGCGAGAAGAGCAGCACGAGCACCCACACCTTCGCCCCGCCGGCACCATTGTCGTCGCCGTCAATGCTCATGTACGACGGTGACGACGACGTCGTAGCAGTAGTAGTAGCACCAGGACCCGCCCTCGCGCCATCGCCGCTCCTCACCCTGGCGTCCCCGTCCATCGCCGCGCGCCAGCCACTTCCTCCCTCGATTCAATTCGATTCCTCAGCACATGCACGCACGCAGCGAGCCAGCGATGCGACGGCGGCGACCACGGGCCAGAGCATCTCCACCGGCATCAGCCCGCAGCGGCCGCTAGCGGAGCTCGTCGACTTCACGAACTTCCACGGGAGGTCGATGCGCAGCATCTCAAGCCCCACGGCCTCCTCCTTCCTGTTGTCCTTGTAGCTGTCGTCTTCCTCGTCTTCCGGCGTGGCGGCGCAGATGGGGGAGAAGGCAGCAGCGCGCGCGTGCGTCGGCTGCCACCGGCGGTGGCGGCGTGCGCGTGCGTTGGCTGGCGGCGGTGGTGCAGAAGTGCGTGCGATGGCGTGCGTTGATGGCCTGCGTGGGCTCCGGCCGCCGCGCGGAGGTGGTGGCGGCGGTGCTCTGGCCGGTGTGAGGGCAGGGGCAAAATCGTACTCTCATCAGTGTTTCTCTCTCCAAATTCACAGTAAATAATAAAATAAGGCTCCGAGTGTCCAGGAGCTAATTACACGTTTTTTGTGATGCCCAACAGCAAATTCTCATTCTTGCGATGTCCACGAGCTAATTACACGTTTTTTCGATGCCCTGTAGCAAATTTTGCCTTATTAAAATGAGAGGGAATATGTATGTACGCAGCTAGCTAACTCGTGGATTTGAGCTGTGCTGTCGTCAGTTCGATCTTACAGTTGTAAAGCACACACCATTGTTCCCTGTAATTAACCTGTGAGGCACTAGTCCCCGTGATGAGTGCCGCACGAGATGCTGAGATTAATTGCTGCTACGAGCATAACATGCCTGGTGTTGGTCCTAACAAGTTAACAAAGAGTGCATATATTAATTAGCTTTTCAAGCCAGGGGAGAAAAAGAAATAATAAAACGCAGGTATTTTAGGATATTGTACTATATATGAATAAAATGCAATGGATGCCATCAGAAAGCTAGTGATGGGGATAAGATTACCCTTCATGATCATTTCGCTATCGGAATGGCCAAGTAGAGAGCGCCACTGCACCATGGTGGATCTATTGGATGCCATAGAATGGCCCCCACCAAATCCGCAAGTGCAGTGAACGTAAACATTCTCCCCTCTTCTTCAGGGAACGCACGCCTGAGAATGCCACCAAGCCTGTCAGACCAGAGCAAAGATCAAGCGTGCGGCAAGGAAGAAATATTGCAATCCTAGCATACTCCTCTGGTTAGTACATGAATTGGTAAATGCGCATGTAGGTCTCGGACACGGTTTTACTTCATTCGCTGGAACGATGATATAGGCATACAGGTGTTTCTTTTTTTATTAAGATGGAGATGAAGTCCATGCCCGTAAATGATAAAGTCGTTAGCATATAATTAATTGAGTTTTAATTATTTCAAACGTGGAAAATAGATTTATTTTATATTTTAAAGTAACTTTTAAGTTTTCGTATAAGACGCGTATTTTAGCAGTTTGAAAAACATGCTAACGAAAAACAATGAAAAATCTACATCTAAATTAGAAAAAAGAGAAAAGAACGGGAGAGTATCAATTTTGCATGTCAATCTAATTAATTTCCTCAAATAATTTTCTTAAATATGGTCACCTCCTAATCCATGTTCAAAGCTGCCCTGTGCTAATCCATGAAGAGGACATTGCAGTGTCCTAGAGAGTGCATTTTTATATAAAGAAAACTAACTGTATTCAAACCAATTTAGCCAGTAGATACAGACATGCATTATTTCATTTATCAAAGGGAAAACACATAAGAGCAAGTTTAATAATAGAGCCAACTATGAGCTTATAGCTTATGTTAGAGTTCACATGTATAGTAAATGAGCTATAAGGTTATATCTTTTTTTTCTCCTTCTCTCTCTATCTCTCACCTATGCATTTAATATATTTATCTTGAAGTGTGTGAATAGCTAGCTCTTGCATGAGAGCCAACCCTCTCCATTTTTCAAATTCTCTTTCCTCCACATAAGCTTATAGTTGGCTTATAGCCTACTATTATACTTGCTCTAAGTGCACACACCATTATACACATGGCACATCGAAGAATGTGTCTCCTATCACATGGTTAAAAAGAGATAGAGATCAACGACGACTCTTTAACCTTACTGAAAAATTTTATTGAAAAATGCATCTGTGTATGCTTAATTTATTTTTCTCTATTTCGAATACTTGACTGTGGTGTTTTATATCCATAATGTACTTATTTTTTCCTATTAATCAAATATTCCTTTGCTTTTGCATCTTGGAAAAGTGAGAGAAAAGAAAAGGGGAAATTGGTGGGTTTGGGGAAAATACTCACACGCTTGCTGAAGAAAAAGTGATGGCAGGCAAACTGGAAAAGTGGTAGCCATCGAATGCCTGAGGATATTTGCCTGCCAAAAGTGCCAAATGTTTTCTCCCGAGAACGCCCTCGGACCCATAAAAATAAGTGCATTATCTCTTTTGACTCTTTTAATAGATCAGTCCCCAAGAAACATTGGAATTTGCAGATCTGAAATTACTTTCCAACGTCTTGGAAACCATCTGAGTATACAATGTTTCATACGAATAACATCGTATATGCTTCACTAAAACATTTCGAGGTAAATATTCATTTCTTGCTTAATTTAGTAAGGTAGGAGTATTAGCCGCTCAAAATGAAATTGGGATAAGCTACAGGTTATAAGTTATAACCAATTTTAAATTTCAGGATTACTTTACTTTTTTTTCACTTTCTTCGCTTAATCTCCCGCCGCGCGGAGGTGGTGGCGGCGGTGCTCTGGCCGGTGTGAGGGCAGGGGCAAAATCGTACTCTCATCAGTGTTTCTCTCTCCAAATTCACAGTAAATAATAAAATAAGGCTCCGAGTGTCCAGGAGCTAATTACACGTTTTTTGTGATGCCCAACAGCAAATTCTCATTCTTGCGATGTCCACGAGCTAATTACACGTTTTTTCGATGCCCTGTAGCAAATTTTGCCTTATTAAAATGAGAGGGAATATGTATGTACGCAGCTAGCTAACTCGTGGATTTGAGCTGTGCTGTCGTCAGTTCGATCTTACAGTTGTAAAGCACACACCATTGTTCCCTGTAATTAACCTGTGAGGCACTAGTCCCCGTGATGAGTGCCGCACGAGATGCTGAGATTAATTGCTGCTACGAGCATAACATGCCTGGTGTTGGTCCTAACAAGTTAACAAAGAGTGCATATATTAATTAGCTTTTCAAGCCAGGGGAGAAAAAGAAATAATAAAACGCAGGTATTTTAGGATATTGTACTATATATGAATAAAATGCAATGGAGGCTATCAGAAAGCTAGTGATGGGGATAAGATTACCCTTCATGATCATTTCGCTATCGGAATGGCCAAGTAGAGAGCGCCACCATGGTGGATCTATTGGGGTGCACTAGAATGGCCCCCACCAAATCCGCAAGTGCAGTGAACGTAAACATATTCTCCCGTCTTCTTCAGGGAACGCACGCCTGAGAATAGCACCAAGCCTGTCAGACCAGAGCAAAGATCAAGCGTGCGGCAAGGAAGAAATATTGCAATCCTAGCATACTCTGGTTAGTACATGAATTGGTAAATGTACATGTAGGTCTCGGCCACGGTTTTACTTCATTCGCTGGAACGATGATACAGGCATATTGGTGTTTCTTTTTTTTTATTAAGATGGAGATGAAGTCCGTGCACGTAAATGATAAAGTCGTTAGCATATAAGTAATTGAGTTTTAATTATTTTAAATGTGGAAAATGAATTTGTTTTATATTTTTAAAGTGTTTTCGTACGAGACGTGCAGTTTAGCCGTTTGAAAAATGTGCTAACGGAAATAAGGAAAAATCTATATCTTAATTAGAAAAGAAAAGAACAGGATAAAGTACCAATTTTGCATGTCAATCTAATTAATTTCCTCTAGTAATTTTCTTAAATATGGTCACCTCCTAATCCATGTTCAAAGCTGTCCTGTGCTAATCCATGTAGAGGACATTGCAGTGTCCCAGAGTGTATTTTTATATAAAGAAAACTAACTGTATTCAAACCAATTTAGCCACTAGGTAGTACATACATGCATTAATTCTTTTATCAGAAGGAAAACACATAAGCACACACCATTAGGGCAGTCCCAACCCTCCATCTAGGATGATGTCTATGGCATTAACTACATTGCCATGTAGCACTTTTAACTTATGTGGCACTATATTAATTAAGAGAGAGAGTGAAGAGAGGAAGAAACTGGGTCTCATGCAAGACACAGCTTCAACACGAGAACCTATGCACTAGACACTATAAGTATAAATATGATTGGTAGATAAGAGAGATGATGCATTTATTAATGGCCCACTTTAAGAAATCATGGGTTGTAGAGCGTAATTTCTATTGTGATGTCTTATTGACATGACACCATAGACACTGCTTATGAACATTATGGGTTGGGACTGCCCTTATACACCTGGCACTCATATAATGTGTCTCCTAACACACAGTTAAAGAGATAGGGTCATAGAGATCAACGGTAACTCTTTAACCTTACTGAATTTATTTATCTCTATTTCGAATACTTGACTGTGGTGTTTCATATCTATAATGCGCTTAATGTTTTCTTATTAGGCCCTGTTTAGATCCTCCAAAATGGTAAATTTTGTAGCACTTTTTGCCATTTTGGATCTAAACACTAGTAGCAAAAGTTGGCAATTTGGCATTTGGCATTTGCTAGTCCATAGTAGCAAATTATGCTAAAAAGTGCTTTGGGACCACTCCCTCTCTCTTTCTCTCTCTCACTTTAGTGCTAGAATGGCAAAACTTTAACATGCATCTAAACACCAACCAGTACTTTTGCAATGCCAAAACTTTTGCCACCAAAACTTTTGTCATTTGCCATTCTAAATAGATCTAAACAGGCCCTTAATCAAATATTCCTTTGCTTTTGCATCCTGGAAAAGTGAGAGAAGAAAAGGGGAAATTGGTGGGTTTGGGGAAAATACTCACACGCTTGCTGAAGGAAAAGTGATGGCAGGCAAACTGGAAAAGTGGTAGCCATCGAATGCCTGAGGATATTTGCCTGCCAAAAGTGCCAAATGTTTTCTCCCGAGAACGCCCTCGGACCCATAAAAATAAGTGCATTATCTCTTTTGACTCTTTTAATAGATCAGTCCCCAAGAAACATTGGAATTTGCAGATCTGAAATTACTTTCCAACGTCTTGGAAACCATCTGAGTATACAATGTTTCATACGAATAACATCGTATATGCTTCACTAAAACATTTTGAGGTAAATATTCATTTCATGCTTAATTTAGTAAGGTAGGAGTATTAGCCTCTCAAAATGAAATTGGGATAAGCTACAGGTTATAAGTTATAACCAATTTTAAATTTCAGGATTACTTTACTTTTTTTTCACTTTCTTCGCTTAATCTCAACTTCTAAATTTCTATAAAAAGGTTTTGTCTTAAAAAAGTCATTCCTGTTGCTTCAATCATATCCTTTCGCAGTATGGGCAGCCACGGGAAAAAAGACGCCGGACAAACCTTGAGCTTCTATGCTAAATCTTTTACTCGGTCTATTTCCAAATATGTTTAAAATTTCTCATAACCGTTCCGAATTTATTTTTTATTCCTCCTTAATCTTTGTGAAGAACTTAGAGGGGTATATATTTTAAGGGTCTATTCATTTTGAAGAAAAACCAAAAGATTTGGATTCCTAAGAATTAACTCTTATGAGTATCATTCGGTTCATAGGAATATACTACATCCGTCCCAAAAAAAAAGTAATTCTAGTTTGTTTAGCATATATTAAGATTTCATAAGAAAGACTATAATGCCCTTATTAAATGGTGTATAGGTAAGAGTGAGAGGGTAGTTAAGGGTAAAACAGAGAGAAATTTGAGTGAGAAGTGATTAATGGGACCATTGGTACTTTACAGTGACAACTATTTAGGACAGATTCAAATCCTAGAAATACAATTATCATGGGGCATAGGTAGTAGATATAGAAAAACCAAATGAAAATTTTCTTTCCCTATAGACAAAACATAGCAAATTTTTCATCCACTCAAACATCTTGAAAAATTCCTATGAATTAAAGTGTGGCATTCTTATTCCTCCACTCTCCTATTCATATGTGTTAAAATTCCTCCAAAATGAATATCTTATGATGGAGTACATGGAAACATTTTGTAAGTTCCATACAACTACCATGGGCTTCTGTGAAAAATCCATCATGTATAAATAACCTGTTCTCTCCCATTCCCCATCCTCTCCTCTGCTCTCCATTTGCTCGCGGCAGATTGAGTGTGTCCGTGTGAGATAGAATCTTTTTGTTGCCCTTCAAAAAGAGCAAAGTGGCAGTGCTTTTCCCTCCGGTTCCTCGTTTTGGTAGTATTCCATTGTTCCTATTACCACTTCCCAACGAACTAACCGAAGCCCCGGATACAACAAAAGAGAAGACGCAAAGGAATCATCAGAAGCAGCAGCAGCAGGCGACCATGGGCGACGCCGCCTCCAACCAACCTGTAAGTTCATCTTGGTTTTTGCCGTTTTGCTTTGTGTGGTTCTTCGTCCTGATTAATTGCGAGAGGTGAACGAGTTTTTTGACCTTGTGTTTACTGGAAAGGATGGAGGATTTTGCTTTGTGTGTTTTTTGCTGAATTTTTTTGTTGGGTGTTTGCAGGTTCTTGCGGCGAGCGATCTTGGCCAATCGAACTTGGACGCCGGCGCCGGCGCGGGAGCAGTCGGCGGCGGCGGGTTCATCGCCCTCGACGTCAGCGCCCTCTCCTCGCTCGCCGGCGACGGCCCGGACACCACGGCGGCGCCACCACGGACACCGGTAAGTTGGGATAGACGCGAGCGCGCGCGGCGATGGCGACGTCGGCGATGTACAATTGTACATACATACGAGCCTCCGTTTCTTCCGTTCGTTTCCAAAGATTTGATTGATTCTTTCCTCTTTGTGTGGTTGTGCCGCGGACGCGACGCAACAGAAGGTGGTGAGGTCGCTGTCGAGGAAGGGGGAAAGGAAGCCGGCCGACGGCGACGGCAATGGCGCCGCCGGTCAGTCCACCTATAAATCACATCCAATTAAAGATTTCATCACCTCATCAGTTCACATCTAATTTGATAGTATCAATATCTTCAGAGTTCTCTCTTTTCGCTTGGCATTTGTTGGTTTTTTTTTTCAAATACTCAATTCGATCCTGACAGTGACAGATCGGTTACCTTGTCACAGGATTTAGCTAGTAATCCAAGCTGACAAGTGACACCCATGGCGAATTAGTTTACGTACGGGTCAGGATTAATCGAGGCCGTGTGTGACTTTTGGCACTCTCATGTGCAGGGACAGGCAAGAGGCCGCCGCTGTCGCCGCTCTTCGTGCATGTGGCGGCCGCCGACGACATGGGCGGCCTCGGCCGGCTCGTCCACACGCCGGTGGCCGGCACGCCGGGAGGGAAGTCCCGGCGGCTCGGGCGGCAGCCGGCGGCGCCGTGGCTCGATCCCCGGAGGGTGGTCTTCTTCTTCGCCACACTGTAAGTCAACTGGCAATAGCCACTTGTAGCAAATTTTATAGCAGAGGTGATACTCATCTCTAATTTTGTTCACGTCATTTACTTATTATTAATTAATACAACAAATTATCTCTAATACACTTGCTCCAATTTACCATAATATTTCTTTCTTTATTTGTTTTCACTTAATTCATTGGTCTGTTTCTCTTATTTCTCTGTAAGTTTGTATAGAATTTGTCCGGATGACTTCTCCTTTTTTTTTCCCTTCTCTTTTCCACTTATCTTTTCCACCTCATCATGTGATCCATAGTATCTCATAGTATCTTGATGCAAGAGCTAAGGGCACCCGCAATGGTTATCTATAAGCTCTCTACAAGATATCCATGTCAGCATATTTTCCTACTTGGAAGATATTAAATGAAGAGAGAGAGCAAAACTATCTACTAACTCAGAGATAGTCTATAGAGAAAAACGAGGCAATGCATGAGAGAGCTATAGATACCCATGTAGACATACTATTGAGGTGGTTTACTATTAATCTAGTCTATTGCTGAGATATACATGTTTTATAGATAGCACATTCCTTTACCATTGCGGGTACTCTAAGAAGTCTATAGTACTTGCTCTAATCATTTACAAGTGATAATACCGATAGTATAAGAAAAAGAATAAGTTCAAAACGGTAAATATCTGAATAAAATATATACGAGTTGTGCAGTTTCCCAATAGCTAGAAGTAGAACCATTTCTTTTGAGCTGCTACAAGTACACTCTTGCTAATTTCTTGCTAGTGATTAGGCGAAAACCGTGGTACTTAAAGAAAAATAATTGACGAATTCCCTAAACCGTAGGGCACAAGAGTTTAATTGTCCTGTTGTCCCCAACAACGCAAAAAAAAATGTGGAACATGGCCTCGTATTAGTGGCTGCATTAATCTGCAGCCTTTTCAGATCGTAGTAGGTTCGCTGCGACCGGTGGATGAATGAATGGGTGATGCGTGCAGGAGTTTGCAGCACAAAGAGCGGCCGGGTTTCTCGTTGGCGAGTCTACGTGTCAGACCTAGTTTTAGTTGGTTTGGCTACAGCGATATACGGGAGAAAAGACGGCGACCGACGAACAACCGTTCTCGTGTACAGTATGATGACCCTCGCTTCAGAAAAGAAAATCCTTCATTTTTTGAGTGACTTTTGGACAAGGTTTACTGAACCTTTAAAAGTCACTGAATACTGCTTCCGAGCGATTTTGTTGATAACTGTGATAATCCCTTGGTTACATGTGTTATTTTCCCTTCTTTGCCAACTCACCTTTCTTTTTTTCCACACTCACGTTATAGAATGATGTGTTTTTTTAAAAAAAATTATAAGAAAATTACTTAAAAAATCATATTAATCTATATTTCAAATTTTCTTATATTAACACTTAATTAATCATGTATTAATGGGTAACACCGTTTTCGTGCGAGAAGGTGTAGTTCCTAACTATGGAGGTGAACAATTTTAGCAAACTCAACCTTACTGACGAAAACAGTATAAAGTTGAACAATTTTACCAAAAAGTTTGACTTCTGGTTTGATTTTTTTTATTCAACTTGACTAGTTATCGAGCGATTTATCAATGTGTACCTATTCGGTAAGTCAGATAATGGAGCGGCCATCGTCACATTTATCAACCCTCCTTTTTTTGGTTTGGTTTGGTTGATCTTGTAGGTAGAACTCTGAATTTACGAAATCGTTTCATTCATCAGTACTGCACTCTTCAGAAATGGTGAATGCTCATGTAGGTTTTCTGCTTTTCTGCAGGTCAAGCGTTGGAACGTTGATCCTGCTCTACTTCACACTCTCCATGAGCAAGATGGGCGGCGACAGCGGCGGCGGCGGCAGCAGCGATGCTCGGTGAAACGCCGGCTGTTGAAACTGAAGAAGAAAAATTTTCGTTTTGTTCTCAAACCTCAATGCAATCTGTAAAGGAGGCATGATGTTGCTACAAAGACCCAGGCATAAAAAAAACTGATGCTCTTCTAAGGGTCAAGGAAGAATATAGAGTGAATGGCAGTGAAGAGATCAGGCTGAATGGGGTCTGATGGTGAAGTATGCGATGGTAGTTGCATTCTCTTCTCTGTTGCTGTCATGATTTCTTCAGTTATTTTTCTCTTCTTTTTTTTGCATAAAAAGGGGTACATCATACATGTCGCTTTGAAGCGATGATACTAGATTTTTCATCCTTGATGTTGTTGCAGACACACAAACAATCAAAAATACAAATGGACACAGATGTATTTGAAAGAATTGTCTTTTACTCATATGTCATTTCCGTAAGAGTGGTAGTACATGACTTCAACAAAGAGTTAAACGAACGAACAAAGAATATGACACACAGCTCACAAGGTGGTGATGATCTACAAAATGAATTAAAACCCTCTCTATGCACAGGTGATGCTAACCTAATATGGGACACGTGAAAAATGCCGGATAGTGGGTAGTTTTTTAGACTTTTGGATTCACTTCACAGCTGCAGAATAGACTTAAAAGTCCCTAGCAAAAATCTTTTGATACTCAACGTGAGTGTTAACCATCTCTGACAGATAATCGTAGATTCTAATTGGAGCCACCCTGCAAGAACAGAAACAGATTTCTTAAGATATTCAGCTCAATGCAGACAAATTCAGGACACCTACCTTAGCAACCTAAAATGAACGCTTTTTTTTCAGAAGATTTTTCAACACAATGAAAATAACAATGACTATATCCGGCATTTTTCAGGATGCAACCATGCAGTTGATTGACAGCCACAGCTGCCATTACATACTACTCAGGAAATAGATGATAAACGTATGTAGTTTGCCATTTGAAAAGACTGAATTGTGAATTTATTCCCACTTTTTATCAGACGCAAACATAGTATCAAGTGTGCAACAAGGACTATATCTTTGGAACATTTTCCCCTTGAGCTGCTGCTGCAATTTCCATCTAACCAGATTTCTGATCAGCTCAACCAGACTTCAGTGACTGGAGGTATGGTTCAGGATGGCCCTGGTCTAGCAGACAAACTACAATATTGGTTGAAGCACATCTTACCAGAGCTCCATTCTGGTACTTACAACCACATATCCACAAGATAATTTGCGTAGTGCGAAAAGCAGCCACAAAATAGATGTCACTCCAAACAATAACACCCACCGGAATGAATGCAACATGTGTCAGAAAAATGATAGGGAAATAAACAACAGAAAGAAGAAAAAGAAGAGTGAAAGTAGCACAGGTTAGTTTCAACTTTCAAGTGTCCTAATTGGAAACTAGACCCACTTTCGGCAACTTCTAAAAATCCCTCCTGTCTAATCCAAGAGTGATTCTTCAACAAAAGATCCTAGTGGTCAAAACTAGAAGACATCACAATGAAATTCGTCATGGAGGATATCTGGTCCACATGTAAACATATTTACTGATGGCTACTTATTTCTCTGAAAGCATTATGAGTCTAGTTTATCTGGCAAATTTTGGACAGTGCAACCTAGTGTTTTACCTGATTAATTAGCAATGAACTTATGACCAAAACAATTTCTGCTGTTGAATAACTCAGACAATGAAATATACATTTATTTGCTGTGCACTATGCCTTATTCATTTAGATACAGAAGCCACCTAGAAGGTGGTAACACAAATTAAGAGTTAATAAAAATAAGTGCGGGCTAAGGTACTCTTGACATTTATCAAAACACATGTACTTTACAAGACGCAGAAGAGATAGAACGTGGTGCTAGTACCGTTTTGATATGCGTGGCATGGCGCACTTCTGTTTCCTATCATGGAATATCCTCACAACGACAGCAGCTGTTTCCTCTATAGCTTTTCCAGTGACTTCTGCACAAACACAAAACAAACTACACTTCAACATATGAAAGTACAAAGAAAAGTGTTTCCACAAAGACAATTAAATTGATCGTACCGATGACTGGCCATATAGGATGCTGGGCGAAAATTTGATTGGCATGATCCAACTCCCCCCTGACATGTTCCATTTCAGCATAATTGCTTTTTTGCCCATGAAATCCTAGAGTTTTGGCCCTTGCCTTCCTGATTGCTTGAAGAACCACAGGGTTTATTGTCAATCCAAAAATCTTGTCTTGATCAATCTCAAAAAGGGACTTTGGAAGATTCACTCCCATTACAATTGGAACATTTGCCACTTTATACCCTTTTTGAGCCAGATATATTGACAATGGTGTCTTTCCAGTACGTGAAACACCAACAAGTACAATGTGTGCACGGTTAAGGTTCTGTGGCTGAGCACCGTCATCTTGTTTGATGGTAAAATCAATAGCTTCAATTCGTCGGAAGTAATCCTCAGTAAGTTGACCCTTCCGGCTAGGAGAACTTCGTGGAATTCCAGATGGAGCAACACCAATATGGGAAGCTATGGCTTCAATAGTAGGACGAAGAATATCATTGGATGGAACACCCCAAAGCTCACAGGCCTTCTTAGTTGCCTCAGCCATTGAAGGATCAGCAAGAGTATATAAAACCAGTGCTCCTTCTTTTGCTGCTTGCTTTACTATCTCAATAAGTCTATCCATGTCATCAATCTAAAGCAAATTTGTAGCAAAAGACAAAATAATCAATATCAAGAAAACTACACAGCTAACTTCATTTATCAGTCAATGCAAGTGCAAATTAGGGTCAGTGACTAATACGCGAGGTTTCTAAACTAGGAAACCAGAATAACTCCTTTTGTGCAATAGTGATTCAACCAGACATACGAATGATCATGGCAAATTGGCAATAAGCACACCTCCATGCCTGAATATCCAAAGTACTATGGTATTCATTTGTTCTGTGTCCTAAGATACGTGCAAACAAGTGAACACTAAATTTTCACCGATGAAACAAATAGAAGTGCATGAAGGAGTAACCAACCATTCAGTTCTCAATTTACACAACTTTTAGCCATACACAACTCCATGATCCACAAAAATGTCAATGTCTGCATCACTATTTAATAAAAGTATGCCGCATCAATATTCATCTTAAGTTCCATGTGGAAAGTCTTTCCTCCATTAGAGCACAAGCAACTTGTGCTTCTAACTGGAAAGTCTTTCCTCCGTTAGAACACGAGCAACCTGTGCTTCTAACTGCGAGTATATTTTAATAGCAGCCATTATCATCTAGTAGTGATAGCATGAAATAAATTTTATTTCTTCCATTCTCAAACAAATATAATGTGAAGTAATCCCAAGTACTCACACGCTACTGACCTTACTCTAAATCTGATGTATAAGGCTATTAAAACAAGCTGAAAAGAAGCAGGAGACTTATCTCCACACCATTGATTATGGTGTAGATTAATCAGACATATATATACAGAACATCGCTCTTATTATACAATTGTATTTTCAGAGTAAACCCAAGAGTTGTATAACAGATAAAATTATGCTTTCAATTAAACTATAGTCTAGCTTGTGAAAGAAGATTCAGCTGGTTCTTCGAAATCTAGATGCTGATAATTAACAGTGAAATCAAGTATCTCAAATCCCCAATTAGCCAATCCTGATAATGTACAGCAAGGCAAGGGACAGGTATGCAGCAACCAATCCGAGAGAATAAAGTGTACATGTGCACCGATCATCGGTAAAGGATAACAGTTTATGTTATACAGCACAAATCTACAGCTAAAATCCAAAATCCCCTTTATTCCCAGAACAATTGATATAGTTTCTATGCACTATGTTGGCATATCATGATTTTCCAGCAAGAACGAAAAAATTAAACTATTGTACGAAGCAGACATATCTGGCTGGACAGTGGAGAGTGGAGACCATATATATCCCAAAAATTGAAGAATCAAGTCAATAGAGGGCGGCAAAAAAAATAAAAAAAAAAGAGACAAGGAGAAAGAAATGGATCTTTACCCCGTTGAAGAGGTGTGTGTTGACGGCGCAGCCGCGGTCGACGAGGCAGTGCTCGAACTGGCCGAGCGCGGCGTTGACGGAGTGCTCCGCCGTCCACCCCGTCCCGTCGGACACCATGTAGATCGACTTCGCCGCCTCGTCCCTCCCAACCACCCCGTAGCCATCCTCCTCCTCCACCGCGACCTTCGCCGCCGCGGACGCCGCCTCGTCGGACGACGGGTGCGGCCTGGTCGGGGTCGGCGGCGACGAGGCCCCGCCATGTTGATTGGATGCGGGTGGTTTTATGGATCTTCAGGGAATCACAGGGCTCTGCTCCGCTGATACACTCGTCGTTCATGTGTTCTCTCTTCCACGGCTCGTTAGATATGGATACGCATACGCCTGTTCTATTGGAGAGTATAATTGGACTTGGACCCACATATATGTTGTTTCCGTGATTCAAAAGTCATGTAGGCCAAACACAGTTGTGACAGAGTGAAGTTTGTGATGTTTTTTAATACCAAGTATAAGTGAGGTCCTAAGGTTGAGTATTATCCAAGACTTAGTAATTCGATACTGTAATATATAACTTAAATTTTGGATCCTTTTATAGTACACTTGGTGGTAGTAGTATAGTATAATTTAAATCTAACCGTTGATTTATCATGTGTTTTTTTCCTCCATCAATTAAAACGTAGGCATATTTTTGCCAAAGATTTTAGTTGCCGATGTTGCCGCTGAAAAATTCGTGGCCGGAAAGCCTCAACCCTGTAGCAGCATTTGTGCGTTCGTGGTAAAAATATGGCTGAACGATGTCGGGGCCGAGGGTGTTGGCCTCGTTTCTTGTGTGTTCAGCCGATGACTAACTGTCGCGTCAGAGACTGGGTCATATGTTGTCTCTTATCATTTTTCTCGCCATCTCGGAAATGAAATGTCTTAATTAGGAACAAAATCTCTTCAATACATCAACTCAGCAAGCGTGAGTTCACGGGGTATCAACTGTTTGTCAACAAGTTAATTCATGTACATCCACGTAAAATCAAGTTGGTATGTATTAAGCTGATGGCAAGATCTAGTTGCGATGGCCACGATGCGTCGAACCAGTGATATGGCAGTTGACGGCGGTGCAGGAGCGACAGGTGCCTGACGATCGACGATGTTGACGCGGATTCTATCGAATCAAATGGGTTGTCCATAAGTTCCATCGTCACTGTTGCACTCTCAATACGCAGCTTGTGCCCGGTTCCATCAAACCACCGATAATATTTAGTTTTTCTTTACTATTTTGTACCCATGCTCATCTCTACTACACGTACTACAAGTGGGATGTAGAAAGATATTTAGTCCATTTGATTGAAGGGTTTGTTGAAACCATGCCACCCTAATTTTGCAAAATTTGAGATATGCCTCCAAGGGTATCTTTGAAATGTCCTAAATTTCACGGTAGCTAAGATGATAGAATCCCGTAGAATAAATTATCACTACACTTTGTTGATTAGTAATTCAATAAATAAATAAATATTGTTTGCTATGTACTACTCCCCCGTTTTAAAATATGTTTCAGATTCGTAGTAAAATATAGATACATATATATTTTAGAACGGATGGAGTATATATTATACCAAATAAAAGGTCAGGAAGCAACCATGTATTCCTCCAAGGGTATCTTTGAAATGTCCTAAATTTCACGGTAGCTAAGATGATAGAATCCCGTAGAATAAATTATCACTACACTTTGTTGATTAGTAATTCAATAAATAAATAAATATTGTTTGCTATGTACTACTCCCCCGTTTTAAAATATGTTTCAGATTCGTAGTAAAATATAGATACATATATATTTTAGAACGGATGGAGTATATATTATACCAAATAAAAGGTCAGGAAGCAACCATGTGTATTTTCCAACCTCATAATTTTGCACATTTTTCTCTTAAGTCAATAATAATTTATGCCGGTAAAATATTTTAAGCCTAGCGTTAGTACGTAAACACATCAAGGTGTTGAAAGTTGTAGAGATAGCCCCTCTAACTCCAAGAGTATATTAGCCAAGTCTTAAAAAGGTTCGTATTCCTAAATATGTTAATTCTTGCGTAAAATACAATTTATATTATCGCACAGACAAAAATATTGTGCCTTACAGTTATAAATATAATAATGTATAGTTTCGTCGCCCAATTATGACAAAGAAGGAATTCTGTCCTAAAATTTTCAGTAAAAACAAAACAATGAAAAAAAAATCTTATGCTGCCGCTGAATTGAGCTCTTCAACTATGACTACGTAAGGAGCTGCAGTAAAATATAAAAGTGGCAAAAAACAAAACATTATCACCTTTGCCGGTTGCAATTGCATAATCGGCATCCTCCCTTTTCTCTTTTCTCGATTGCGCCCGCCCTGCCAAAGTGCCAAGTGCGAAGGTTTTACCACTAGCGGTTGGCACACAGGATGACGGAGTACGTCTCCGGTCATATCCAACTCCTCCGTCACGAGCTTACACCCCCAAATCCCCATTCCCCAATACCTCAACATCCCTCTCGCCAGTTGACCAAGGCTGTGTTGATAATCAAGGGATGGGAACAAATCCCTTCGCACGAAAAACGGAGCGGTCCATTAGCGTGTGATTAATTAAGTATTAGCTATTTTTTAAAAAAATAGATTAATTTGATTTTTTAAGTAATTTTCGTATAGAAACTTTTTAAAAATATTACACGTTTAGCAGTTTGAAAAGCGTGCGCGCGGAAAACGAGAGAGAAGGATTGGGAATATGGGATTGCAAACAAGACATTATTCCAGCAATTGATGTCATGACAACATCAGGTGCAGCCGCAGTGACGACGGCACAGAAATCTGCCGCGTTGTGCCCGTCGACGCGGATGCATGCCAAGCAGCACTGCAGCAGCAGCATGCAGCAGCCGTGTTCGCCTGCAGAGGAGCTCACCACGCGGCCGCCGTACGTCGAGCGAGTCGCACCGTTTCTGCGGCAGTCTCTTGCCTGCGTCGTCACAGCGACAGCGCCGAGACCGCGCGGAGACGCGGACGCGCGTCTGAAAACCGCCAATCTCCCGCCGCCCCTGCCGCCCTCAGCGCGGCCTGTGGATTTGGGAGGAAAATAATGGGCGCGGCACGACGATTTCGGCCGCTTTCTGCCTCCGGCCCCGCCCCCACACACCGACCGCGATCAGCGGCGACGTCCCTATCGCACTACTAGTACGTACTCCTGCGTGGCATAGCGCCGTAGCCCATTGTTTCGGCCTACTAGCTGCTGTCATCGGCTCATCGCCTGATCGGTCGCCGTGTCCACGAAGGATTGAGGTTAAATGCACGGTCTTTTTATCAAATCCAGTGACTTCGGCCGTGTTTAGTTGTTTTGATAAAAAAAATTAATGTGTACCGATACGCATTTGAAGTATTAAACGTAGACTAATAACAAAATAAATTGTAGATTCCGTCTGTAAACTGCGAGACGAATCTATTACGGAAAAGTATCTAGAACTTCTTCCCCTGGCCCTCGCCCAAATCCGCTATATATTTGACACGGGTTTGCCGTAATGCTGGAACTATGGCGAATGCATCTATCGTCATTGATGCATAAATAAATATACCAATTAGTAGTGATTGAATTCCTTCTATGGTTCCACATGAGAAACCAGTACGAATATAACCTACATGTCCAATCGAACTATGAGCTAGAGGTCTTTTGACTTTCGTTTGGGCCATGGCGGCCAGTGCTCCTAAGATCATAGAAGCAATGCTGCAGAAAAAGAAGATTTGTTGTAATGTACCCCCATAGGAAGCAACAATAGAAACACGTGACATATTTGCAGAAATAGAGATTTTAGGCGCAATAGAAAGGAATGCTGTCACCGGGGTGGGTGAACCCTCATAGATATCAGGTGCCCACATATATAGAGTCAAAAGAGAGATTGAGTCCGAGGGAGAGGGGGGTTTTCTTGGGGCTCGAGAGATTGAATAGATAGGGCCCCACAAGTTGTTAATTCGCCGCTGGGGAATTCACACAAAAGGGAAGGACTTATTCTCAACGAAAAAAGTGCTCTCTGAACCGAACATGAAAGTTGTTTTCCATCAGACGGCTGTTCACGTAACTCCACTCTCGGCTTGGATTATATATCCATTTGGTCCGCTCCCGGCCATTCCACACGCTGCCTAGCAGAGACGTGGTTATCTGAAGTGGATTCTCTCTTTTGTAGTAGATGCCGAACCTGCTGCTCAGTGGGCGGGCGCAGCAGCTACATGGACCCCTTTCTTTATGTTGTTGCCAGCGCTTTCCCGGGCCGAGCCGGAATTCTTTACTGTGGATTTGGGAGGAAAATAATGGGCGCGGCACGACGATTTCGGCCGCTTTCTGCCTCCGGCCCCGCCCCCACACACCGACCGCGATCAGCGGCGACGTCCCTATCGCACTACTAGTACGTACTCCTGCGTGGCATAGCGCCGTAGCCCATTGTTTCGGCCTACTAGCTGCTGTCATCGGCTCATCGCCTGATCGGTCGCCGTGTCCACGAAGGATTGAGGTTAAATGCACGGTCTTTTTATCAAATCCAGTGACTTCGGCCGTGTTTAGTTGTTTTGATAAAAAAAATTGACGTGTACGGATACGTATTTGATGTATTAAACATAGACTAATAATAAAATAAATTATAGATTCCGTCTGTAAATTGTGAGACGAATCTATTACGGAAAAGTATCTAGAACTTCTTCCCCCGGCCCTCGCCCAAATCCGCTATATATTTGATACGGGTTTGCCGTAATGCTGGAACTATGACGAATGCATCTATCGTCATTAATGCATAAATAAATATACCAATTAGTAGTGATTGAATTCCTTCTATGGTTCCACGTGAGAAACCAGTACGAATATAACCTACATGTCCAATCGAACTATGAGCTAGAGGTCTTTTGACTTTCGTTTGGGCTATCTACTCTTTCACTGGGAGAGGGTTTGATTGAGATTGTTTAAGCAATTCTCGTAATCGTCGACCCCTTGCCAATTGATTCTGACTTGTTTTATATATCGAGAGCATAGGCGAATTGTGCAACCGTTGTTATATCTCTCGATAAAGGGCATCTCAAGCCTTTTCCATTTGAAGGTACGAATATAAAGGGACTATGTCAAACCTACGAAATAGAGATGGCCTACAAGGGGCCATGGGATTAAACAAAGAGAGGCAACTTATGATCAAAATGGGCATTAGTGACTATTTTATCGGTACCTGCCGGTGATGACTTGAGAATAAATAAAGAAGCGATTGAAACAACTGGCGAGTGAATGTTTGGATCATATGCTGCCTTGCCGCCTAATTAATCCGTCATTAGCAAATATTTACTGTAGCACCACATTGTCAAATCATGGCGTAATTAGGCTCAAAAGATTCGTCTCGCAATTTACTTGTAAACTGTGCAATCGGTTTTTTTCGTCCACATTTAATGCTCCATGCATGTGTCCAAACATTTGATGTGACGGAAAAGTTGGAAGTTTGAAGGGAACTAAACACAGCCTTCAACAGTAGAGGATCCTGATCAGTCCATGAAGACGTCGTTGCATTTGCCTATGATCCGCAAATGAGTGTAGACCAAAAATGTTGTCCTAGAAAAATATGGGAAACAAAATAAACTAGTATATGTTGGTATATATATATTCTCCCTATCTTTTTCTTTTAATATGATTAACCTTTTTTTACATTTTATAAAGAATACTAATATACATTATTTTTTTGACCAGGTACTAATATACATTATTATATGCTCGAGTTTAACTCGAGCTCGAACCGAGTTTGCTTGAAAACTCGAAGATGGATTAAGCTCATCTCAAGCTTGTTTCGGTGAAAACCCTAGTCCATGGCCAACGGTGCCAACCTACTTCTCCTATATAGGCAGCACTGCAGCAGCAGCATGCAGCAGCCGTGTTCGCCTGCAGAGGAGCTCACCACGCGGCCGCCGTACGTCGAGCGAGTCGCACCGTTTCTGCGGCAGTCTCTTGCCTGCGTCGTCACAGCGACAGCGCCGAGACCGCGCGGAGACGCGGACGCGCGTCTGAAAACCGCCAATCTCCCGCCGCCCCTGCCGACCTCAGCGCGGCCTGTGGATTTGGGAGGAAAATAATGGGCGCGGCACGACGATTTCGGCCGCTTTCTGCCTCCGGCCCCGCCCCCACACACCGACCGCGATCAGCGGCGACGTCCCTATCGCACTACTAGTACGTACTCCTGCGTGGCATAGCGCCGTAGCCCATTGTTTCGGCCTACTAGCTGCTGTCATCGGCTCATCGCCTGATCGGTCGCCGTGTCCACGAAGGATTGAGGTTAAATGCACGGTCTTTTTATCAAATCCAGTGACTTCGGCCGTGTTTAGTTGTTTTGATAAAAAAAATTAATGTGTACCGATACGCATTTGAAGTATTAAACGTAGACTAATAACAAAATAAATTGTAGATTCCGTCTGTAAACTGCGAGACGAATCTATTACGGAAAAGTATCTAGAACTTCTTCCCCCGGCCCTCGCCCAAATCCGCTATATATTTGACACGGGTTTGCCGTAATGCTGGAACTATGGCGAATGCATCTATCGTCATTGATGCATAAATAAATATACCAATTAGTAGTGATTGAATTCCTTCTATGGTTCCACATGAGAAACCAGTACGAATATAACCTACATGTCCAATCGAACTATGAGCTAGAGGTCTTTTGACTTTCGTTTGGGCCATGGCGGCCAGTGCTCCTAAGATCATAGAAGCAATGCTGCAGAAAAAGAAGATTTGTTGTAATGTACCCCCATAGGAAGCAACAATAGAAACACGTGACATATTTGCAGAAATAGAGATTTTAGGCGCAATAGAAAGGAATGCTGTCACCGGGGTGGGTGAACCCTCATAGATATCAGGTGCCCACATATATAGAGTCAAAAGAGAGATTGAGTCCGAGGGAGAGGGGGGTTTTCTTGGGGCTCGAGAGATTGAATAGATAGGGCCCCACAAGTTGTTAATTCGCCGCTGGGGAATTCACACAAAAGGGAAGGACTTATTCTCAACGAAAAAAGTGCTCTCTGAACCGAACATGAAAGTTGTTTTCCATCAGACGGCTGTTCACGTAACTCCACTCTCGGCTTGGATTATATATCCATTTGGTCCGCTCCCGGCCATTCCACACGCTGCCTAGCAGAGACGTGGTTATCTGAAGTGGATTCTCTCTTTTGTAGTAGATGCCGAACCTGCTGCTCAGTGGGCGGGCGCAGCAGCTACATGGACCCCTTTCTTTATGTTGTTGCCAGCGCTTTCCCGGGCCGAGCCGGAATTCTTTATTAGAACGTCGGCAGGCAAAGCCCGAAGGAAGGCAGCTATCCCCTCGGCCTTCTTCCTTTTCGATGAAAAACAAATCGACATCTCAATCTCCGAAAGCGTTTTCCTTACCCGGAAAATCCCCCCCCCCCCTTCGTCGAGCCTTTCCTTTAGTGGTAAGGGATATGCACTTTATCTGAACGTCGGCAGGCATTCCGGAATTCTCCTTTTTGGGCCCCGGGTGAACATAGGCTCAAACATGATTGGAGGGGTCCTAGCTACGCCATGCGTTCAATACAAAAAAAAGCCTCTGGGAAGCTGCAGGGATTACAAAAAGAGGGTGCTTTCCTGTGTTGCACTGAAAAAAGGACAAAGGAGAAGACGCTCTTCGACTTTCTTTCTTCCTCCCGCGCCCGCCTAAGCCCGGCCCGGCCCGCGTTAGAGGGGAAGATTAGCAAAGCGGAAAAAGACAGAGGGAGGGGGAGCTGCATCTTATTCTCTTCGCGAGAACTTCAGGATCGGAGAAGCATTCGGAAGGGGCGAGGCCTTCATTTCGTTGGCAGAAGCAGAAACGATCCAATCCATTCGGGGCTTCGGGGAACCCAAAAACGAACTCTGTTTACTTTTTTCATAGATAGATGATATATATAGGAATAATATATACATCCCTTTACTTTAGATGTCTATGTATCTATTTTTTAATCATCTCCCGATTATCTTTTTTTTTCTAGTTCGCACTGCTCTTTCTCTCTAAATTGCATCAAAGAAAATAGAGAGAGAGCAGATGGATCCTATCCCCTATAACGAACACTCATTTCTATCTATTGATAGAAAAGAAAGATCTTCGTCACGGACTTTGCCTTTGTTCTATTTTTTTTAGATTTGAGGAATTCCTCATATCCAAGGCAGCTCCCCACAAACACCCCACCCATACGACTATGCCCTCTTTTGAATCGACAGTAGATTGGGCTTCATAGCTACTTTCATTCTAAAGACGAATATTAGTCAATAGGCAGGCTTCTTTCAGTAGCAAACATATTCATTTTCACCGGGCTCCGCGCACCTTTGGTACTTCAGGAGGGCAAGCTGTTTTATAGTGACTTCTTTCTTAGGGTAGGGCGACGAATACTTCAAATTCCGGAAAGGGGTCGCGAAGCTAAAGCGAAAGTTGTAGAAAGCCGGGAGAAAAAGCGAAAGCTTGCTCGAAACGGCCTATACCCTAACCCTCGGAAGCGAAGACGCAAAGCGTCACTTTTCAAAAGGAAGGAGTGAGGCTGACTGAATCCATCCATAAAACCGTCAAGGAAACGAAGTTCGTTCCCTTTCATCAAGTGGGTAAGGTAGGCGAACCACTTAAGCTTTGCCTTAGACTGACGGAACAAAGCTAAGAAGTAGGCTGAATGGAAAAAGGAAAGGGACAAGGGCGGTCGTCGCTTGGCGCGAAGGCTGCTGGTTCGGTACGGTACTAAAGGTCCTCGGACTTCCAGGCGGTTTTTCTTTTGGGCTGCTGGGAACCCTTGGATCTCGCCAATACAGCCTCCTATGGTTTTCGTTACCGAGATATCTTTTCTTTTTCCCAGGGATTCCAGGGATTTTTAATGTTGTGCAACTTTTTGGTTAGTGATTCGTGCAACTTTAATTATGATTTTTGTGCAACTATAATCATGCTAATAGTTAACACATTTTTTTTTTCGCAACACAAAGATGTTTGTTTTTGACATTTACTTATATGCAGATAAGCTGAGTTTGTACAAATATATAAATAGAGTCGTATCACTTTGAAATATGGTATACATAGTACACCATTTTTTACTAACTAAAACAAGTTTTTTCATCGTCCTATAGCAATTGCATCCGTATGTTCCTATAGTTGCCATTTTTAAATGTTGTGCAACTTTGGTTTTAAATTTGTACAACTTTAATTCTCTTGTGGATCTAAAATATAGTGTGAGCTCTCTCATTTCTTAATTAATTATGTGCATATGCGTTCTTTCATATCCATATGTATGCACAAATTGAGGGGGAGGTTATTCTATATTTTGTTTATTGTAATATCTCTAGATTTGAAATCATCTTTCATCTCATCTCCCTATATTGTTTATATCAGGTTATTATCCATCACCAAAGAGAGAAAAGATTGAAAGATCTTGGCTTAAACAATTTGTGTAATTGTTGCTTTGGTGATAGGTGATAAACCGATGTTTATGGGATTAACCTCTCCTTTACATAAGTTGTCAACTAGGTTATTTCCCAATAATGAGATGTGGTAGACATGCATTCTTTTGTGATGGACCTTAATCATGACAAGGATGAACTGCATGGAGATAAAACGATATGTATCACTTTTTATCTCCTACTTTTTGATAGGTTCATATATATGATTTCCATGTTATTGGTATATAAGTGTGAGACTAATGTTTACTTGAGTCTTATCTTATATAGTCTCCTTTACATTAAGAACATAAAGATCATGAAGGTATGTGTTTTTGTTTATCTTTATCATTGCTACATGCCTTCGTGTATAGGATAAACTCCATTGGTTCTTTTTTACTTATGCATACACTTGCATCTCTTGTATATTTCTTTGTATGCATATATTTAGGGGGAGCAAATCCTATACATTTATTGTGAGATGTGCCTTGACATGATCTAGAATTATCTCGACGCCACTTAAATAGAAAATCTTGGTTAGGAGAGGGGGAATGTTTTGCTCCATTTCATTCTAGGATTCAAATTTTGTGGAATTTGATCCATAAAATGAGTTTGCTTTTGCCCCATTTTGTATTTGATTTTTTTTTGTCTTGATTGATGTATTTGTAATATTGCACTACAATGTATATGTTATTTAATCGAACTTTTAATATTTGCCTATCTTAAAAGAGTGGAGTCATCATCCTTCGATCCCTTCCACCACGTGCAACATGCATGTATGTGGAACATAACCACTAGATTCAATGCTTTATCCTCAACCACTCTCTAGGCTATCCCTAATTATATGGACATGACGCGTTACAAGTCATGGGCATGTTACTAGTCTTTATAATATTGTACTAATGTTGTATCAACATATAAAGTGAACCAACCTGCCTTTCCCAAGTCCAACTGAATGCGGAGCACCGTCAGTCTGTCACCACCACCAACATCCACAAGCTCATTCATATCCAAGCCAAAAGCATGATGTTTCATTTGAAACTTTATACTTTTCTACTAGCTTCTTTATTTCTTCAAAGTCAGTGGTTCAGTATTGTGGACAAAAAGTTCAAATACCAAGTGAAGATTTTTTTTCCTATGAAACACAACTGTCTTAGATTGAAAATTGGTAAATCATATCTAACATTTTTGTACTTGAAGTTTAAGTTCACATTTTCTAGATGCAGAGAAATAGACACATTGCATTCCAAACAACATTATTTTGAAAATGCTCAAAACTGGGGAGGTGTGTGTGCCTGACTTGAACAAGAAGGTGAATGAGACACACCTTATATAGATGTCTCTATCCTGTCAATTTGAAAACCCAAAAGTATTTTCTCTGTTTATCAAGAGACATGATTTGGTTCTTTGAGACTACAAGAGCTTATTTCATGACAAACTAAGAGAACTTCTGGTATTGTAGTCTTCCAATGCACGAATTAATCAAAACCTTTCACCATTACTTGCCTTGTAATTCTGACACTAAGAAATCAGTAATTCAAGTATTATGTGCAACGTGGCAAAACTATTAAATTGAAAGCACATTTTGTAGTGTGAATACAATCATAAACCTGGATCGAATACAACACCACTACATTTATAATAGAGTATATGTTGAATTTGCCAAGGAAAATGACCTTGGTGCTTCATGTTTTAGAAGTCAAAAACAGAAAAAAAAAAGGAACAAATTATACACACATCATTTTTCATGAAGAGCCCAATAGAAATGTTGCTCCAACTAGCCCAATAGTGTTTTTCTTGTTCCATTTGTTCTAGGTCCATATACCTTGGGGGTTGTAAGTTCAAGTGCCTTAATTTGGTTTTGGTGATTAATAACAAATCTAACTATATGAGACTAACGTTTTTATGAGCTTTTCTTTGACTAGCCTCATTTGGATATGAAAATAAAAATGATGGGAGGTATGTATTAAACTCCACATATTCTAATCTGGTATCTCTTGTGGATCTAAAATATAGTGTGAGCTCTCTCATTTCTTAATTAATTATGTGCATATGCGTTCTTTCATATCCATATGTATGCACAAATTGAGGGGGAGGTTATTTTATATTTTGTTTATTGTAATATCTCTATCTTGATTTGAAATCATATTTCATCTCATCTCCCTATATTGTTTATATCGGGTTATTATCCATCACCAAAGAGAGAAAAGATTGAAAGATCTTGGCTTAAACAATTTGTGTAATTGTTGCTTTGGTGATAGGTGATAAACCGATGTTTATGGGATTAACCTCTCCTTTACATAAGTTGTCAACTAGGTTATTTCCCAATAATGAGATGTGGTAGACATGCATTCTTTTGTGATGGACCTTAATCATGACAAGGATGAACTGCATGGAGATAAAACGATATGTATCACTTTTTATCTCCTACTTTTTGATAGGTTCATATATATGATTTCCATGTTATTGGTATATAAGTGTGAGACTAATGTTTACTTGAGTCTTATCTTATATAGTCTCCTTTACATTAAGAACATAAAGATCATGAAGGTATGTGTTTTTGTTTATCTTTATCATTGCTACATGCCTTCGTGTATAGGATAAACTCCATTGGTTCTTTTTTACTTATGCATACACTTGCATCTCTTGTATATTTCTTTGTATGCATATATTTAGGGGGAGCAAATCCTATACATTTATTGTGCATGTTCTAGATCCATATTATTAGCCTATTATTTATATCGGATATTTGCACTTGAGCTTGCGTACGAGTATATGATACTTGTGGTGTTAATGAATACCTAACAAACATATTCATATCTTTCATATGTAACCGGTTGGTCATCAAGTGGAGGATGATAACCGATTTGTTGGTACTAATGTTCTCCTATGAACTGTGCAAAGGAATAGGTCCCACCGTGATGAGGCTAATGGATGACATCATGGATTGATGGTCACCAAGCCAAAGACATTGCCATGTTGATAAGAACGAAGTAAGCTTATGATGAGAAGAAAGTCTTGACAAAGGATGATCAAGACCTCGGCATAAACATGATTCAACCAAATGGTTATAAGTGTTGATCTTGGCTCAAGCATTGACCACAAGTTGGATGGCGCAAGGCAAAGGTATAATCAAGCTAAGAATGTTTTCTTAGTTTGTTCCCGGTCTTGGTGTTTGGTGTAGATCAGATTTGTTAGATAGGCGTTGTACTATCAAGACGGGTCTATGAAGCGAGCATGTTTCATATGCATGTAGGTGCATTTGGTGGGATTGTCAAGCTAAGTGTAATGAGTTTTCTTAAGTCCCAAACAAAGAAAGAAGTTGGTACATCCTATAAGTTTGGGTAGCCTAATTTGGTATTCTCCGGTGGAGTATCCTTCGGAGTGTGAGCCCTTTCTCCCTGATTTAAGTTGTGTTTCATGGATGGAAATTTCATGAGTTGGATATCCCTTTGAATAAGCTTTTCATAGAGTCTAAGAACGTCAAATTCCGAGACCCGAGTCAAGAGATATCACTGTTTTACTAACGGCTGGTTGTGCTGAAAAGTGAACTGCGGTCTGACCGTAGCCCTTATGGCGGTCTGACCAATGTGTGTTGTCTGGCCTGACCGCTGATCCTGATTTTGAAGGAGGTCTCATCTTGGCGACACAGAGCCGAAGACGGTCTGACCGGAGCCGATGGCGATCTGACTGGCATGCCTATGGCGGTCAGACTGGCTAGCCATTGCCCGTGCATTAAATGTACTGTAACGACTAGTTTTCTAGCCATTACAATAGAGAGTGGCATGACCGGCCACCCCATGGCGGTATGACCGGTCGACACCTGGGAGTTCGGGTTTCGCCTCTAACGACTAGTTTTGGTGGTTGGGGGTTTACATACCCATTCCCCAGCAGTAAGGGTAGGGTTTTGGCACTTCATTGCATTATCTTGAACCCTTGCAAGAGCTCTCACACCCTTGTGCATTTAGTTTATCTAGTGAGGTGTTGGAGAGTGAGTTAAGCCAATCCAAATGCATTTGCTTCTTTGTTAGAGCTAGTGTGGCACTTGATCATCATCGGCAAGCATCCTAGACTTGTTACTCTTGGAGGTTGCCACCTCCTAGACGGTTTGGAGGAGTTGCCCGGTGACCTCTCCAAGAAGGTTGTGTAGGAGGCCTGGTGTTGATTGTGAGTGGCTCGGTGTTCGCCATCTCCGGAGTGGAGGAAGAACAACCATAGTGATAGAGGCTTATCAGACCACTTCGTGGTTTGAGCGGTGAAGTTGGACTAGCCTCAACGGTGACATAGGAAGTTGTCAAGCTCCGAACATCGGGTGAAAAAATTCTTTGTCACTTGTCTTCTTTATTTTGTGCAAATTTACTTTGAGCAAGTTTACATACTAGAGTTTATTTGCGCTATTATCACCCTAGCCTTGCAAATCTCAACATAGGCTAGCTTCTTAGTGCACTTGCTTGAGATTAGTTGATTTAGGTTTTGAATTGTGCAAAACCGTTTTGATTTACGCTTCCGCATGCAAAACTCGGTTTTAGCCAAAAGTTTTAAAACCGCCTAGTCAACCCCTCTAATCAGCCTCCTATCCTACAGGGGTCTCAGCCCAAAGTGAACCGTCACGCGCTCCATCCTCTATACCCAATCTCTACTACCTACCCCGCTCCTCTCTATACCATAAATAATCCCCCTCCCCCTTCGCCCTCAACCATTCCTTACAGCCGCCGCCGAGGCTCTAGGTTTTGTCGAGCTCCTTCCTTTGCCACAGACTCAGCTCGTCAAATCCGTCTTAGAGTCGCGAAGATCCTCTTGAAACGCTTCGGATGGGGTAAGTTCTTCAACTTTTAGGTGCTTCTTTTAGATCTATTTTATTATATTCCTTTTCGAGATGTATTTTCCGATGATTTCTACTTTAGATGAACTCTAGATGATTCATTTTTGGATAGATTCACAGGTGACTTCTTTTTAGATGGATTTTTTTAGACAATTCCATTTTTAGATGGATGCGATTCTTTCTTAGATGGATTTCTTAGACAACACCTTCGTAGATAGGTGTTTACATACTTGGTTTTATGTTTTTACCCTTTTTTCATATATAATTCTTTCGTAGCTAGGTGTTTACATATTTGGTATTTATGGTTTACCCACTTTCTTTAGGTAATGCCTTCGTAGATATGTGTTTGCATACTTGGTGTTTATGGTTTAACCACTTTTCTTTAGGTATCTTTTTTCGTAGATAAGTGTTTACATATTTGATATTTATGGTTTACCCACTTTTGCTTAAGAAATTTCTTCGTAGATAGGTGTTTACATACTTAGTGGTTTACCCACTTTTTCTTAGGTAATTCCTTCGTAGATGGGTGTTTACGTGCTTAGTGGTTTACCCACTTTTTCTTAGATTATTCCTTCGTAGATATGTGTTTACATATTTGATTATTTATGGTTTAACCACTTTTCCTTAGGTAATTTCTTAGTAGATAGGTGTTTACATGCTTAATACTTATGGTTTACCTATTTTTTTTGTTGTATCTACATCTTTTTTATTTATATGGTTTACCCCTTTTTGTTGTATCTATACTTTTTTATTTATGGTCTACCCGTTTTTGTTGTATCTGCATCCTTTTTTTTGGTGTAGCTATATTTATGGCGCCATATTTTTCATCAAATTATAGTCGGCATATATTTACATTGTAAGTCCCTAAATTACATATGTAATTTTAGTGTATTTACAATGTAAGTCTCAAAATTACATACGTAAGTACTAAAATTACATATGTAAATTCGAAAATTACATACTAATTACATATGTAAGTGGGGTGTAAATGAGGTGTAACTACTGTGTAAGTGGCTGAAAAAAAATCGACTGTAGCATATGGCGTCATATTTCTAGCAACTCCGTTCTCTCAGTGGCTTAAAAAACGACTGTAGCATATGTCGCCACAATTATAGCCAATCCGTTTTTTTTTATTTATGGTCTACCCACTTTTCTCCCACAATTAATGTTGTAGGAGCGACTGGTCAACCCTGACGGGGTGCTTGGTCATGCTGATCGCCGAGCGCCTACTGGCGAACGACGTCACGGACTACATCCGCTTCCGTGCCGTGTGCAGCCCCTGGAGGCAGCACACCGAGGACCCACGTGTCGGCGACGGCCTCCGCCCCAAGTACCTCCCCAGGTCGTGGATCATGCTGGAGGAGACCCCCCCGGCGGCGGCGCCGTTCCGCAACCGCCTCCTCAACACCGGCACCGGCGCCGTCCTCGCCGTCGACGTCCCGGAGCTCGAGGACCACGACGTCATGGGCCCCACCCTGGGCGGGCTCCTCACGCTGCGGGAGCGCGGCGGCGCCCACGTGCTCCGCCTCCTCCACCCGTTCACGCGCCACCTCACGGAGCTCCCCTCGCTCGTCACCATGATCCACGCGGCGTCGCACGACCCAAAGATGGTGGAGCCCGAGTACCACCAGCCGACGGCCATCGGCCTCTCCGACGGCCACAAGGCGGTGGCCGTGTTCTGCGGCCTGGTGAACAAGGTCGCCGTGGCCAGGCCCGGCGACAGCCACTGGAAGTGGGTCTACGTCCCGCACTTCCACCTGGAGTCGGCCGCGTCGCTCGCCGGCCGCTTCTACGCCGTCTCGCACGTCTACATCTACCAGCTCGAGAGCGACGGCGCGCACGGGGAGCCGAAGCTGGTGCCCGTGGCATACGTTCCCGTGGACGCCCCGTCGTTCCGCCTCACGCTGGTGGCGGACGACGAGAGGGAGAGGCTGATGCTGATGAAGGAGGTGTTCTACGTGCACGCGGGCGAGGAGGTGCCACCGGAAGGGCCCGACATGCTGACGATGCCCAGGGTGTGCGTCGCGTACGCGGTGGACATGGCGGCGAGGACGATCGCGCTGTCGAGGCTGGGCGGGCGGCCGACCGCCCGCTGACGGTCGTGCTCCACGCGCACGGCCTCGTGAGCGGGCTGACGCGGCATGCCGTGTTCGAGAGCGACGACGGCGAGGACCTGAACCCCATGGGCATCGTCGAGACCGTCTCCAGCTACGTCGCCAGCGACCGCGGCGGCGCGGCGCGCCCGACCATGTATGTCGCCAGCCATGCCCGCCGCGGCCGTGGCCGTGGCGTGTAGTTCGGCTGATAATAACTCTGGTGGTGATGACTGATGAGGAATTCGCTCTGGAATTTCCTCCTGAAATAATAAAAATAGTGGTTGGTTCTTCCTGAAAAAATGGCATGCTGCATTCGTGGTTTCTGTGAAAAAAAAAATGTCCCGTTGTGAAAAGCTTCTGTCGCCGATTTCCATGGCCTGACGATGTCTTTTTTTTATGAAAAGACTAAACTTTTTATGAGATTTCACAGGAAAAGATGTGGAGAGAGTAACCAGGTATACTGATGATGATCATGATGAGTAACAGCAACAGAAACGTTACCTGAAACCAGGTCGCCGTTTGCAGAAAAGCAGGACCAGCGATCAGTAGTCTTACCGCATAGAGAATGCAGGATTTCAGGGCCCCAATGAGTTCCCAACTCACATCCCTCGTGTTTCGCACGCACAATTTTTAAATTGCTAAATACAACTTCAGTGACATGACAAAACTATTAGTTTGCTGCAATAATAGCGTGAAAAATTATCACAAAACTACAACTTTACGTTATGTGCTGATACAGTATATATAGGTGACAACTGTAGTAGCATATAACGTAAAAGTTACAGTTTTGTGATAATTTTTTACGCTATTATTGCAGCAAACTAAAACATATGTTGCTAATGTTGCAGCAAATTGATAGTTTTATCATTAAAGTTGCAGTTTTCTGAAATTTACTCTTAAAAAAATTTTCTATATGAAAGTTGATTTAAATCATATTAATCATTTTTTCCAAAAAATAATAAATACTTAATTAATTATAATAAAATATGTTGCTTCGTTTTACGTGCGCAGGAGGTGAGTTCCCAACCTCACCTCCCGAACACAGCCATAGAATGCACGGTAATGTGCAAATAGGAAGCAAATGATAAGTTCTTTGTGAAGACATTATAGAACAACTCAATTATGATAAAGTAATGGAGGTACTCATATGTGGTAAGAAAAGCAAGACCAGGGATAAAAAACAAGATGACTCCAGAACAGCCTCAAATTAACTTGAGAGTGTACATAGATACTCAGATACATGCTTTCAGGTCTCCGCTGCGATCCCGGCGGCCTTCATAAGAGGTTTAGAAACACAGTTCTATAGCAGCATTCACTCGAACAAGGATTCGTTAACCGAAACCTACATAAACATGTATGGCTCTCATATTTTTCAACATGATAATTTGACAATGAAAGCTAAACTAGTTACAGATCCTCAACATCCTGCTTGGATGATGTAGGGCGACCTTGATACTCCAGTTTTGCACCTAAACTTGCTGTGATAACCCTGAACTTCAGCCTTATCTTCTCCATTATATCTTGAACTTGCTCGTCTTCTGGGTTCGACAATGGATAGCTTCTCAACAGTGCAGCTAGTTGCTCAATGTTCTTCCTGACCCGAGCTGAGAATGCATCTTGATCAATTGAAACCACCGACGTCCAAACATCCAGACATCCCTGATAGAAACCTAGTTCTTCACCTACCTGGAAACCATTCTTTAAACCAACCTGTCTTCCCTCTTCTTTTCCAGACACCAAGCCCTCGCTATAACCATTCTTGAAACCCGTTTGATAGTGTGTCTCATCTAAGAGTACTGATGGTTCAAGGAAATCAAAATCATCCTTAGGTTTCTGATCCATGGTATGAATAAGAACCTAAACAGTTCCTTAGAGAGGGATTCCAAGAAATCTGCTCCAAAAGTTCAAAAATTGGTTGCTCAGTAAGAAAATGTATGCATACCTAAATGCAACAAGACAAAAATATAAATATCAAAGAAACAAGAAATGGACAAGTGCAAACAGAACTTCTGCTGAGTTATGAACTAAAATGTGTTGCACGTCAAACAAAGCAAAACAAAAAATGATGATTCACTAAACTACGTACTCCAGACGTTTGAAACTTTATAATTTTTTTTATGGGTATATCAAACATTAACGTCATGTTCCACTTCATCAAGTAAGAGAAATTAGGATGTCACCCTATTAACTTTTTCTTTTGAAAAAGGTTACTATTGACTATTGAATGCAGTGCGAGCCAAACTGTATGATGTCAAATAGTATGACTTCAACAAGCAGAGTCATACAACCTCACACACAAACAAGCACTACACAGGCAATTCGAATCATCATAAATCCCTTGTGTTGGATTAACCCCAAGGTTGGACAGAAGATAAACATGGTGGTAGCTATTCAAACAAAGTGGTAGCTAACCTTCAGGATTCAGGAATAAGGATACAATACATTCTAAATATTCAAAACTTCCAGCTCCTAAGTTTCGTAAGCAGCACGATCACTTTTTTTTTTGGTAGAAATACGCTATTACTATTAGCTTTCAATATAAGCTAGGAGCAACCCTTATTATTGAAAAGAACACCATGATCACTAAAGCCTAGCATTAATCAAGTCTTCACCATACCTCTAACCTTCAATTAGTATGATGTTCTAAGGATTGAAATGTCCAAAAAGGAAATAAAAAAAAGGAAGATAAAACCTACGTTTCTCCAGCTTTACATAATAGAAAGTTTCCCCAAATCTCGCTTCTATCTTTATGATGTTCTTGGCTTCTACTACTACCAAACAAACAAACCGAAACATGATGTAGGAAAGACATAATCACGCTAGATGTCACAACTACTCAAGAATTGAAAGCATTCAAGCTGAATTAGGAGTCATGATTTCAGTTACCCTTTGCTCACTAAAAACAAAAAAAAAAAAGGTATACTGATGATGATCATGATGAGTAACAGCAACAGAAACGTTACCTGAAACCAGGTCGCCGTTTGCAGAAAAGCAGGACCAGCGATCAGTAGTCTTACCGCATAGAGAATGCAGGTTTACAGGGCACCGGTGAGTTCCCAACTCACGTCCCTCGTGTTACACGCGCACGTTTTTCAAACTATTAAATGGTATTTTTTTTAAAAAAAGAATTCTATGCAAAAGTTGCTTTAGAAAATTATGTTAATCCATTTTTCAAAAAATAGTAAATACTTAATTAATCATTTAATTAATCATAAGAAAATGTATCGCTCCGTTTTGCGTGTGAACTCACCTCCCCAACACAGCCATAGAATGCACGGTATGTGCAAATAGGAAGCAAATGATAAGTTCTTTGTGAAGACATTATATTACACCTCTATTATGATAAAAGTCACGGAGGTACTCATATGTGGTAAGTAAAGCAGGACTAAGGATCAAAAACAATATGAGTTCAGAACTGCCTCAAATTAACTTGAGTGTACATAGATACTCAGATACAGGCTTTCAGGTCTCCACTGTGATCCCGGTGGCCTTCATAAGATGTTTAGAAACACAGTAATATAGCAGCATTCACTCGAACAAGTATTCGTTAACCGAAACCTACATAAACATGTTTGGGTCTCATATATCATTTCAACATGGTAATTTGACAATGAAAGCTAAACTAGTTACAGATCCTCAACATCCTGCTTGGATGATGTAGGGCGACCTTGATACTCCAGTTTTGTACCTAAACTTGCTGTGATAACCCTGAATTTCAGTCTTATCTTCTCCATTATATCTTGAACTTGCTCGTCTTCTGGGTTCGACAATGGATAGCTTCTCAACAGTGCAGCTAGTTGCTCAATGTTTTTCCTGACCCGAGCTGAGAATGCATCTTGATCAATTGAAACCAACGACGTCCAAACATCCAGACATCCCTGATAAAAACCTAGTTCTTCACCTACCTGAAAACCATTCTTTAAACCAACCTGCCTTCCCTCTTCTTTTCCAGACACCAAGCCCTCACTATAACCATTCTTGAAACCCGTTTGATAGTGTGTCTCATCTAAGAGCACTGATGGTTCAAGGAAATCAAAATCATCCTTAGGTTTCTGATCCATGGTATTAATAAGAACCTAAAGATGTTGCAGTAAACAGTTCCTTAGAGAGGGATTCCAAAAGGTTGCTCAGTAAGAAAATGTATGCATACCTAAATGCAACAAGACAAAAATATTAATATCAAAGAAACGAGAGATGGAAAAGTGCAAACAGAACTTCTGCTGAGTTATGAACAAAAATGTGTTGCACGTAAAACAAAGCAAAACAAAAAAATGATGATTCACTAAACTACGTACTCTAGACGTTTGAAACTTTACAATTTTTTTTATGGGTATATCTAACATTAACGTCATGTTCCACTTCATCAAGTAAGAGAAATTAGGATGTCACCATTACTATTGACTTTTTCTTTTGAAAAAGGTTATATTGACTATTGAATGCAGTGCGAGCCAAACTGTATGATGTCAAATGTTATGACTTCAACAAGCAGAGTCATACAACCTCACACAAAAATAAGCACTACACAACTCATTCGAACCATCATAAATCCCTTGCGTAGTTGTGTTGGATTAACGCCAAGGTTGGACAGAAGATAAACAAGGTGGTAGCTATTCAAACAAAGTGGTAGCTAACCTTAAGGATTCAGGAATAAGGATACACTATATTCTAGTAATATTCAAAACTTCCAGCTCCTAAGTTTCCTAAGCAGCACGATCACATTTTTTTGGTAGAAATACCCTATATTAGGCTATTACTATTAGCTTTCAATATAAGCTAGGATCAACACTTATTATTTAAAAGAACACCATGATCACTAAAGCCTAGCATTAATTAAGTCTTCATCATACCTCTAAACCTTCAATTAGTATGATATTCTAAGGATTGAAATGTCCAAAAAGGAAATAAAAAAAAAGGAAGATAAAACCTACGTTTCTCCAGCTTTACAGAACAGTGAGTTTCCCCAAATCTCGCTTCTATCTTTACGATGTTCTTGGCTTCTACTACTACCAAACAAACAAACCAAACATGATGTAGGAAAGCCATAATCACGCTAGATGTCACAACTACTCGAGAATTGAAAGCAGTCAAGCTGAATTAGGAGTCATGATTTCAGTTACCCTTTGCTCACTAAAAACAAAAAAAACCAAAAAAAAAGTTACCCTTTGCTCAGTTGCTCCCGGAAGAAGGCGTCAGTTTCCGCAATACTTCTGGAACACGCCGCTGCAGTTGGAGTCCTTAGCCACCGCGCTTTCCGCCGCCTACTCAGGGCAGAGGCGAAGGCCGCTGATAGCAACGGAACTCCGCTTTCCCCGGTCTCCGCCGGCGAAAGAGGCGGGGCGCCGCACGGCCCCTCCGCCGGTGGACCAGGCGAGGCGCCGCAGCGGGCGGGGGGACGACGCGGGTGGCGCGGCCGCCGGGCGCCGCCGCTGCGACCGGAGGAGGAAGGAGACTCACGTGTGTGGCGGCGGCTCCAGCCAGTGACCTCGAGATGGAGCTTTGGGTCTCATTGGTTGATGATGGGCCTTTTTGGGCCGTGGAGATTTTCGACGTGGGCCTTGTAGACGTTGATAAATGGGCTAAAGCCCATATAGATTTGGTGGTTGGGCTCGCTCGACTCGAGCTCTCGAATGGCCTTCGTCTTCGTCTTCTCCGGTTCTCTTTCCCCTCCCCATCTTCCTTTCCATGTCGCTGGGTAGAATTCCGATTTGTGAGACTAGGGTTTAGGGTTTGGAGTCAATCCCAGACCGCGCCCATGGCGTCCTCGTCTCGAGTAAGTTGCGTTCTGTATTATCTTCCTCTCTCTCTCTCTCCGCGCGTGCGATTTTTTTTGGGGGTGTGGTTTTGGCGATGATATGCGCGTGCGATTTTTCTCCCCGGGTGGATTTGGGGATGGGAGGCGTGATTAGAATCAGTTCGAATCGCTTCAGTGCATTGCGCTGTATTCTGATCAGTGCTTTTCCATAGGGGATTTAAGATTTTGTTGTTGAGCTGATGTGTGAAAACTGGTGTATTGCTTAGGTAAGGGTTGGCAATCTAGTCCCCCTCAATGAAGGAAATGCGAGCTCGTCAAATGGATCGGTGTCAAGCATTCCTATCTATCTGGGTGCCAATGTTGTAGGGAGGAATCATTTGGTGGTCGTCGACAAGAGAGTCAGCCGCAAGCATCTGAGCCTACATGCCTCGGCGGATGGTTCCATTGAAGTTGTAGTGGTGAGTGTGATAAGGCATGGGGGTATTCCAATTAACTGCGCAGTTTTGTTTTGATGGCTTTTTCTTCAGAAAATAACTTGTTGTTCATTGGCATTGGATGTGCAGGAAGGACCAAATCCTATCATTGTTCGATCCAAGGGCCAGAGGAGGAAGGTCTGTGCTCAAGAGAGAGTAAAGATTGCACATGATGATGTCCTGGAACTCATCCCTGGTGAATATTTTGTGAAGTATTTGAATGTGGGCGATAACCATAAAAGTTCCACATCAATGGGTTCAAGTGATTTTAAAAAGGGGAAGAGGCTCTGTGAGGATGATACTGTAGTTATCAAAAGAAATCGTCAGATTATGGAAGATGAGGCTTTGGCAAGAAGTTTACAGGTAACTTAAGTACTTAACCTTTCTAGTTGCACTGCCTGTATTGTGCAGTTTGTTTAACTTAGAAGAGGGCAATCCATGGTTTTCCGTGGATCATATTTCCGTTTAGTCTGATCATGGCTTAATCTGGGCAATGCTGTAGTTTTAATATAACATAAATGATCCTAGTGCTGGACATAGAATACTTAGGGCACGTTTGGATCTAAGGCTAGCATTAGCCTAGCCTGGCCTGGCAAGGCCCAGCGTTTGGAACCATAAATATATCGCAGCTTCTGGGGGCAAGCTAGCCCTACGGGCAAGGAAAAGCTCGCTCGCAGTGGAGAGCCAATTCGGCTCTCCTTCGACAACAAACTTCTCTTTAGACCAACTAACTGCCCATCAAAAACTAAACAACCAAACAACTCAGTAAAGCAAGCCTAGCAACGCAGCAACAACCTGGTTTGCCTAGCTGGGCTATAGCTCAAGGTGACAAACAACCAAACATACCCTTAAAGAATGTCTTTAAAAGAAGGGATTTTCCAGTGTATATTCTGATAACTTTATCGTGGATAAACTAATTTAAATTATGTCAGACAATTGTTTATGAAATTGATCAGTGGCTATCTTTATATATTTCTGGTAGGAAAATAAAGTCTTTATGTCTTAATTCATAGACTCCAGGCTGTGACACTGAAAGATCCTGATTCATAAATATACCACTGAAAGATCCTGGTACACTTAAATACCATCCAAAGGTGCAAGCGTTTAGAAATGTACTTATCTGTGGTGAATATTTATCAAATAGTATCTAAGTATTGGATGTTCGGATTTGCTTTCTGAAACTCAGCATTGGATATGCTATCCTTGTATGCTTCTGTTGTTTAGTGTTGGCATATTTTATATTTTGCATTGTAAAAAATGGTGCCCCTTAGCTTGCTGAATATTAGTATAGCTGTATGTTTTCTTTCCTTGTGTAAAATTACCAGTATACTATTGAATTGTAGTATAGTACATTACCATCTTAGTTTCATTACTATTTCCTGTCCTGTTCCAGAAAAGCTTTGCAGAAGAAAGTTCAACTATTTCCGGTTTGGGTTGTGATCAAATGTTAAGTTCACTTGATAGTGCTGGTTCTTCTGAGAGAAATAACGAGAGAATACACTCTGTTGATTATCTGAAAGATGTACTTTCATTGACTTTTCGACTCATGCGTGTCCAAGGTCTTCCTTCATGGACTAATACTTCCTCAGTTACCATTCAAGATGTCATACAGGTATCATCCATTTAACAGGAGCTCTTGCGGAAGTTATGTGGTTGATTTCGTTTAACATGGCGTACCACAAACATCTTTTAGATATGATCTGTTCAGGACACAAATGTTGCATAAGAACAAATTTCTTAGCCTGCTCATCATTACCAACATATTTGTTCAAAAAGAAAATCATTACCAACACAAACTCTTGCTCATATACCATTTGTGATTTATCACTATATAGCCTCAACTCATGTAGTCTGCTGTTTGAAAGATGGAATTGTTCTCTAGTTGGACCTTGTAAAGATTTCTGTCTATATTGTCAATGGTATCGTGTATGGTGGGGGAGCAAAGGCTAGTTCTTATTCTGCTGATCTGTTCAGTTTTCAGGGATACTGTGTTGCATATCATTTCCCAACCATTTCTCTAAAACAAATGTTCTCTTATGTTCACACTCTATTCATGCATTGCCAGATTCATCAAAGAAGTATACTAGTTCTTACATGATGAATGAATTATTAGGGTGAAGTGCTTCTTGCTGTACTCTCAAATTATATGGTGGACATGGAATGGCTGCTTACAGGTGGGTTATTGTGGTGGAAATCATACAAGTAATATTGTTTGTCCTTGTATGAGGGCTGCTTCCTTTTTACCATAAGTAGTGACCTTTTTTGCAAACAAAATAAATTTGGCGCCTCTGCCACTTTACAGTTTCAGAAGTCAGAACACTCAATCATGAAACCAACTACGATCCTGTGCTATTTTTATTTGTCTGCTCCTTTTAATTTTTTTTTGTACTGCACAATTAATACTAAATTCTACGTGCTTGTTGGTAAGAGGAAAAGCAGTCCTTTCTTTGTTGCTGAAAGTAATCTGCCACATTTTTTCATTGAATAAGTATTTAGTTTCTGCCATCCTGGTAGCTTTCCCCTCGATGTTTTGTTTGCTGTAACTATTCATTGGTATAATTCTTTTTGAAGTGAAAGTAGCTGCTGGTAACAACCTAACTCATCTCATATTCTTCATTACTGATAAATTGATGTAACTATATTGGTCACTCTCTATTGGTTTCTAGAATCATAGTCATTTATGTTATTGACTTACCTAAATTGTTTCCTGTGCAATAATTTTGGAAGCTCATCTTTCTGAGCCTCTATGGCTAGGATTACAATTTGTATGTTTACTAGTTAATTGTAAAGCATGATATATTTGTGGAATAAAAAAACTGGACTACAAAGATAAGCAAAACATGTACTTTTGGCCTTTTATTTTGCTATTTTTAATTATGATTCTCATTTGTCTTCTATTTTCCACTACTTCATGTATCTTTTTGTTGACATGCACTTAGTTATGAAATGTATGTATTTACTAAGGAGTTTGGCAACCAGTGCCCATCTGTGTTCTCTATGCTATGTGGTGAAATATCACTGTGCTTTCTTTTCCAGTCATTGCCATTATCTACATCCTTTAGTTTTAATGTAAATAACATTGCACTGTGCAGCATGTCCAAGCTTAAGGAAAGTTCGACATGTCCTAGTTATACACGGAGAAGATGGTGCATCAGTGGAGCTTCTGAAGGTGACAACATTACTAGAGTCATTCATGATATTTTTGTATTTCCTTTTTCTCATCTCATATTCATGGTTGGGTGACAGAAAGTGAAGCCAGCCAATTGGATCCTTCACAAGCCTCCACTTCCAATTTCATTTGGAACACATCATTCAAAGGCCATGCTGCTTGTATATCCTCAAGGGATTCGTGTTGTTGTGCACACAGCAAATTTGATACATGTCGACTGGAATAACAAAACTCAGGGGCTATGGATGCAAGATTTTCCCTGGAAAGATGCAAAAGATGTGAATAGAAGTGTTTCCTTTGAGAACGATTTGGTTGATTATCTGAGTGCAATTAAGGTAGCAGCTAGCAGGGCACTTGTCTTTGCTTCTTGATTAACGTATCACTCCAATTGTGTTTCGCTTTTTTAGAAAAGAAGTTAAATGTTGTTTTCTTACTGATATATTTTAAGTTATCATCATAATAAAAGTCATAATGTGCTTTGCCGGAGGTTACCAGAATAAAAATTAACAGATAACTGTGCACTTTTCGAACAATCGCAGTTTACACTGGCAATTTCTGTTTCTACTCTTCTGCTACTCAATAAAAAGAAATCATATTAAATACTACTGAATTGGTTCACAAGGGGATCCACTGTTCTCATGTTAGTAAAACACTGAATTGGTAAAATATGCAAATCATGATTTTTGTTAGAGAGAGATCTTGGAATTGCTGGCTACATGTTGTAAACTTATAGTAAGAAGACAGTAGCTGTCTCATTGTTAAAAGCAATGAGCCATGTTAAAGAATACCTTAAAATAAGTATAATGAAAGTTTCAGCAAATCACAAAACATGGTCTTATTTTCTGTGGAACATTGTACAGAGTTCTGTAATAAGTACCTCTAAATTGGAGTGAATGAAAATAGGATGTCTCGGGCTGTCTAGCTTCGAAAAGCCCCAGTTCATTCTAACTATTACTTTTTTTCTAGTTTAATTCCCCTACCGTTGCAGTGTACTAAACACATCTTCTCTATGTATGTTGTAATGTGTTATTCTCTTCATGGCAATGCAGTGGCCTGAGTTCAGGGTAAATTTACCTGAGGTTGGTGATGTCAACATCAATGCAGCATTCTTTAGGAAGTTTGATTATAAGAGCTCATCGGTTAGTATAATCCATTAATCTTAATTTACACTTAGTGTGCAGTGCTCAGCTGTAAACATCTCTTTTTTTTTCTCCATGCAATAGGCTGACATGAAAAAGAAAAACAAAATTGGAAGTCCGCTTTGCATGATAAATGCTGGCAATTACTTAATCACGTGATCACTGATTAATGTTAGTGCCTCCACCGTAAATAGACCGCTTTATGCGCAAGTTTCCTTTTGTTCAATAAATGAACAACAGATTTCATCATCTTTTAGCACTGTTTTTGTTGCTTGTCCTACAAAGTATTTACTGTTCGGAAGGATTTTCAGTTCACAAGAAACCATTCTATTGCTCCTTTTGTTATCCATTTTAAAATCTTATGTTGGACCTTACCAGTTTGGTTGCATTTGAAATTAATCTATGCATTTTTTTTTCTGCACCTTCTGTATTGCGTGTTTAGTGATAAAGTCCACATATGCCACTGAAAACTTGCCCAATCCTCCTATTGTCAGTAAGACATCAATGGCAAATAAGGAATGAAGTGATATTTAAAGCGGAAAATGAGGAATCGCCTCATCATTTTGGCCCTCGTAAGGAATGAAGTGATATTTAAAGCGGAAAATGAGGAATCGCCTCATCATTTTGGCCCTCGTTCTTTCTCTCCCTGTTGGATGCACAAAAACTAAATAAACTGTACATGGAAGTTCAGCAGCACTCGCAAAAGGTCTATGAGTTTTACATAGAAGCAAACATACTAGCACACACACCAGCTTCTCCTCTCTTGTTTATTCATAATTTAGTCTCACCTGATTTTACATCTCATAGGTCAGGTTGATTGGATCTGTTCCTGGTTATCATGTTGGCCCCAATATTAAAAAGTGGGGTCATATTAAGCTTAGGAGTGTTCTTGAAGGGTGCACATTTGAACAACAGTTTTGCAAGGCTCCCCTGATTTATCAGGTATCTTTGAATGTGTGAGTTATTTATCCATTTATCTTAGCATTTAGCACAGGCAACTTTTCGAAGTGATGTAGTGAATGCCTTAATAACCCTGTTAAGGTTGAAGCAGAAATGCTTAAGATTGAGAAACAAAAATCATATGGTGCCTAACTTTATGCCTGGGAAGCAGGGATCTTTCGTAGTTTACCTTAGGGAAGACCTTCTAGTACCTTAACCCTCCACTTTGTAGCACACTAATGCCATTAATAGAAGCTGTAAAAAATATTTGCACTAATGGTCAAAGGAATATGTACTTAGTTAATAACTGTTTCTTGTTCTGTATTGCAAGAATGAGCAAGACTATATGGAGTGCGGGATATGTTATATTGTCACCTACATCATCACGGATTAATTGGACTTAAAATCTAGCATTCATCTCCCCTTTCTGTTTCACTGAAAGTTTATATTGTAATTTTTTACTTGCCTATACTTCCCAGGCTTGTACTCCTTAAAGGACATTTAGCATTTTAATTTTCTTGTATGCAGTTCTCTTCCTTGGGGTCACTTGATGAGAAATGGATGAGTGAGTTTGCATGCTCACTATCAGCTGGTAAATCAGATAATGGTTCACCATTGGGTATTGGTAAACCACTGATTGTCTGGCCTACAGTGGAGGATGTTAGGACATCAATAGAGGTATAAACCTAACATCTGTAAAAATTCTCTAATCATACTTCCTGTATATTGCATCGTAAAACACACAAGCATGAAAGCTCCTTGTGCTTTCTTGATCTGTTGAGAACCTTCTTCAGATATGATGTCCTATGATGGATCAGTGCTGGCCCCAAAATAACAAAAAGAAAAGTATAAACCGATTGTGTTCACTCTCAAAATCAGCATGTTCCATGACCTGAATTTTTTCTAATCCTTTTACCCGAGTACTAGTATCACCGCTTATCTGATTTTCTTTTATGTCAAATGTTTCTTATGTAGGGTTATGCAGCTGGTAGTTGCATTCCAAGCCCTCAAAAGAATGTTGAAAAAGATTTCTTGAGGAAGTATTGGGCCAGGTGGAAAGCGGACCATGTGGGTCGTTGGTATGCTCCCTGATTCCTTCAATTATCTAACAAGCTATTGTCTTGTTCAAATGGAACTTCCTAATGGTTACCTTGCCCGTATGGTGCTGCATATCACAAGAAATTGTTTGGTGATGTTTCTTTAATCACGACAGCCATGTTTGGAGGAACGGTCATTTGTGACCAAACATTAAATTGATAGGTTAGTGTTGTTCAACCTTAATTATGTGTCCTTGTGTAGGATCAAGGACTAGAGAGAGGGGGGGGGCGGGGTGAATAGGCGATTTTTAAAATAAATGATACCTAATAAAAACTAACCTAAGTTGCTAGGTTTGGTTAGGAACAAGTCTAACCAAGCAACTAGATTAAGTTTTGCAATCCTAGGGTGATAAGGGCTCAAAAAATCTGTATAAAAGTAAATTATACAAATGTAAATGCAATAAGTAAATAGAACAAGAGACAAGGTGTTTTTCACCGAGGTCCGGAAACTCGCTGGTTTCCTAATCCCTGTTGAGGCGAGCCCTACTTCACCGCTCAAACCACAAAGCCTCGATCACTACGGTAGTTCCTTCGCTCTGAAGGAGGTGAATTTCGAACCACTCACAACCAACACCGGGTCTCCTCCACAACCTTCTCGGAGAGGCCACCGGACAACTCCTCCAAGCCGTCTAGAAGGTGACAACCTCCAAGAGTAACAAGTAGCAACCAAACTTGTAGATGATCAAGTGGCACACTAGCTCAATCGATGATGCAATGCACTTGACTTCGCTCAAACTATTCTCAAACACCCACAAAGGATGAAGAAGTGCTCAAGTGGTGTGAGAGTGAATGCAAGAGGTTTATACAATTGAACAATGTGCCAAGAGAACCTCCTTGCTGCTGGTGGAGGAGTATATATACCCCCACACATAAAAACTATAGCTATTGGGGGCTGAAACACGACTCACAGGAGTCTGTCGGTCGAACCGCCAAGGGATGTTCGGTTAGACTGGCCTCTAGTGCAACGGATAGAAAACTAGCCGTTGCAGTACATTTAATGCACCTTCAGTCTGACCGCCATAGGCTGGCCGGTTAGACCGCGGGTGGCTCCGGTTAGATTGAGCTACCACCGATCAGACCGTCTTAAGCTCTAGTGGCTCTAGAGCGCCAAGTCCAGGCCTCCTATTCAGCTCCAAGTGCTCCCGATCAGACCGGGCTGGGCCCGGTCAGACCGCAGCGGTTAGACCACCACAAGGGCGCCGGTCAGATCGGCTTTCAGGACTTGGAGCCTGAGGCAACCGCGAGAATAGAACTCTATGGTCTAACCAGATAATGGTTCACCATTGGGTATTGGTAAACCACTGATTGTCTGGCCTACAGTGGAGGATGTTAGGACATCAATAGAGGTATAAACCTAACATCTGTAAAAATTCTCTAATCATACTTCCTGTATATTGCATCGTAAAACACACGAGCATGAAAGCTCCTTGTGCTTTCTTGATCTGTTGAGAACCTTCTTCAGATATGATGTCCTATGATAGATCAGTGCTGGCCCCAAAATAACAAAAAAGAAGTATAAACCGATTGTGTTCCCTCTCAAAATCAGCATGTTCCATGACCTGAATTTTTTCTAATCCTTTTACCCGAGTACTAGTATCACCGCTTATCTGATTTTCTTTTATGTCAAATGTTTCTTATGTAGGGTTATGCAGCTGGTAGTTGCATTCCAAGCCCTCAAAAGAATGTTGAAAAAGATTTCTTGAGGAAGTATTGGGCCAGGTGGAAAGCGGACCATGTGGGTCGTTGGTATGCTCCCTGATTCCTTCAATTATCTAACAGTCTTGTTCAAATGGAACTTCCTAATGGTTACCTTTCTTCTATATGATCTGTAGTGCTGTGCAATATGAGTTTTATATTTTCTCTACCCCCAAGGTTAGGCAAGGCAGATTTATATTTAATTGGAAAGATAGCGAAGAATATCATTGTAATTTAAAAAGCAGCAGTTCATTGAAGTAGTCATATATACTAATAAAAACAAGAGGGAGTAATGATTATGATTGTCTATATTTTATAGTATTCCTTGAGCATATTTAGTTGATCGATGGATATTTGTTATAGCTTGCAAAGGTTGGCATCCCTGCCATACCTAGATCTGTAATATTTTGATCCTTTTTAGAGTGTTTATTACTTTATCACTGACTTGGACTGACATTCTGATTTGGGTTTTCTTACCAGTCGTGCGATGCCTCACATAAAAACTTTTACTCGATACAATGGTCAAGACATTGCGTAAGCATCCATATAAACTGTTTTGAACTCTAGAATTAATAACAGTATTTCCATTAAATCATTGTCTGGAATCTTTGTATATCCTCATCAGATGGTTTCTACTAACCTCGGCAAATTTAAGCAAAGCTGCTTGGGGTGCGTTGCAGAAGAATAATACACAACTGATGATACGCTCATATGAGGTGCATGATTTTGTTCCATTGTTGAATTTGAGGAAAATTTCTGAACATCCAGACTTTTACGGGAAAACTGCTCAACAACAGTGTTGGTCATCATGGAATCGTAGCTTATACCTTGCCATTTGATCTCTTTTCAGTTAGGTGTACTGTTCTTGCCCAAAACTCACCAATCTGTACCACAATTTTCATGTACGGGGAAGAACAATTCAAACCTGGTACTATCTAATTTCTCCTTCCTTTTGTATTATAATAATGTGATCACTTTGCTATTTTTTTCATCATTTTAAGTTCCTTGCCCAGAATAACCTGGCCCCTGGGAAAGAGATCAAAACCAAACTGGTCACACTCTGCTGGAAAAGCGACGAAGAAAAAGAACAATCCACGGAAATTATCAGATTGCCAGTGCCATATCAACTTCCTCCAAAGCCTTACGGCACAGAAGGTGAGCTGGATTAATTTAACGATTGATACAACTTCAGTGGAGTAACAATAGTAAAACACTTAGAAATGTTTTTTACTTTCAGATGTCCCATGGTCTTGGGACAAGAGGTACACAAAGAAGGACGTGTATGGTTCAGTCTGGCCGCGCCATGGTTAGCTAAGCGGTATGCGGACAATATATGATCAATGAAAGGCTAACCCTGCTCCGATGTCGACAACAAGAAGGCCGGTAGCTGATCGCCTGTCAGTGCCCACTACTCAACCATTAGCAGGAAGTAGTACTATTTCCTGGGAGAGATTAGATATTTCTATTACTAATTTGTACGAGCACAGGATATTTTCTCTCTTGTTGGTACGAATCGTGTGCCTTGTCTGCTTCCGATCGTGATGTTTATGCCTCCATCCTCTTTTACATAGTAGTACTCCTACAGTCCGTCGTCATCCAGCGATAGCGATCTGAAATTTTAACGTGCAAAGGACGCTACCTAAACCAGCTTTTTCCAGAAATCCCCCGTGCTTGTTCTTGCGGCTGTCCTTGCCTTGAGCCGCTCCATGAAAGCAGCAAATTAGTGGTACTGCGTAAAAGAATAGGGGCAATTGACTCGACGATCTCGCTTCCTTCGTCCTGTTGCAGTGGCGAAGCCAGGATTTAGAGATGGGGTGTCATCTACGAGACGTGGTAACTCACTTAAGGTTCGGTGAACAGTGATATTGTAGCGTTGATGTATGATCGCTAACTCGACATCATACATGTTATAGCGATTAGCTAGAATAGAGAATAAGAACCCATAGATCATAATTTGCCAATTTAAACAGTTTGTTCCATGATTTTAATTGGAGTCTTGCAATCATTTTTAAAATGATAAATCAGTTAACTAAGTCATTTCATAAGTCCTATATATATAGCTAGGCAATTGTCCTTTATAGTTAGTCTCATCCACAACTAATGATGTAATTAATGGCTAGATTATAAGGGCTAATTGTTCTTGGGAGAAGAGAGGGGAGGGGAGGTCACATAGGGATTAGGGGGGGGTTGGCCCTCCCTGGCCCCTACGGTGGCTTCGCCACTGTCCTGTTGTGATCCTAGACGAGAATCGTCGTCGGTGATCGATCGGGTGATGCGAAGCGTTAGTCCAAATCACCGTGATTCATGGCCTGTTCACTTTGATGTCATTTTCAACCTTACCAAGTTTTGATAAAGTTACCAAAAAAGTAGCCACATTTAGTTTGCTGCCAAATTTTCGTAACTATATAAGAAATCCTGCTAAAATTTTAGCATAGTTAAGATTTTTTTTGGCGTGAACAGGCCCTCAATCACCAACCCGCCGTATCACGACCACGAGCACGGGGGTGCGCGATGCGCGACGCTTCCCCCGGCCGCATCCGCCACGGCCGCCACCACCACCCACCAAGCGACACGGCGCGCGCGCACCGCGTGAATCGCGTGGTACGTACGTACGCCCCACCCCACCAACGGACCACCACGCGACACGAGACGGCACCACGGCTTCCGCCCCCCGCCGACCCTCGCACCAGAGCCCACGTACCGCACCGCGCACCGGTGCCGGTGCGTGCTCGCTTTTGCCTCCCTCCGCGAGCCGGGCGCGCCACGCGACGCGCGCGCGCACACGTCGCACGCCGTCTCGACGTCTCGCTCGCTAGTCGCTACCCGCGTCCGCCCCACGCAACGCAAGGAGTGAAAGAACGCGATGCGACCGCCCGCCGCCCGCCGCCACGTGAAACGCGGCGGCGCCCCTATCTATCCGCGGGCGGCGGGGTCCACACGCGCGCGCGCGCGGGGGCCCCGCGTGGCGGGGGTGGTGGGTGGGTGGGTGTCACCGTCGCGAATCTCGAATCCGCGAACCGCGAGTCCGGGGGGGAATCGGGTCCGTCCATCCATCCCTCCCAGTCGCGTCTCGCGAGTCGCGACGGCTTCGCTCTCTCACCTCCTCGGCCAAGGTGGGCCCCGCCTAGTGGCTGCTCGTATCGATTCCCGGATACGGGAGATCGACGATGCTCCGCTATGCGCCGTTGCCGTTTGGGATTGATTGATTGATTAATATAATTAATTTTGGTTTAATCACGTACGTTTCGTCGTAATCCCGGCATAGACCGCGTCTGATGCTGCGGGTTGGAATGACCATTAGTGTAGGTCGGTCGTCTGGTCCGGATTCTCTGCAAGTAGCGGGCACGTAGTATACCTTCATTCCTTTAGGAAGAATCGTGTCACCATTTCCTCGTAATTTTTTTCTCCATCCGTCTCCGTCCTAAAAGAATGTAGTAGTTAGTTTTAGTTAGTTAAGCAACATTTCATTAATTAATACAAAGAGAATGAAGGGAAGGAATTACTACTTCTTCGATGACAAAAGAGAAAAAAAATATGAAGTATTTTCTATGCAATAATTATAGCTATTTTTTTATTACGAGATAGAGCCATGTTCGTACCTAGAGATATCTAATGGGCTCTACTCCAAAATACAAACAAATTTTTAAATAGGTTCATACACAATGTCCTATTTTATTTTGTTAGAGTATTTAAGAATTCTATTATAGGTGTGGTCTAATATGAATTTAATTTTAAGGTTAATTGGATCCATATGCCATTGTACTTTGCTAAATTGAAAAAATACCACTACTATTCGCAATATTGGCTAGGTGGCATCGATATTTTGTAAAATTTGAACCAGACCATTATATACATCCCAAACACGGTTGTACCAAGTTTTTTATATTGTATTTTCATACTTACCAGAATGCTCCTAGCCCTTAGAGGCTGGCAAGGGGGACCCACACGTTAAACTTATCTTCTTCCCCGATTATTCCTCTAGCTTGACGATTCCGACTGCAACAACAACAGTGGTGAAGGGCCGGCACTAGAGCTTACCAGCGACGACATCCCTGCACCTGGCTTCCCGATGGTGTGGTAGATCCTGCAACGGTGTGCTTGAGCTCGAGCGTCGATTGCAGCCCCAGAGGTGAGCGGCAACATCTAGATTGTGGCGGCGAGCAATAGTAGCCCAGTGGCGGTGGTGGTCGCTCCTCGTCTCATTGTCATCGGTGAGTCCCAGCACCGACCCATTCACCACATCACTGCCACGGAGTTCGAGGGAGTTGGCAGCATTCCTCGTGCGAAAACCCCATCGCTAACCTCTCAACGGCGTGGCGGCAAGGACAATGCAGGCGGGCTAGATCGGGGCGGTGAGGAGCAGTAGTAGAAGCAACCCAGTGGCGGTGGTCGTTTCTCGTGTCGCCGTCATCAGCAAGCCCCAACGTTGACCTCTCCACCACTGACACCACCTTCAACCTCTCCACCACTGTCGCCACTGCCACTCTACTCCCGTCAGTCTTGCTGTACTAGTGGAAGTGTTAGGGAAGAAGATAAGGTTGACATGTGGGTCCCACTAGTTAGCCTATAAGGTTTTGGGGGCATTTTGGTTTATACAAAAATACGGTATGAAAAAATCAAGTCCAACTACGTCCGGGCCGTATATAGTGGTATATTTTCTCTTACAATTTGAGAAATTAAAATTTTTACAAAATATACCAATGGCGCACGACCAATATCAACGGATAGTTCAACAAATTTGCAATGGCATGGATTATAGTAACCATAATTTTAATTTGTGCTCATCAGTTCAATATTGCTTTTTTACTTTGTGCCTCACACAAGCTATCTTCTCTCTGGCCATCACTAACAATAGGGGTGAAAATGGTACAGAAACGGACGAAAACAACCTTTATCATTTTTGTTTTCATTTTTTTTCTGAATCGGAATCGGAAACCCCGGATATGAAAACGGAATCGAATATTATCGAAACCGAAAATGGAGCAAAAACGAACCGGCACGAATACGGTATGGAAATTTATCGGAATAAAAAACCTCTCAAACTGATAAATCCAATTCTCAAGTCTCAACGGTCAACAATTCATCATAAAACACAAATTATATAAGTTCAATTGTTAAGTCTCAACATTACATCACAAAACATAATGTATGAAATAAATTATCTATGTTTAAGAGAGTAATGCTTTTGATAAATCCCAATGCGGGAAAAAAAATTCTTATGTAACTTCAGATTTGCATAACAAATATTTTTTAAAAAATAACATCCAAACACCATGGTATTCACTGTTCAGTGCTAAAAAAAACCAGGGTATTTCAGTCATAAAATTTCCAGAAATTTCGAGAAAATTCCAACCGACAGATTTCATTTTCGAAAATTGGTCCGGAATCCGAAAAGTTTCCGTACCGTTTTCACCCCCTAACTAACAATATAGGGAACATGTGCTAAATATAAAATGAGACCTTATATATGTAGCGCTGATAACTAGAACTATGTAAGAAAAACTCATCCACCTACTTTAGTGGCAATCGGGCTAAATAAAAAAGAGTCGCTACACTAGTTTCGTTTTCCTTAGTAATTAAGTGGGAAAATGTAATCATTATTGCTTAGAATATACGTTCACATCTCTGTCATGAAGTTAAATTATTCGAGGTAGCCATAATTGTCATCAAACTCTTCTTGAATAAAAAAATCTTTCTAGCTGAACTCAATGGGTAAAGAGAGAGAATTTTTTTTTAAAAAAAATAGAATGAAGATATTCTGAACGTATCGGCAAAGATTTAAACATATAATTTTATAGTTTGTGCATTCGTCATATCGCACGTCATTAAGGACTTGTCTTACTCCATCCCAATTTTTATTTAGTAATTAAAGACAATTGACTTATTTTTATTATTTATCTTTTTTATTAGATGCAAGGTACTTACGCACACACTTTACGCTCATGTGCATGTGTGAGTGCACCTCCTCAATACACGTTCAACTAGCGACACATCTCTAATATCACTCGCCTATTTAATACATTTAGGTAGCAATATCTGAATTCAAGCACTCCACCATCACCAGACCACTTTTAATAATATCTAAAATACAACAAATAATTTTACAGAATAGCATGAAAAGTATGAAACGAACTATTTAGGTTTTTCACATACCAAAAAAAAAAAAGAATTTTGCTCGTGCGCGAGCGCCAATCTCCCATATTGGGCACACAGGCAACAACAGAGTGGCTGCCCACAGAACAACCCACAAAAAACGATGATCTAACGGAGGACAGCAAGTCCGCAACAACCTTTTAACAGCAGGCTTTGCGGCCAGGAGAGAGGAGAGGAGAGGAGAGGCAAAGAAAACCAAGAAGCATCCTCCTCCTCCCATCTATAAATTCCTCCTCCCTTTTCCCCTCTCTATATAGGAGGCATCCAAGCCAAGAAGAGGGAGAGCACCAAGGACACGCGACTAGCAGAAGCCGAGCGACCGCCTCCTCGATCCATATCTTCCGGTCGAGTTCTTGGTCGATCTCTTCCCTCTTCCACCTCCTCACAGGGTATGTACCTCCCTTCGGTTGTTCTTGAATTTATTGTTCTAGGTTGTGTAGTACTGGCCTTGATGTTAGGAAAGGGGATCTGTATTTTGATGATCCCTGTTCTTGGATTTGAGATAGAGGGGTTCTTGATGTTGCATGTTATCGGTTCGGTTTGATTAGTAGTATGGTTTTCAATCGTCTGGAGAGCTCTATGGAAATGAAATGGTTTAGGGATCGGAATCTTGCGATTTTGTGAGTACCTTTTGTTTGAGGTAAAATCAGAGCACCGGTGATTTTGCTTGGTGTAATAAAGTACGGTTGTTTGGTCCTCGATTCTGGTAGTGATGCTTCTCGATTTGACGAAGCTATCCTTTGTTTATTCCCTATTGAACAAAAATAATCCAACTTTGAAGACGGTCCCGTTGATGAGATTGAATGATTGATTCTTAAGCCTGTCCAAAATTTTGCAGCTGGCTTGTTTAGATACAGTAGTCCCCATCACGAAATTCATGGAAACAGTTATAATCCTCAGGAACAGGGGATTCCCTGTTCTTCCGATTTGCTTTAGTCCCAGAATTTTTTTTCCCAAATATCTTAAAAAGTCACTTTCTGGTTCAGTTCAATGAATTGATTGCTACAAATAATGCTTTTATAGCGTTATCCTAGCTGTAGTTCAGTTTATAGGTAATACCCCTATAGTTTAGTCAGGAGAAGAACTTATCCGATTTCTGATCTCCATTTTTAATTATATGAAATGAACTGTAGCATAAGCAGTATTCATTTGGATTATTTTTTTTATTAGCTCTCACCCCTTCATTATTCTGAGCTGAAAGTCTGGCATGAACTGTCCTCAATTTTGTTTTCAAATTCACATCGATTATCTATCGATTATCCTCTTGTATCTACCTGTAGAAGTTTCTTTTTGGTTATTCCTTGACTGCTTGATTACAGAAAGAAATTTATGAAGCTGTAATCGGGATAGTTATACTGCTTGTTCTTATGATTCATTTCCTTTGTGCAGTTCTAGGTGTAGCTTGCCACTTTCACCAGCAAAGTTTCATGTCTGATCTCGACATTCAGATCCCAACTGCCTTCGGTATGCATGTTGTTCTCTTCCCTCTTTGTGATGGTCTGAGTGCCTGGAATATTTGTGCTCATCATGTTTTCCTGAACATGTACAGATCCCTTTGCTGAGGCCAATGCTGGAGACTCTGGTGCGGCTGCAGGATCAAAGGACTACGTTCATGTACGCATCCAGCAGCGTAATGGCCGTAAGAGCCTGACCACTGTCCAGGGATTGAAGAAGGAATTCAGCTACAACAAGATCCTCAAAGATCTCAAGAAAGAGTTTTGCTGCAATGGTACTGTTGTCCAGGACCCAGAGCTTGGCCAGGTGTGTGTAATAACCGAAATTTGTGGTGCCTGATCTTTACGTTTTTCTATCTTTCTGAGCTAGTTTTTCTGATCAATGCTTCACTCTGTAGGTCATTCAACTTCAGGGTGATCAGAGGAAGAACGTATCAAATTTTCTTGTTCAGGTAGGGATCATTCTTCTTGTGCATGCTTACTGCAATTAGATGTACACATGCTGTGATGTATGAAAAGAATACGTCTTGACTTGTTGTAACATGCTATGTCCCGCAGGCCGGCATTGTGAAGAAGGAACACATCAAGATTCATGGTTTCTGAGCAACTGCCAAAACCATTGCAAAGACTATAGTTTGGGGTGGAGTATACTTGGTTGTGTACATGCCTGCGTGTTCCATTGTACACACAAAACCTAGCCACCTCTTGACTCTTGAGTGTATGCTTGTTACCCGTGTGTTGAAGTTTGTAAGAGGCACCATCACTATAGATGATGGCTTGTGTCCCTCTTTCATCAAGATTGAATAATATATGCTACTTTGAGAGCGCTATCCTGCTTGCCTGATTGTGTTAATACTTACATCCGTCCCACACTCCCACAATATAAGGAAATAAGGTATTTTGGCAGTTTAGAGCAAAATTCCCTTATATTTTTGGGACGGATGTCCTCTTCTCTGCATTTTTTATGTTCACGTGTTCCTGAAGAGTTAAGGTGGATCTTGATCAACCTGTCGGTTTATGGTGATTGATTTGAGTGTGAATAGAATGGGCCAACGTCCGGCATACAGTTATGCTTCAGCTAGCTCCAGGAGTTGTGGTTTTAGATTGCTCATTTTCTCATTCTTTTTCATGGACGATAGCTGAACTGCTGAAGTAGTGAAGTCGGCATGCACTGGCTACTGTATGGCAATTGATACTAGTAGTATTGTCAGCTGAAGCTGCATGCCTTCAACTGTGGAGTACTGCTGTTGATCCAAACTACAGATCGTGAACTGTTTGTTTTTTCATTACTGCTGGGTACGGTATAGTACTAGCTTTGTTCTGTGCATGAGTCATTCTCCGGCATGTCTGCAGGATATCTCATTACTTCTGGCACTTCAACAGTGATATTTTCAGAGTACTGCAATGAGTTATTCTTATGGTTATGTACAGTATTACAGTACTCGTGCTAGTAATAGTGTATTGTACGAAATGAACATGGCTAGTACTAGTAGTGTAGTAGATCACAAAAGTTACAGGATTCACGGGTAGGTTAGATTCACGGGTAGGCTAGGATCCAAACTATTTCTTCAAACTTTCAACATTTCCATCACATCAGAACTTTCCTATACACACAAACTTTCAACTTTTCCGTCATATCGTTTCAATTTCAACCAAACTTCTAATTTTAGCGTGAACTAAACACACCCTTAGAAATGAACATGGGTAGATCACAAAGGTTCAGGATTCAGAAAGTTGGGTCTGATTCTCGAAGCCTTCAGTGCTTCTACGTCGCCTTCATCAGTCAGCATGTATGTGTACCATCTTTTTTGAGTGATTTCTTCCCCCAAGTTTCAACAAACAAAATGATGTTACGACCAGACCATCAAGGTTGAGGAATCAGATGCAATCTTGTCCCCTGTTCAGTCAGACGTGCACGTAGTACATCACAGCATTTTTCAGTCCCGAATTCGCTCATCCTGCTGCTACAGGTGGTCAAACAGTATAGTTCAACTTCAGACTTTCGTGGTGCTTCTTCTCTGTCAATGTGTACAACCTATTGCTCATGATATGTCCAGATAGATAAGATTAGTAGTGCAAGATGTTGCCGTGGAATCCTTGCAGGTGCGTGCAGTGACTTGAACATGGGCTGCATGTGTTCCTGCCCCTGAAATACGGTGATATCGATTTGGTTAAGATAATTAGTGTTCCTAACCACGTACTGTAGTAGCCGTTAACGTTGTCAGCCAATTATCAAATACGCTGGGACATCTCTCTGCATGACCTGGTGACCATCAGAGTAGTCAGTACCTCATTGTGCTTGTAATTAATCTACTACTACTATTCTCTAATAAAAATAAATTGTGAATAAAACCCCAACATATTCTTTTCTTCAGTAAACTCCAGACAAATTTTCATGCCAGGATAAAATCCTTGTCACACGAAAACAAAACCAAAAATATGTAGCTTATGTCTCTGTTAGAACAACACGAGATCACTGGAGAGTGGAGATTATGGCCCTCCACGGTCATTCCTGCCGTTGAAACGGCGCACAGTCTTTTTGGATGCTTCTTTCTTTTCCCCTCCCCATCTTTTTTTTTTTCTCACACACATGCAGATGCCCACAGATCGCTCATCACTTCATCAGCAGTAGTAACCTTTTCCTTTTGCTATCTCCCTTTTTCTTCCGATTCGTGCTCGCCAAACGAAAGGAACATCTCGTCACATTTTCCTTTTTTCAAGAACAATCTCGTCACATCATGATGCATTTTCCAGCCTATCCTCACCTTCATCACCCAGATCTGTGGCAGGAGAGAAACATTATTTTTTTCTCTGACATCCATGCCTAACGAGATGTGAGATCTGGACGCATGTTTCGCCCATATGCCACTGTGCTGTAGTACATCTTCTGATCTTCACCTTTGCTGTCATCTCGCCATTGGATCACCACTAAAATTACCCCCACACTAACACATGCTTTACAACGTCATTTGTCAGGCTAGTACTACGATGCGTGTGCACTGAAAGCAGCAAAGGAAAAAAAAATAATTTTATCCATTTCATCATCCAAAAAGAATATGGTTTCCAACGTGACAGCCACTCTACGTGGCCCAATCCAAAAATAGTAGTACTGTAGTAGTTACAGTGAATCTGAGCCGCACGATCGAAGGACGATCCGATCCTGGCCGCACATCGTACGGCCATGTACGTCGGCGGCGGCGCCGGCGATGGCCTCACGAGCTGGTCGTCCGGAGCAAGCATTCCTCCGGCGGGGAGGGGAACCGCTTGCGGTCGTCGCAGTAGTCGTAGATGACGAGGTTCCTCGCCACCCAGGCGGAGTCCTCGCGCTGGCCGGCGTCGAGCGCCCACGCCGGCGGCTGGTCCCACCAGCTGTTGCCGGTGGACGCCGCGCAGCTGGGCGGGCTCGCCTCGCCGCGCCGCCGCCGCCGCCGTGCCCCAGGAGCACGCGTCGGCGGTGAAGTCGCGGTAGGAGGAGATGAACGGCGCCTTGGTCCAGTCCGTCTTCTCCAGCCCGCCGCGCGTCGCCCAGTCGTCGGCGTTCCAGATGCTGGAGAACACGTACATCGGCTTCATGATCGGGAAGAAGGTGTTGGGCTTGTCCGAGTTCCGGTACTCGCGGATCGGCACCTTGTCCACGAAGAACCTGATGATCAATCACCACCACCATTGCAAAGAACATCAGATAATCGAGATTAATTGACAGAAAATGGATTTGGGTGGGCACGGCACGGGGAAGACGAAGGTGGTTCATGGCAATGGCAGCCATTGCTTGGTCCCAAACAGAATGTGGCCAAGTAGCAGCAACCTGGAGTGCTCGTACAAGCGGCAGGGTTTGGCATATCCGCAGGTTCAATTAATCGCCATCGGACCAACCCATTTCAGGGGGTAGGCAGGTAGGTAGGTGGGCGAATTCAACTCGTACCATCGTCGTCGACGGCGGCGGCGGACGCTATCTCCGGCGAGCCCGGATGGCCACGGCGGCGCAAGACTAGGAGGTTGATAATCAATGGGGTTAATTGCTGTTGGGTTTCACTTACACGATCTGCTTGGGGTTCCAGAGGATGGAGTAGGAGTGGAAGTCGGCGGTGGGGTCGAACCACAGCGAGTGGCGCATCTCCCGGCCGCCGACGCCGCTGCGGTACACGTTGGTCTGGATGATGTAGGGCTCACCCGTCCGGTTCCCCAGGAACTCGAAGTCCAGCTCGTCGCGCTGCGGCGCCGCGTCCACGTCGGAGCACATCTGCAATTACGCCGCCGTCAGGAGCTCGGTCTCAGCTAATTCAGTTCGGAGTTGACACAAAGAAGACGAGCTAGTTCATCGTACGTACGTAGTAGGCGGTGACGACGCCGGCGGAGTCGTTGCCGGCGAGCTTGAGGTTCAGCTGAACCACCCGAAGAGATACCTCTCCTTCGTCTGGAACCCGACGCCTGAAACACAAACCCAAGAAACAGAGGGCAGCGTCAGCATTAGCCATTGCCGGAGCGGAGCTCGAACAGGAGCTGATGATCACTCTCACTCACCGGTCTTGTTGTCGAGGTAGAGGTACACGTCTGGCCGTCGGCGGAGGTCTTGACGTGATCCTCGCCTCCGGTGATCTCGAAGTTGTCGCCGAACGTCGGCGCCGCCGCCGCCGCCGCCGCACTGAAGCAGAAGCCGCACACAGCGACAACGATCATCATCGCCGCCGTCAACCCACCACCCCACGGCCGCCGCCCAGCGACCCCATCCTCGATCGTCCTCGACACCCGAGCCGGCCGAGCTCACGTAGCAGAGGACAGCGAGGCAGCAGCAGAGGTCGATCGATAGTGAGAGCAGCACAGAGAGACAAGAGGCGCACCACCGCGTAGTATTATAGGCGCGAGCGCGGCGTGAGAGAGATGTGAAGTGGCTACTGTACTAAAAAAGCCTAAAGAAAGACACAAGTTGGGGCTTGGGCGCGCCCGGGGTTCACGAAGCGTGTAGTTTTTGCCGGCTGTTTCCGTCTCGGGCGCGGCGCGGCGTGGTGCGGTGAAAATCGCACCGTTGCTGCTGCTGCCGCGCGCGGCCGCACCAAGCCCCTCTTTTTCTATCGAGAAACCCAGCTGCCTTCTCCCTTTGTTTATGCCTTTCTCCCTTTTGTTTATCGCGACCGTTTTTTGAGTTGGAGCGATAGTGGTTATATTATGGGGGGAGGGAGGGCAACTAGTTGTTGTCACTCATCAGTCATCACGCACGGTGTTCGATCAGATCTGGGGGCTTGGACCGGTCAGGGGTACCTCATATATATTCTCATCCGTTTATTCCGCTCCGTGGTGGCCGTCACATGAAGTTCGTCGCGTCGTGTTGACGAGGCACGTTACATACTCCTGTCCTACGAGTGTACTAGTGGATCTGTGGATGGATCATGGGTCGTGGTGGATTAATGGTGAGATGGTGGTACTAGCAGTAGCAGGGCATGTGACTGTTGATGACTTGATGCGAGTGAGATTGAGCAGTCAGTCAGTCTGCTGTTGATTGCGAGAGAGAGAGGAAGGGGATCAAGGGAGGATTAAAGGCGGTGCACCGCCCAACCAACCAACCTGCCCTCTGTGCCTCTGCCGCGAGAGACCGGGTGACGGTGGAAGTAGCACGAACAGGAAACCCCTAGTGCAGTTCGCAGTAAAAAAACAGACGACCAGATTTACGGCAGTTTTGGATTGCCAAAATTTGCCCTACCAATATTTTGGTAGCCTAAATAGTACCCACAATTTATTTGTTTAGATTGATGCCAACATTTTAGTAATATCCATCCCAAATTTAATATAAATCTTAGAACTTTCTTCACTATGATATCACGATTTAGCTATATTTAATAGCAAACTAAATAAGATGAATATAAATTTATTCTACCAAGTAATTGGTAGTACCAAAACTTACATATGTTTTAGCACTAAAAAATTAGTAGGGCACTGATCCAAACAAGCCCTTATTTATTTCATGCATTGATGAATGGAAGGGGCCGTGTTTGAAAGTTGAAACCACACGCATGTTTGTTCATCGGACGGCCACGTGCTCTGATGCATCCGGACCGTTGATCCGTGCTCGTGTACTACACGTTTACACGTGCTGTACTTGTAAGTAATCTTTTACGTACACTGGCAATGCTGTTAGATTTTTCACGTCCCGTTTTTATTTACCCCCTTTCTTTTGGACGTCTGTCCTTTTTATCCCTTTCTTGAAAGGCAAAAGAGATGCTTTCTGCAAATTGCGTGGGGTCGTGTCTGGCTGTAGGACCTCGGCCGACACTCCTGACGAGGGCGCAACGAATAAAGGAGCATTTGTTGTCTTCTGCGTGTGGTGCACAGTTGCAGTGTTGCACAAGGGAGAGATCTCAAGACTCGAGGGGCAGTAAAGGAAAAAAAAAATGTTTCAGCAGGAGAAAGAAAAGGAGAACTCATGTAGACATCTATCTGGTCTGAATTTTTCACCAATATCTACGAAATAGATCCCAAAAAGTTTATTGTAGAAATGGACATTTTCTCGACACCGACATACGCCGTGGTACAACATGACAACGCTAATGAAATTGACACCTATTTGTAAAAGAATTCAATAAAATCTATTTGTAATTAAAAAATTAAAAATAGGCCATCGACGCCAATGTATATTATTGGCGTCGATGACCTATTTCATATTAGTGACTTAACTTCCACTAGAGGCCAAGGGGAGATGTTAGACCACGTGCCAATAACGTTGGCGCATGAAAATGGTCCATTTTTAAAATAAGTTTTTTGGGGTCTATTTATTAAATCAGTTTTCTTTAATTGGTCAAAAGGTGAAAAATCCAGCCTACCTAGTACTAGTACTTGCAAGTGTACTGTTTCTTATACCTTCTACTGTGCAGCTGTAGCACAGTACACTCTTCTTTAGATAATGGAAAAATATATATAATGCAACCTATACATAAGTAGTATAAATCTGGAAACTACTGTACAATTAAAAAAAAGGCATATGAGATGTGTTTACGTTACTATGAGTAAACTTTTTACTATGATAATATGGATAAATATCATACGTACATTTTAGATTTTGCGGTATTTTCAGGTTTGCACTTAATTTTTTTTCTCAAGAAACATATTTGGTACAGTACGACAGTACGAGTAAAGCGCGGGAGGGGGGTTCAGAAACTTGAATGAACTGCGAGTACTTCGGCCGTTTGGGCAACCATGATATCGCCATACTTTGTCCTCCGATTTCAGGTGTACTACACTCTAATCATGGTTCAAAGCCTTTATTTGGCAACTTTGATAAATTGGGCCTATGATAGATGGCTAGCTAGATGCAACCAAAACCAAACGGGCTTTGGTTCTCAGTTCAAGGCTCAGGTGGATGGACGTTGGGCCAGTTGAGAAGTGTGTCATCCAAGGGCCCTTCACACGGTATGGGCTGTAGTTGGATCACATCAACTCATGGGCCGTCACCCATCGGTAGTTTGGTCTTAACTCAGCCCACATCTAGTCTCACTTTGGCCACAAAACACCAATTCAATGTGACGTGTGATAGTTTTGCGGTAACGCCGTAACAATATACTACCTTGCTAAGAAGAAAATTTTTTACTCCAGAAAGAATTTTCCATGAGAGAATATTTCTCGGAACTAAAGGACCACGCAGCCATGGTTGCTGGCTTGCTGCTTGTCTGTTCTTGTACAGAGGTGACAAAATGGTATGGTAGGGCCAGGAAACTGTTGGTGTATGTGCCAAAAACGAAAGCGAATTGGAAAGGAATCAATGATGGAGATATGCTTTTGTCACCAATATCAAATTTCGAATGTCTGGAATATCCCACTAGCTCCAGACATGCTGAGGTTGCTCTGGCTAACATTGTTTGTGACTTGTGAAAATGGAAATTGCTATAACCTTATTCTAAACCTGATTAGTAACTGATTAATTCCTTCTTTTTCTTTTTGAAACTGATAAACGTGTGATACTAAGAAGGATTTTAGCATCATTATTGAGAGAGAAAAAAATGGTGAGAAAACCACTGTTGAGATTTGAGAAGGACTCGAAAGCAGGGCAGCTGGCCAGTGGCTTTGCTCTTGTAGCTTTCTATATCGACCGTTCTCATTAGTGACTGATTAACTGGACCTTTTTGTTTTTTCGAAATATTTCCAGTGACTACAAATGTGAATGCCTCCAGATATTATGGGTTCTGGCTGGATTTCTATGAGCGTTTGCATTTTTCTTGGTCATGTGGTCATACTGCTGTTCTAAAACAAAACAGAGTTTCTCACTCTGTCCAAATATAAGATAATAAATAATCATATTGGCATCAACTGACCAACAAATATAATGGCACTGAATCATTTTTATTTCCTCATCCTTTTTAATTCATTCCTCCCAGAGAGACGGATCCATGGAAGTTTTTCCTGCCCTCATCAGGCAAGCAGAGCACACACACGGTGGCAGTGGAAAGTCTATGAACAAGACGCTATCAACATCCAGAGCTAAAACAAACGAAGGGATCAAAGCAAATCCCAAAAAAAAAGCACACAGGGGAAAGTCCACATCTCTTCTCGTCCCAACCCAACGCCTCCGTGTCACCACCACGTCTTGCGGATTTTTTTTTCCCTGTTCTATTCGCTCAGGCGTCACGATCTCGCCGTCGTCTTCGACGCCAGGATCAGCTCCGGGTGCGCCGCCGCCGCCGCCGCCGCCTTCTTGATCGTGCCGTCGATGGCGTTCGGCCGGCCCGAGCGCCTTCAGCGCCAGGTGCGCCGCCTTCTGGCCGGAGATCATATGGCTCCGAACGTCGGGCCCTGAAACAACGAATTCGTTCAATTCCAAGAACGGGGGAGAGATTATGGTGAAGAGTTTTGATGTTTTTTTTTTTGGTGCGTACCATTCTCGGGCGCCGTCGATCTCGGCGCGACCTCCAGGCCGGTGACGATCATGCCGGGGACGACGCTCGCGGGTGAGGCGACGATCTCGTCCTCGGCGGTGTTCATGTCGAGGGCGCGCATGCCGGGCACGGCGTCGACTCATGCCCGATGTCCTGCAGCCGCTTGACGCCCGTGGCGCCGAACGGCCCGTCGTGCGCCGCAGGGAGCTGACCACCACCCTGGACTCCATCACGTTGGGGTCCATGCAACGACTGCGTGTCGTGGTTCATCGACACCAGCGCCAGTTGGTGACCACGCCGCCGACGCGGCCCTCCTTGACGATGAGGTCCTCACGGCGACGGGCGTTGAACAGCTTCACGTTGGGGCGCGCCCAGGAGGCGGCTCATGACGGTGGAGGTTGAAGAGCGGCGGCGGCTTGATGAACGACGTAGTCCTCCTGCTCGTCGTACGCGACGCCGAGCTCGTCGGAGGAACAGGTGCGCCGGCTTGCGCACCACCATGGCGGAGAACAGCTGCCCGCCGGAGCCACGCGCCGCCGCCGGGGGACAACCGACTGCTCGAATGACGGCGACGCTGACGGAGGGGTCCTTGGAGAGCCTCGTACGCGCAGGAGAGCCCCGCGGAGCCGGCGCCGACGACGACGACGTCGGTGTCGGCGTAGGTGATCATGTCGGTCATGTACCGGCCGGTCATCTCGCCGGGACACCGATGGACTCCTTTGAATGGG
>CM020184.1:16438183-16506887 GCA_009805545.1 Oryza longistaminata | reverse complement strand
GCTTTAAGTTTGCTTGTGTGTGTGGGTCCTGCATGTGTTACATCATGGTGGGATGTAAATGTCATGTCTTTGTTTGCTTTCGAAGTGTTAGGAAGTTGGTGAGTTAGATGCGTTGTGAGAGTCTTCAGCTTTGTAATAATGAAACTCAGTTAAGATCAATAAAAGTAAGTTAATTTAATTAATTCCCTTATATCCTAAGTAGTTTTCCCCTGTTTCTCTTCTTGTGACTTACCTATCTATGTCAGGATTGGTGCTCACTTCGCCAGCAACGGAAAACGGCCCCAACAACAGCAACAACAATAACAACAAACGCAGAGAATCCCACCCTCGCCCAAGTCCTGGCCCAACAGGCACAGCTGATGAATTTAAATGCAATGCAACAACTTCAAAATCAGCAGAACCAAGGAATAATCATGCGCCTCCTCAGAACAAGCTGCAGAGTTTTCTCGCGTGAGGACCCGCCTGTTTTCTCTAGCACCACTAATCCTGTTCGAAGCTTGGTGATTGGCTACAGCCATAGAGAAGAAGTTGGATGTGCTCAGTGCAACAGACCAGGAGGAAGGTTCTCCTTCGCGTCACACCAGCTGCATGGCCCTGCTTCGGAAATGGATGGGATCCACTTCCGCCTCAACCGGGGACTACCCCTGAACCCTATCATCTTGGCTGGAATTCACCCACTGCTTTCCCGGAAGACCGCATATTACCATTCGGAGTGTGTCTCTCAAGAAAAAGGAATTCAGGTCACTTACACAGGGTTCTCGCACTGTCACGGAGTATCTGCATGAGTTTAATTGCTTGGCTCGTTATGCCTCCAGAGGATGTGCGCACTGATGAGGCAGCGCCAGGGAAGTTCTTTGGAAGGACTTAATGATGAGCTTTCCTATCCACTCATGACTGGAGATTTATCCATGATTTCCAGAACTTAGTGGATAAAGCCATTCGTCAGAGGGACAAATACTACGCATGGAGCAGAAGAAGCGCCGGATGTGCTCAATATTCAAGGCACACAGGGGAATAGGTCACGAGGCCACGCCTTACTTGGACCCCAGTCCATGCCACAGGGAGGTCTCATCTGTTTTGTTTCGTCCGAGCGTCAGTTCTTCAACAAACAACTGCGGGCCCAACAACAACCGCAATCAAGCTCTACGTCCGGGCACTCCGTCCAGCAACAGCCTAGCCAAGAGGGGCAAGGCAGCAAGGGCCCATGTGTGCTTCAGACTGTTGCAGGACCCAGGACATTATTGCTGACAAGTGTTCCGAAGCCCCGCCGCGCAAAGGTCGTCCACTGCCCAGAACAACGCCTCCGCACCAGCAGCCAAGGCTCGTGTCAAACCATAGTTGCATGCTACAGAAGCTTCAAGGTGCCTCCAGATGTTGAATTTTTGGGACGTTCCCTGTAAACTCAGTTCCTGCAACAGTTTGCTTTTTTCGATTCTGGTGCTACGCATTCCTTTTATATTTGAGTTTTTGCGGGAAATCATGGGATGGAGGTAAGGAGGAGCTTAGACGTCTTTGATGGTTAGTACTCAAAGTAACCAAAGCACTCTCCTCACAACGTATAGACCCCTTCTGTCAGAATAGAAATCCAAGGTGTTACCCTTCCTGGCCAACCTTATTCTGTTAGAATCTAAAGATTCTTTGATGTCATCCTAGGATGGACCTGGTGTAGCCAGATATAAAGGTGTGATTAGGATTTGTGCCAACAGAAAAGTAACTCTCACCAGCATGATGGTCAAGTTGTAACTGTTCATGCATTGCCTTCTGAACCACTAAGGTCAAGCTAAACCAAATCACACTTTGGATAAGAGATTCCTATAGTCCGGGAGTACCCCGATGTGTTTCCCTGATGATTTACCTGGTATGCCGCCTAAAAGGGATATTAGAGTTCAGAATAGATTTTGGATGCCAAGGCACAACTCCGACCCATAAGCGCAACTTATAGTAATGGCAGCCAATGAACATAGCAGAAAGTCAAGAGCAAGTAGAATGATTTGCTTCAGAAAGGATACATCAAGACGAGTTCGTCTCCATGGGGAGTCCGTTATCTTTGTAGAAAAGAAAACCATACCAGAGGATGTGTGTGGACTATCGCCGCACTTAATGTTGTGACTATTAAGAATAAGTATCCGCTGCCCCCGAATTGATGATTTGTTTGATCAACTTAAAGGTGCTACCGTTTTCCTCAAGATAGAATCTTCGATCAGGGTATCACCAGTTAAGGTTAAAGAGCGAAGATATACCTAAGACAGCTTTTACTACTCGGTATGGGCTGTTCGAATGTACAGTTATGGTTTTTTGGACTTACCAATGCCCTGCTTTCTCATGAACTGATAACAAGGTGTTCATGGAAATACCTAGAAAGTTCTGGTTGTTTTATGATGACATTCTCATATATTCTCCGAACTAAAGAGAAGAGGCATTGAAGAACTAATCTTCGTCTTGCATTAGAGAAGCTGCGAGAACATCAGTTGTATGCCAAGTTTTAGCAAATTGTGAATGTCTGGTTGTCCGAAATGAAGTTTCCTTGTCACGTCATCTCAGCAGGAGGAGGTTTGCCGTTGATCCTAGCCACATGTGGGGAATCCGTAACCAACTGGAAACAATCGAAGACAAGTTCAGAGATTCACAGTTTCCTAAGGTTCTCGCAGATATTTACCGCGAGATTCATAGAGAATTTTTCCAGATTGCCAAAAGCCCATGACACGAACTGGCTTTCAAAAAGCGATGTAAGTATAAAAGTGGTCAGAAGAATGTGAGCAGAGTTTTCAAGAGTTGAAGAATCGCTTAATATCAGCTCCTATTTTGATTCTTGCCTAATCCCAAAGAAAGGGTTTTCAAGTGTATTGCGAGCATCAAGTGGGTTTAAGGTTGTTGTACGATGCAAGATGGGAAGGTGGTCGGCCTATTGCATCTCAGCAGTTACGTCCGCATTGAGAAGAAGGAACTACCCTACTCATGATCTTGACGTTAGCTGCAGTGGGGGGGGTTTTCATGCGTTAAAGATTTGGCGTCACTATCTTTTCGGTAACCGTTACAGAGTGTATACGGATTCACAAAAGTTTGAAGTATATTCTTTCCCCAGCCAGTCTGAACATGAGACAACGAAGATGGTTAGAATTGATTAAGGCATTATGACCTGGGAATTCCATTATCACCCGGGGGAAAGGCTAAATGTCGTAGTAGATGCCCTTTTGCAGGAAGGCTATTGTAATGCTTATGGAAGTGACAATGTTGCCTTTGCGAATTGTGCCCAAGGGGAATTTGGAAAAAGGTTTTGAAATTGGATATCGTCAGTAGAGGCTTTGTTGCAGCTTTAGAAGCGAAGCCTACTCTCATTGATCAAGTTAGAGAAGCCCAAATCAATGATCCTGATATTCTTGAGAATCAAGAAGATATGAGAAGAGGGTAAAAGCCTATCGGTTCTTGGAAGAATGGGCAAGGAACTGTATAGTTGGGTGAAGAATCTGTGTCCCAGAACAACAAAGATTTGAAAGGTGCAATTCTAAAAGGAAGCCCATGACACTCTTACTCCATTCACCCTGGCAGTACCTAAGAATGTACCAGGATTCTTTAAGGAAAGATTTTGGTGGCAAGTATTTGAAGCGTGAGATCGCAGAATACGTAGCAATATGTGATGTTTGTCAGCGAGTCAAGCGGAACATCAGAAACCCGCAGGTTGCTGCAACCTTTGAAGATTCCTGAATGGAAGTGGGAGGGAAATCGGTTTATGGATTTCATCACTTGGACTGCCCAGAACGTTGTCAGGCCATGACTCTATTTTTGGGTGATAGATCGACAGACTTTACCAAAAGTGGCTCATTTTCCATTCCATGAGGACCACCTTATTCCGGGAGTCGTTTGGCGGAATTGTATATTGGCAAGGATTGTGTGCCCTGCATGTGTTCCAAGAAGATCGTATCCGATCTGAGGAAGCCAGTTTACTTTCAAAATTCTGGAAGAGCTTCAGGAGGAGATGCGGTTCCAAGCTGAACTTCACAGTACTGCCTATCATCCGCAGACTGATGGGACAGACCGAAAGGGTAAATCAGATATTGGAAGGACATTGAGAGCTTGTGCTTTTAGACTTCGGTGGAAGGTTGGGATAAGAATTTGCCTTACGCAGGAATTTCTCATACAACAACAGTTATCAGGCTAGTCTACAGATGGCCCCCTTATGAAAGCACTGTATGGTCGAAAAATGCCGCACTCCGCCTTTTTGGGGATCAGACGGTAGAGAACGTCAGGTTTCCGGGACTGATATCCTGAGGAAGCCAGAAGAAAAGGTGAAATCATTTCAAGAAAAGATTGCGTGTGGCTCGGTCTCGTCATAAGAAGTTATTGCCGACAATCGTTCGTAGAGATCTAAGTTTTGAAGAAGGAGATTATGTGTACCTTCGTGTCAACGCCTCTTCGCAGAGTCATCGTTTTACACGCAAAGGAAAGTTGGCACCGCGTTTCTTGGGACCTTAACAAGATTGTCAGTAGAAGAGGAAGAGGTCGCTTATCAGCTTGGAATTACCTCAAATTCTTGGCAGGGAGTCCATAATGTTGTTCCATGTATCCGCAATTGAAAAAAGTGTTTAAGGGTACCTAGAAAGAAGCTAATTCTTGAACAGATTAGAAGGTCCAAGAGGATTCTGACCTATGTTGAGAAACCAATCCGTATCTGGAAACAGATGCAGAGAAGGAACCAGAAATCGAGTTATCCGTTTCTGGTAAAGTTCAATGGAGTTATCACTCGGAAGAAGAATCAACCTTGCGGGAACGAGAAGATTGAATTAAAGTCAGCTCATCGGCATTTTTCGCCCAGTTCTTCCGAATTCTCGAGGAACGAGAGTTCCGTTTAAGGGGGTAGGTTTAGTCACACCCTAAAAATCCCAAAAGTATTAAATTGTTGCTTAATTGAATTATTAGAATTTATTTTAAAAGCCTTAGAAGAGAGATCTAATTTTAATTTAATAGTAAATTCCAATATAAAATGGGGCCAAATAAAATTTTATTAAATACTTTTGCTTAATTCCCTATAATTTCCTAGATTTTTCTGGGATTTATGAGTAAGGAAGTATTTTTAATAAAGGAATTGCAATTAAATGAATAATTTAAATTGAAAAAGGTTTTTAAAATCCTCTTTTGTCTTTGGGCCGAAAAAGGTCGGCCCCAAAACCTTCTCTCTCTCTGCCCGCCCAAAGCCGGGGCCCAGTCCGCCCGCAGCCGCCGTGCGCGTGCGCACCCGGACGCTGACAGGTCGGGGCCCGCCTGTCAGTTCGTCGCCTACCTCCGGCCCCCGTCGCCGAACCCTAGCGTCGCGCCGCCGCCTCTTCCTTCAAATCGGGCCGCCCCTTTCCCAATTCCGGTGAAATTAATAGAGGGGAAATGATCCCCGGGGATCCCCCTCTATCTTTTCTCTTTTGACATCGTCGGTTAATTTCGTTTGGAAATCCGTGGAATACGATCTCGAATCGGATTCATCTTCTCTCCTCGAACCCTAATATTTTCCTTCTCGCCGCCCGGTCGCCGGGGCCTTCCGCCGCCGCCTTCCAACCCCTATAAAAGGACCCCCGAGCTCCCCTCTACCCGTCGCCGTTCTTCGCCTTCGTCTCTCGTCGCCCGTAGCGCCCTAGCCTCGTTGCAACCTAGCCGCCGCCGGTCGCCGCCGGTCGCTCCAGCCACTCGACCCCCCCGCCCCCCCTAGGTTAATAAGAATCCAGGTTTTCTAGCCTAGCCCCCAACCGAACAGTGGCCGCCCGTCGCCTCAGTCGTCATCGTCGCTCGGGGGAGGTCAGCCGTCGTAGTCGCCGTCGCGTCGCCATCTCGTCCGTTCCTTCGCCGTCGCTGTCAGCCGCGAGCTACCGTCGCTGCCGTTGACCCCGATCGTCGCCCGCAGCTCTTCCTCAGTCGCCGGCGTCGTCCATTGCTCTGAGTATCGTCGTCGGCGATATGGATTGGGTCGACCGTGTGAAGTTCAGCTGAAGCTTTGCTTCTCACTGCATACCCGTAGTGTGCCTTCTCCGATATGCGCACGACTACAGCCGTTCGATTTGCGTCGGCGAAAGAACAGACTGATTGCGAGTCTATCTGTCCCTCATGAGCAGAAGAGCTCGTCAAGGCGCTAAGGGAGTGATGACCGTTTCGATTTCGCACGTATCGTCGGATTCTGACCGGATGGTGCCAAGTATGATACCGGCTGAGCGCGGTCAGTAAGAATGCTAGGAGGATCGTGGAACTGTGAGTCTGACCTACTTCAAGGGCCGTTTCGTAACTGAAATGGTATAGGTGGAGGTTACGAATAATCTTCTGAATGACGAACGTAATGGTTATAGTACTCGCATCTTCTGTTGAGGACGCCGCCGTGCACCCGTCCCTATCTCGGTGGCATGTGCCTGAAATGAGTATATGTATGGTAGTCACCGAGTGCTAGACCAGTCGATTTAAAACCCAGTTATTCACTCTGTCAAAAAAGGGTAGTATAAGCAATACATCATTATAGCGTCAGACATACAATAAAAATTCAAGGTTATACGAATGCCACATATTAAATGGATTGATTTTAGATGAATCGAGAAATAATCTAATTTAAAGATCGAATAAACTAAGTAATCATTCTTGTATAGGTCTTGTGACTTTTTTATTGCTGATTTCATAGAAATCTCTTAAGAAATTATTTGCAGTAAAGATTGAAGGGATCTACATGTTAAAAATATCATGCATCTGATGATTTGCGATCAAAGTGCTTCTGTTTTGACCTGTGCTAATTTTTGGTGAATGGTAATCTGACGTAACTGAATTCATCTATTCTTATGAGATTTCCGAGATTATCGGTTCCCGGATGTTATGTAAGCCGATCTTGTAGCAGAGAGAAGAAGTAGTTTTGAGGACATTCAAAGAGCTAGTCATATAAGTGGAGTGACAAAGTCAACACAGAATCAATCCTACTATATTCGCGTGTTGAAGCATGTTGATGAACCCTATATTTATAATATTCCTATTATCCTATGGTGATACAACTAACAGAAAAATGCAAATTTATATGTCCGTAAATGTCACCGTAGTCTGGAAAAGTGGTAGGGACTAAAGTGGATGTCGTAGTGGTGAAGATAGTGGAGTATGAGTTTTGAATCTAGAAATGTGTAGTTCTTCTATTGAGCACTATGTGTGAATAGATAGTTGCCAACAAGTTTGCGATTTGATTATTCACAGCATATTTCTTGGATTACCTCGGAAGATCTATAACATTGTGTGACTTTATGTTGGGATTACCTGGTAATATTGGTGACTTGTGTTCAAACTAGAATTTAGTAAAATTAGATTATAATTAGCTAGTAAGTAGACCATGCTTAGAAACATTAGCACACTAGGAATTGCGTGGAATATACATAAATTGTTTATTCACCTAAATCCCACTAGGCTTAAGATCTCGCAACATAGACAATGATAATGCGGTAGCTTCACGATTGGTCAATCGTGTATTTGAGGCTAATTAATTTTGATGCAGCTCTAACTAAATATATAGCGCTTAGGATAACTATAGGCTTGTGTTTGTTGTGTGAGTAGAGCGAACATGGATGTTTAATGAATAGAGATTCTAGGCTTCTATTCTAATATAAGAAACGTGAGTGTCAGAGCGTGAAGTTTTCGGGTATGTAGGAGAATCTAGAAAGTTAAATAATTTGTTACCGTAGACACACAACAAGTAGCACGTGTAAAGGAAAGTGATATTAAGCGCAACGGCTTTACCGTGTAGTAGTGTAGGATCAATAGAACAGGGATGTTCCTTACGTCGGAGTTAAATAGAAGGATGAATAATTTAGTTCAAATAAAAAATGAAATTGTGTTTTGAATATGTGCTGAGAAGTTTATGAAAATAGATTAATTGAGTTTTATCTTAGGAAACACGAGAACTGAGTACAGAGGTGGCGGAGAAAGAGCCAGTTATCTTGAGGGGTCTGGCGTAGGTGTGGTGACGACCCTATGCCTTATTTTATACCCATGAGTGGGTGATTATGATCCAGGATGTATACTGGTGTGCAGATCGTGGTTGAGTAGAATAATGAGTGAGGTAATCAAGACAGAGAATAATGTGTTGAGCAATGTACATACAGCACTCCGTCTTCGAATTCATAAAAAGATATGCGGTAAATAGCTTAGAACACACTACAGAGAAATGCTGAGTTTAGAGATTGTCTTCATATGTACTCAGTATTTTTGTAACATGGTATTTGAACAGCACCATGGCTGTATGAATGTTGTGGGGCAGATAGTGTTGGTCATTGGTAGCGGTTGTTACATTATTAACTAGATGGTTTCTCTTGCTTGTAGTAACATATCCTACTGTTCGGGCAGATGTGTTTATGAAATTTCATGTAAATTGTCGAAGTCCATTGTAAATTTTAAGAAGAGATAAAGTACCAGAATCTAGAGAGACACACAGCCGGTTACAAATATGGGCAGGGTGTGGTTCTTATTACAAATTGTATCATATCTGAAATAGAGAATAGGTACTTAATCATCGACTTACATCATTAGCCAATATACGTATGTGAATCAGATATAATAAGACACTGCAAATGTGTCAGCAAGTATTATTCAAACTAATAATATAAGTGTATATATTTTTGCTGTTTATTATAGTTCTTAATGGAATCTGGTACAATAGTATACCAAGTGATCAATCACTAAGACTATCAAGTCCTTAATGTTTTCGTGTAAAAGAAATGGAATACTATACATTTATTATCGAACTAGGAAGATGTATACATATCAATGAAGATATAAGAGCCTAATAGTTGATATTATAAAGCTTTTACATTCTGAAGCAACTATGTAAAGTAGAGAGAAAGATATTAATGTATTAGATTAAGTAAAATAATAATTTTCGCTTTATGATGAAGATTACCAAATAGATGAATTCACACAGCTTCGCAGACCATTTGGTCAAACGTTTAGCATATAATATAGAATGGCCATAGAATTAGCAACTGTGGACGATATTTAACTTTCAGAATAATTAGTGGTACAAAATACAGTTATTTTCGTTCATGTACACTCGAATGTTTATGGTAGCTAGGTAGCGTCGTTGAGCTACGATTTAGGAACCTGCCTTACGGATCTGTGGCATTCTTGAGGTATTCATGGATCTGAGATGAGGTAGTATCGTTCATCTCTGATTTGGCCGTCTACAAGGGCATTCTTGAGGTAATCATGGATCCTGATATCGTTTAGTAGGTCGTCTTGAACATCTGGATGCACATGTATATAATACGACACATTTAGTATTATGTATTTTGTATATTTAAGTAGAAGAAAAAATATGTGCATGTACCTCGAGAGAACCGTACATCTCACTTTTTGGTAATAGAGAGTTACAAGGTTCACGAACAAGCTGCAAAACAACCAAATTGTGTGCCAACACTTTATTAAATTATTTTGTTTGTATGAAAAAAAAATTAACCAGATTACAATGTCTTCAAATCGCCTGATCGACCCTAATCGCACAGGCGGCAATTTACATAAAATGGTTGAGATGCAACCACATTAATTATTTCAACTCAAAATTGTATTTTGCACAATATCAAACACATACTGGTAAATTGTTCCTTTAGTCAATTCACATACCACTTGGCATGTGTAAGATTATACATTATACAAACAGCTTGGAGAGCAACAACAGTGACAATTGTAATATACAGTCATGAACAGCAATAACCTTAATGTATCTAAAAAACATTTATCAAAAAATCAGTGTAGTAACCCTGTGGTGAAAACAACTTTAGAAAAACAACACCACAGCACGATCCTGGGAGAGCCACCATTCAAATCATCGAAGATTGAATGAAGCTCACTTACCATGGTTTCCCTTTCAACGAGCTGAAATACCAAAGGTCCAAAGTTACATCCATTTCATTGATGTGACATCATTGCATGCTACCTCTGCTAAAGTATATCCATTCGTCATAACTTAACTGACGTTTTATTTCCAACACCCAAAAACGCAAGTTCTACTTTCTCTATCCTTTCTATTTAAGTTTTGCTATTCACTAAGGACTAAATATATGAAGTATCTGAGTTAGAAATATTTGACTGTGTCTTGGAAATGCTATTAGCTCATATTATCATAGATAGTATTATTTTACCTCTATACCAGTGATTAGAAATGTACTTTTTACTGTTGTTGGCTACAATTACGATTTGCAAAGCTCAAAGAACTGTCATTTTAGTGCATTTTGCTCTTGGAAGGTACAATCTGATTTTGTATTTTGTTGTTTTGATTCTAAAATAATATCTATAAAAAATGTATTGTTCCTTAAAATACAATATAAAGAAATGGATTTCTATAGGATATAAATGCATAGCAATCAAACTGAAATTCAATAAGCCAGTAATTTACATATATTGAATTAATGAAGTGAGTATTTGGATGTACCTGCACTGTCTCAAGATATCAACACAGTAGGCATCTCTAGTACACATAGATTCATCTCACCACTGCAAAGAAATAAAGTTAAATGAAGGAACAGACAAAGGTGAAAGGAAAAAAAAATCGTTAAATGAAATCCAAATCTCAAAATACTCTACCTCTTCTTTGTTGTCTCCTCAACCCCCAAACTTCACAAAAGAACAGGAAATCCTAAAACCATCACGGTTCCTACAAACTGGAAAAGCAGGCCGTTGCATGATCCTCTCCAGTGGCGAAGCCAGGATTTGGGTATAGGGGGTGCTGGCCAGGAGACGTAAGAACTCACTAGCGCCTCGGTAGATAATATAGCGTGGATCTTGGTGTATAAAATTGAACTTATTTTAAAATGGAGGATGTATGTCCGAATATATGTTAATATAGCATGAAAAGAACCATTTTTAAAGTCACTAAATAGCACCAACTTTACTCAATACAGAATGACACACGACATCATTTCTATTCATCCTTTTTAATTTTGGAGACTTGCAACCACATCGCTTAGTTACGTTAATAGACTTGCAACCACATCGTTTAATTACGTTAATTAACTCAGGTAATCACGTAAAGCTAAAACCTATTGGACAGCTAGGTAGGTATAGGCTCAACTTGCAATAAATTAATGAGCTAATTTTATGGATTAGATGGCTAATCATCCGGGGTGGGGTTTGCAGCGCATGGGGATGGGGGGTGCCAGGCCCACCCCGGCACCCCCTGTGGCTTCGCCACTGCTCATAGCAACAAAAATACTAATTATAAATTTTTTTTAAATAAAACAGATGATCAAAGTTAGACACGAAAAACTTATGGCTACGTTTATTTTGGAACGGAGATAGTGCTAAAAAACCTAAAGAAAGACACAAGTTGGGGCTTGGGCGCCCCGGGGTTCACGAAGCGTGTAGTTTTTGCCGGCTGTTTCCGTCTCGGCGCGGCGCGGCGCGGCGTGGTGCGGTGAAAATCGCACCGTTGCTGCTGCTGCTGCCGCGCGCGGCCGCACCAAGCCCCTCTTTTTCTATCGAGAAACCCAGCTGCCTTCTCCCTTTGTTTATGCCTTTCTCCCTTTTGTTTATCGCGACCGTTTTTTGAGTTGGAGCGATAGTGGATTATATTATGGGGGGAGGGAGGGCAACTAGTTGTTGTCACTCATCAGTCATCACGCATGGTATTCGATCAGATCTGGGGGCTTGGACCGGTCAGGGGTACCTCATATATATTCTCATCCGTTTTATCCGCTCCGTGGTGGCCGTCACATGAAGTTCGTCGCGTCGTGTTGACGAGGCACGTTACATACTCCTGTCCTACGAGTGTACTAGTGGATCTGTGGATGGATCATGGGTCGTGGTGGATTAATGGTGAGATGGTGGTACTAGCAGTAGCAGGGCATGTGACTGTTGATGACTTGATGCGAGTGAGATTGAGCAGTCAGTCAGTCTGCTGTTGATTGCGAGAGGAGAGGAAGGGGATCAAGGGAGGATTAAAGGCGGTGCACCGCCCAACCAACCAACCTGCCCTCTGTGCCTCTGCCGCGAGAGACCGGGTGACGGTGGAAGTAAGCACGAACAGGAAACCCCTAGTGCAGATTCGCAGTAAAAAAACAGACGACCAGATTTACGGCAGTTTTGGATTGCCAAAATTTGCCCTACCAATATTTTGGTAGCCTAAATAGTACCCACAATTTATTTGTTTAGATTGATGCCAACATTTTAGTAATATCCATCCCAAATTTAATATAAATCTTAGAACTTTCTTCACTATGATATCACGATTTAGCTATATTTTAATAGCAAACTAAATAAGATGAATATAAATTTATTCTACCAAGTAATTGGTAGTACCAAAACTTACATATGTTTTAGCACTAAAAAATTAGTAGGGCACTGATCCAAACAAGCCCTTATTTATTTCATGCATTGATGAATGGAAGGGGCCGTGTTTGAAAGTTGAAACCACACGCATGTTTGTTCATCGGACGGCCACGTGCTCTGATGCATCCGGACCGTTGATCCGTGCTCGTGTACTACACGTTTACACGTGCTGTACTTGTAAGTAATCTTTTACAGTACACTGGCAATGCTGTTAGATTTTTCACGTCCCGTTTTTATTTACCCCCTTTCTTTTGGACGTCTGTCCTTTTTATCCCTTTCTTGAAAGGCAAAAGAGATGCTTTCTTGCAAATTGCGTGGGGTCGTGTCTGGCTGTAGGACCTCGGCCGACACTCCTGACGAGGGCGCAACGAATAAAGGAGCATTTGTTGTCTTCTGCGTGTGGTGCACAGTTGCAGTGTTGCACAAGGGAGATATCTCAAGACTCGAGGGGCAGTAAAGGAAAAAAAAATGTTTCAGCAGGAGAAAGAAAAAGGAGAACTCATGTAGACATCTATCTGGTCTGAATTTTTCACCAATATCTACGAAATAGATCCCAAAAAGTTTATTGTAGAAATGGACATTTTCTCGACACCGACATACGCCGTGGTACAACATGACAACGCTAATGAAATTGACACCTATTTGTAAAAGAATTCAATAAAATCTATTTGTAATTAAAAAAAATTAAAAATAGGCCATCGACGCCAATGTATATTATTGGCGTCGATGACCTATTTCATATTAGTGACTTAACTTCCACTAGAGGCCAAGGGGAGATGTTAGACCACGTGCCAATAACGTTGGCGCCATGAAAATGGTCCATTTTTAAAATAAGTTTTTTGGGGTCTATTTATTAAATCAGTTTTTTTTAATTGGTCAAAAGGTGAAAAATCCAGCCTACCTAGTACTAGTACATTGCAAGTGTACTGTTTCTTATACCTTCTACTGTGCAGCTGTAGCACAGTACACTCTTCTTTAGATAATGGAAAAATATATATAATGCAACCTATACATAAGTAGTATAAATCTGGAAACTACTGTACAATTTAAAAAAAGGGCATATGAGATGTGTTTACGTTACTATGAGTAAACTTTTTACTATGATAATATGGATAAATATCATACGTACATTTTTAGATTTTGCGGTATTTTCAGGTTTGCACTTAATTTTTTTTCTCAGAAAACATATTTGGTACAGTACGACAGTACGAGTAAAGCGCGGGAGGGGGGGTTCAGAAACTTGAATGAACTGCGAGTACTTCGGCCGTTTGGGCAACCATGATATCGCCATACTTTTGTCCCTCCGATTTCAGGTGTACTACACTCTAATCATGGTTCAAAGCCTTTATTTGGCAACTTTGATAAATTGGGCCTATGATAGATGGCTAACTAGATGCAACCAAAACCAAACGGGCTTTGGTTCTCAGTTCAAGGCTCAGGTGGATGGACGTTGGGCCAGTTGAGAAGTTGTCATCCAAGGGCCCTTCACACGGTATGGGCTGTAGTTGGATCACATCAACTCATGGGCCGTCACCCATCGGTAGTTTGGTCTTAACTCAGCCCATCTAGTCTACTTTGGCCACAAAACACCAATTCAATGTGACGTGTGATAGTTTTGCGGTAACGCCGTAACAATATACTACCTTGCTAAGAATGAAAATTTTTTACTCCAGAAAGAATTTTCCATGAGAGATATTTCTCGAACTAAAGGACCACGCAGCCATGGTTGCTGGCTTGCTGCTTGTCTGTTCTTGTACAGAGGTGACAAAATGGTATGGTAGGGCCAGGAAACTGTTGGTGTATGTGCCAAAAACGAAAACGAATTGGAAAGGAATCAATGATGGAGATATGCTTTTGTCACCAATATCAAATTTCGAATAGTCTGGAATATCCCACTAGCTCCAGACATGCTGAGGTTGCTCTGGCTAACATTGTTGTGAAAATGAAAATTGCTATAACCTTATTCTAAACCTGATTAGTAACTGATTAATTCCTTCTTTTTCTTTTTGAAACTGATAAACGTGTGATACTAAGAAGGGATTTAGCATCAATTATTGAGAGAGAAAAAAATGGTGAGAAAACCACTGTTGAGATTTGAGAAGGACTCGAAAGCAGGGCAGCTGGCCAGTGGCTTTGCTCTTGGTAGCTTTCTATATCGACCGTTCTCATTAGTGACTGATTAACTGGACCTTTTTGTTTTTCGAAATATTTCCAGTGACTACAAATGCTGAATGCCTCCAGATATTATGGGTTCTGGCTGGATTTCTATGAGCGGTTGCATTTTTCTTGGTCATGTGGTCATACTGCTGTTCTAAAACAAAAACAGAGTTTCTCACTCTGTCCAAATATAAGATCATAAATAATCATATTGGCATCAACCTGACCAACAAATATAATGGCACTGAATCATTTTTATTTCCTCATCCTTTTTATTCATTCCTCCCAGAGAGACGGATCCATGGAAGTTTTCTTGCCCTCATCAGGCAAGCAGAGCACACACACACGGTGGCAGTGGAAGTGCTATGAACAAGACGCTAATCAACATCCAGAGCTAAAACAAACGAAGGGATCAAAGCAAATCCCCAAAAAAAAAGCACACAGGGGAAAGTCCACATCTTCTTCTCGTCCCCAACCAACGCCTCCGTGTCACCACCACGTCTTGCGGATTTTTTTTTACCCTGTTCTATTCGCTCAGGCGTCCACGATCTCGCCGTCGTCCTTCGACGCCAGGATCAGCTCCGGGTGCGCCGCCGCCTTCTTGATCGTGCCGTCGATGGCGTTCGGCCGGCCGAGCGCCTTCAGCGCCAGGTGCGCCGCCTTCTGGCCGGAGATCATCATGGCTCCGAACGTCGGGCCCTGAAACAACGAATTCGTTCAATTCCAAGAACGGGGGAGAGATTATGGTGAAGAGTTTGATGTTTTTTTGGTGCGTACCATTCTCGGGGCGCCGTCGATCTCGGCGACCTCCATGCCGGTGACGATCATGCCGGGGACGACCTCGCGGGTGAGGCGGACGATCTCGTCCTCGGCGGTGTTCATGTCGAGGGCGCGCATGCCGGGCACGGCGTCGATCATGCCGATGTCCTGCAGCCGCTTGACGCCCGTGGCGCCGAACGGCCCGTCGTGGCCGCAGGAGCTCACCACCACCCTGGACTCCATCACGTTGGGGTCCATGCACGACTGCGTGTCGTGGTTCATCGACACCAGCGCCCAGTTGGTGACCACGCCGCCGACGCGGCCCTCCTTGACGATGAGGTCCTCGACGGCGACGGCGTTGAACAGCTTCACGTTGGGGCGCGCCAGGAGGCGGCTCATGACGGTGGAGGTGAAGAGCGCGGCGTGCTTGATGACGACGTAGTCCTCCTGCTCGTCGTACGCGACGCCGAGCTCGTCGAGGAACAGGTGCGCCGGCTTGCGCACCACCATGGCGGAGAACAGCTGCCCGCCGAGCCACGCGCCGCCGCCAGGGGACACCGACTGCTCGATGACGGCGACGCTGACGGAGGGGTCCTTGGAGAGCTCGTACGCGCAGGAGAGCCCCGCGGAGCCGGCGCCGACGACGACGACGTCGGTGTCGGCGTAGGTGATCATGTCGGTCATGTACCGCCGGGTCATCTCGCGGGACACGATGGACTCCTTGATGGGGCTGAACCTGATGGCGTTGAGGTCGTAGGGGGGAGTCGTGGACGACGACGACGAGATGGAGTTGCAGATGGCGCCGGCGCGCGGCGCGACGGAGACGGTGGGGTTGCGGGCGGCGGCGGGGAGGCGCGCGCCGGCGAAGGAGGTCTTGAGGAGGCTGGACGCGGTGGTGGCCATGGCTGCCATGCGAGAGGGGAGGAGCCGAGCTTCTTGCTCTGGATGAGGAGAGTGTGTGTGAGTGAATGGATGGATTGAGCGTGGGTTGGCGGGGGTATAAGAAGAAGAGGAAGCGGCCAATATCTGGGAGTGGCGTCCACGTGTCAGCAGTATGGGCCTCTGGGTTTCGGATTGATTGGAGGAGATATTTTGGGAGGGTTTTAGTGTGGGTTTTTGGACTGTCTCCAAACCGCTTCAGGAGAACGGGACAAAGTGCTGCTAAGTCACGGACTCACGGGAACAGTGTTACTGTATTCAGTGACCGAGTCTGTTTGGACGACTAATAATATTTTTCGGTGATCGATTATTTATTTTTTACGTTGACGGCTACCTGTAGTGGAGGTACTAGCGGTGGAGCCTGGGTGGCCACTCGACATGTCCGGGAGCTAGCTCTGTCGCTGAACGTAATAACATATCGAAGAATTTTCTAGAGTCCGAAAGAAATCCACCATAATGTGTTGTTGATATCGTCTAATATCGGTGAAGTGCGGTTTTAACTTCTTGCCATGTGTTGGTAAACCTAAGTGGTTGCCCTAGGAGTTGGCTTTTTCAATTTTGTGCTTATTCAGAAAATTGTCTCTGCCAACTTATTGATGGATCGTCTTTGACCGTTTTGTTGGAATTGGGAACAATCTCATCTTCACAAATTACATGGAGGCATGGGGTATACTAGTGGTAAAGGTTCCGGGGGTGAAAACCTTCTAGTTTTTTTGGGTCTGATGGTCGCAAGAGGGGATCGCCCTAGCTGTTTTTGTTGGGCGGCAATCGTCGTTTCTTTGTTGAACGTGTCATATTTCGGTCTTTGGATGAAGATCTAGGTTTGACTTCATATGATAGCAGCTATCTCTGTTCTATGAAAGTAATTGTTTTCCCTAAAAAAAGTTGCTTTGTTAATATATCCTATCAATCAATTGTTTTAATTTCTCCTTTTTTTTTAAATATAATTTGTTTTAGAACTTGGCTGTATTTCTCTCTTTTTTTTCTACATCCTTGTTCCTAATAAAAGATAATGATACACTTTCATGGATAAAATGATGGATGTTTTCTGCTCTGGTATAGTTTTTTTTTCTCTCTCGAACTAATCTGATATAAATGAAAGGAGACAAAGTCATTTTAATTTGTTCTTGTATCATTGCATACAAGCTTAAATGATCTATCTAATTTGAAATGTCTCACAGATCAATATGCATGATATTGATTATAATTAGAATGATGTTACTACAGGGACAGTGAATTTCATAACTTGAGGCTAGTAGATGGTAGCTTCTCTTGCACTGAAAAATCTCTGGTAAATATCTGCAACTGCTCCAGCTTTGTCCACATATCAGACAAGTGTCATATCGCCTTTCTTCGAGTGATTTTTCTACATCTTTTTCAAGACAGATATTTGCATGTCTGCAATCTTCAAAACTATGCAGAATGAATTGAGGCCGTTGAAGTTCCCATCATATCTCGTCAGCAAAGCACACAACTTGCTGAAAGGGACCATACGACGAATGAAGAAATTCCAAATGCTACACTGCTAGCAATTACATTTTCTTAATTTATATGATGATTGCAATTACCACTACTACTATTACTACCACCACCACCACCACCACCACCACTATCTGGGTAAAACAATAATTGTCATGGCCTTCCGCTGCAAAGTGATTGAGGCCCAATTATAATCTAGTAAGACAGTGCAATGCCATCTCCATTCAGATTTGTGCCACACATTTTTGTCCATCCAATTCCTGAAAGTGACACTGGATCAGACAGGCTCTTTTCTGAAGAAAGATCACGTTATATGGCCTGTTCTCTTTTCCTGGTTGTGATCATGTGACCCTTATATCATTTCTTTGAAGATGACCCCTGCATTATTTGCTCGCAAATGGCAACATATAGTGATGATATATTTCTTATGAACCACATACATAGGACAGAGGTATGATTTTGACTTCAGATATTTTACAGCGGACTGAGTAGGTTTAATTTATTTAACTTTTTTTTTTTTGGAAATATCTGAAAACCTGGGAAGTAAAAAAAAACAGGGACGAAGTTCAGTTTTCAGTGAAAAGCACAGGGAAAAGAACATTATTTTTCTTTTAAAAAAGAATTACTTTCAGGGGTTGCAAGGTTTGATGAATGGAAACTTTGTTTTAATGATAATTTTATCATCTTTGAAAAAAATACTAGGTGATAAGTTGGTGAGTTCAAATTTACCCTTTCCCAACTTCTGCTCAATCGTTTTTCATACGGACTTTTCCTGAACCAATAACAATGTGTTCTCTAAAAAATTAAAGGAAAATTGCTTCAAATTTTATATTAATCCATTTAAATTTTGTTCTAATACTTGATTACCATGCGCTAATCTATTGCCCCGTTTTCCGTGCGTGAAGAATTAGTTCCCAACCCACGATAACAAACACAATCTTATTGGGTACTTTGAGCTATCAAACTTTTTAATGTAAAATTTAGGTATATCGAGGCACTTTTTTTTGGGCCAAATTTCCCTCCACATGGAGTCTTTGCTCTCAGCCAATTGCAGTCCAAAAGTCCAACAAATGTGAGCCATTGATTCATGTGTTGATCAATGGTGGAGATTGCCTCATCCTTTGTGATGGGAAGAAAAACCAATGGCTCCATTGAGAGAGAGGTGAGCAATAGCCATTGAGGAAGTGAAACAACCAACAAAACACAAGAGAGGGAGAGAAGAGTGGAGAAAAAGAGTTGCAGTTTGTTCAGCTTGGTGGTTCTTACCCGATCTTCATAAAGTCAGCAATTGGATGCTTAGATGTGGTTGGATTGGCACCAAACTTGGTGAATTCGTTCCTCACTTTGAGCACTTCAATTTGGTCGATTTGTATGAGGATTGGTTGAGTAGAGCACCGGATTTGAGTGGTTGTTTGTCAGCTCGAGTGACTGCAGTTTCAGCTTGCACATCATTTGGTAGAATGTCAGTTTGAGGGTCAAATGGTGTCCGATTGGGTTGGTTTTTGAATAGCTTGGAAGGGACTTATAGACCATCGTTTCTGTCAAGTTTCGTGAAATTTATATATGTGGTTTGGGAGATCGCAGCTGAGAACTGAAGATGGTAGAATCTACTATTTCTTTGCTTCTTGTTGTTATACCTCTTGTTAGTTGTTATGATTGATGTTGAGGATGCCAACTATGTAACTTGATGATGTAGCTACTGTTGTGATGTGGCTCTAAGTGTTCTAGAGAAGACTCCAATTGTACCCATTGTTGATTATAGTGGAAGCTTGGAGTGGACCGTTAGTCCCGTGGTTTTTTACTCCTAACACCAAGGAGGTTTTTCTATGTAAATCACCATGTTTTGCGTGCATGTATTTACTGTTGTGTCGCTGCTGATTTACTAGTTAAAACAATCCTCTAAGTTCATGGCAAGATGAGGGGTTAATTTTGTGAAATATGTTTACCGGTTGGTGAATTGCAGTTTGCACATTGAAGTGATTTGGTTCAGCCCCAACATTTTTCTCAAATACTGCAAATGTTTAAAGCTCGAATCTGTATCATGAAAGAAGCATATCAGAAATGATTGCATCAGTGTGAGGGGGAAGCTCATCCCGAATGGGAATACATCACGATCAACAGAAGAAATTGAATGCAAAGTGCAAACTCTGGAAGAAGAAGACTGGCTGTTTGGTTGTTGCCCTGAGGCGAACCTGCCTGGCCTGAGAGATGCCGGAGAAAAATTATTGGTTGTTTGGTTGCTACCTTGACCACTTTAACTTCTCCCAGACCTGAATGAGTAGACACCTTCATTAGCCTGGATCAGGCAACTCAAAAAGGAGGCCCGACGTCTAGGGAGCGCTCTAGGACATGATTAGCAAGTACTACCTTCGTCCCAAATTAATGATCGCTTTAATTTTTTTCTTGCAACGTTTGACCATTCGTCTTATTTGAAAAATTAGTGCAAATATAAAAAATAATAAGTCACACTTAAAGTACTTTTGATAACAAAGCAAGTCACAAATAATATAAAAAATGATAAGTCACACTTAAAGTACTTTTGATAACAAAGCAAGTCACAAATAAAATAAATAATAATTCCATAATTTTTTGAATAAGACGAATGGTCAAAAGTTACAAACAAAAACTCAAAGCGATAAGTATTTTGGGACGGAGGTAGTAGTATATGCTATTTCCTGCAAGAGTCAGATATTTTCAGAGTTTATTTTAGGGGGTGTTTAGATCCACGGGTGTAAAATTTTGGCGTGTCAAATCGGGTATTATATAAGGTGTCGCGTGGGGGTGTTTGGGCACTAATAAAAAAACTAAATACAGAATCCGTCGGTAAACAACGAGAGGAATTTATGAAGCCTAATTAATCCGTCATTAGCAAATATTTACTGTAGCACCACATTGTTAAATCATGGAGCAATTAGGCTTAAAAGATTCTTCTCGCAAATTAGCCGCAATCTGTGCAATTAGTTATTTTTAAGCCCATATTTAATACTTCATACATGTATTCAAACGTTCGATGTGACAGGGTGTAAAATTTTTGGGCGGGAACTAAATAGAGCCTTAGTGTAGCGTTGTGGGATCTATTTTGCTCAGGCTCAAGCTCCAACCAAACAACGGAACTCAGAGTGTGTTTAGTTCACGCTAAAATTGAAAGTTTGATTGAAATTGGAACGATGTAACGGAAAAGTTGGAAGTTTGTGTGTGTATAAAAGTTTTGATGGGATAGAAAAGTTGAAAATTTAAAGAAAAAGTTGGGAACAAGCCAGGACTCATACATGCCTGACCAGGCAACATCATCATAATTTTCCTCCTATACTGACCATTCGTCTTATTTGAAAAATTAGTGCAAATATAAAAAATGATAAGTCACACTTAAAGTACTTTTAATAACAAAGCAAGTCACAAATAAAATAAATAATATAAAAAATGATAAGTCACACGTAAAGTACTTTTGATAACAAAGCAAGTCACAAATAAAATAAATAATAATTCTATAATTTTTTGAATAAGACGATTGTTCAAAAGTTACAAACAGAAACTCAAAGCGATAAGTATTTTGAGACGAAGGTAGTAGTATATGCTATTTCTTGCAAGAGTCAGATCTTTTCAGAGTTTATTTTAGGGGGTGTTTAGATCCACGGGTGTAAAGTTTTGGCGTGTCAAATCGGGTATTGTATAAGGTGTTGCATGGGGTGTTTGGGCACTAATAAAAAAATAATTACAGAATCCGTCAGTAAACAGCGAGACGAATTTATTAAGCCTAATTAATCCGTCATTAGCAAATATTTACTGTAGCACCACATTGTTAAATCATGGAGCAAATAGGCTTAAAAGATTCTTCTCGCAAATTAGCCGTAATCTGTGCAATTAGTTATTTTTTAAGCCTATATTTAATATTTCATATAGGTATTCAAACGTTCGATGTGACAGGGTGTAAAACTTTTGTATGGGAACTAAACAAAGCCTTAGTGTAGCGTTGTGGGATCTATTTTGCTCAGGCTCAAGCTCCAACTAAACAACAAAACTCAGGGTGTGTTTAGTTCACGTCGAAATTGGAAGTTTGATTGGAATTGGAACGATGTGATGGAAAAGTTGAAAATTTGTGTGTGTATAAAAGTTTTGATGTGATAGAAAAGTTGAAAGTTTGAAAAAAAAGTTGGGAACTAAACCAGGACTCATACATGCCTGATCAGGCAACATCATCATAATTTTCCTCCCACACAGGCGCACATTTTTCTCAGGCATCTTACTCAGGAAGCCGGCCAAACAGGCTCTGAATCGTTTCCCAGAAGCCGAACTTTGTTATGACTTATGACCCTGGAACTGGTAATCATTCCGGGCTGCACATCCAAAGGCATGAACTTTGAAGTGGTTAATCCATTGATTCTTCTTGCACTTCAGTGGCTCCATCCGAGGAAATTTGGATACTACATCCTTTTTAACAATAATGACTTGTTCGATTAAGGGAGATTAATTTCACATCTGAATAGGCGTAAAGTAAATCACTTTTAAATCCTCCTCAATCTCTTTAGGTGGGGGGTTAACCCAACCAGACCTAATGAAAGTACAAACCCCAACCCACGAGGAAATTCGGATATAAGCCTAAATTTACTGCGGATGAAATTCTCGGGTTCTTTAGATAGCTGCACAGCCTGTATTTTAGTCCTTGCAAGGAGCTGTTTGTCCGCGAAAGGGCCTGTAGCCTAATGGTTACAAGAGCCTCAGTAGCACCTGAGGTCCTGAGTTCGACTCTCCGTGGGAGCGAATTTTCCAGGATTTAACGGCGTTGTGCTTTCAGTGGTAGGCGACGTACCCGTCGACAGCGAGGCGCTTGTGGTGACTTCGTCAATCTCTCCAGAATTTGCCGGCCAGTCTTCGAAGATGCTCATAGGGGTAGGGTTTGCGTGCATGTGTTCATAGGGGTGAGTGCGCGTGCGTTGTGAGTGTCTGCGTTGTACTGTGTAATTCTAAAAAAAAAAAAAGAGCTGTTTGTCCTATACTTGTATAGAAATAAAGTAGGGTTGAGAATATGGTTCACATGGTTATCGCTAATACGCACTTGGAAACTGCTCGTTGAATAGGTGAAGTTCAAAAGGATTGAAATAATTTTTTTTCCACTTTTCATCGATAACCGTCAATCATTTTTTTGAAGGGAGTAGCTATACAACATTCGATAGTTTTTTAATGAAAAACTTTCAATTGTATCTACTATATAATTACGTTGTAACTACTGTGTAACTGTAATATAGTAATATAAGTAATATGTAACTCATATGTGACTTTGAAAAATTGGATGGAGCAATTGGTTAGTTGAACGAGCAGTCTCGGGTTCAATCCTTGCTGCGTCGTTGCCCATTAACGATAAATGTGGAGTTCAAAACTGAAGATGAAAAAGAGGATTAAGTAAGGGTATGCTAAATAAGAAAATCATTAGCGTATGATTAATTAAGTTTTAATTATTATGAATTTAAAAACAAATATATTTGATATTTTAGAGTTACTTCTATATAGAAAATTTCCGCACAAAACATACCATTTAACACTTTGAAAAATATGCAAACCGAATCTACATTTTAATATGAAAAAAACGGGGCAAAAAGAGCACGGGGTGGCGGGTGCACTGTGCACGCAGCCACGCACTGGATACATGTTGGGCCTAACAAAAAGCGCAACAGTTTGCGTAGCGGTTAATTTTGGCCCATGGTAGCGGTCCAGATGGTAGCTGTCCTATTTATACAGAATAAGTCTATAATACGTCCCTCATCTCTTGCCCTTTATCAAACGGTTTCCCTCAACCATAAAACCAGGTATAACGTCTCCTCCAACTCCCAAAATGGGTGCAAATTGACTCCTGGTTCAGTAAGAGGTTTCTGCGGTCACCTATCAGTTACACTTCTTTTCTTCTTTTCTCCACCTCTCCCTCTCTCTCTACCTCTCTACCCTCGGCAGACACCCTAGGCGAGATGGGCCAGGGAAAGCGGCTGGCGCCAGTAGGTGGTGAAATGGCACGCGGACACATACGGGAAGGCCGGCACACTACCTCTTCATGCCCGGACTTCGCAGACATCCGTTCGTCAGCTCCTCCCAAATCCACAGGTGAATAAATCCTCAAAATTGATGTTGTCCCAAATGTCCCCGTCGTCAAGATCATCGAGGACAATGACAACGTCACCGCTACCACCCCTCCCGCGGGCTATGCTCGGCTGGGGGGAAGCAGCGGCGGTGACGAGCCGGACGCCCAGCTTTGTTTTGTTATTCCTTTGTGCCTTGGTTCTGATCCATGTTAGGGTCCGGTTCTAACTTTTATGTTTCCAAAACCAGACCCGCTGCACAAGATATATAGGGTCCAATTCGTTGTCTGTATGGAATAGGTAAGCCATGTGAAATTGTGAAAACATATAATCAATTTAGCTGATGTCACTAGGCCGGATCCAGTCATCTATGACGGGCTCTAACCCTCACCTTTGACGGATTTGATTCTGGTCAGAACAGCATGTGTCACTGATGACTACACCTCACCTTTGACGGGTGAAAAGCCCGCTCACTGTAAATAAAACCTTTGACGGGCTAAAAAATATAGCCGTCACAGTGACTCTTTGCAACCCGTCAAAGGTGACGAAACAGCTGTGATTTAGTTCTCCCTCCACAGATGTAAAAAAATCACCAAAAAAAAAAAGAAATGCCTCAGCCCAAATGTACAATGAAGAAAAATCAAATACATCTCAAAGATGCACATGATACAACAACTTTCTTGTATTTTAAATCAAATACATCTCAACAAATAACTACACATGAAGCAATCTGACAATATTACATCACACAAGTATCCATGTCCATTTTAACAAACTACACATCCACCACAAGCAACAAACATGAGCAAATCAAGCACAAACAACATCAAGCACAAACAAAATCCGGCGGCCGGCGGTCGGTGTGGAGGGCGGCCGCATCGGTGGCGGAGGGAAAGGCCGCGGACGCTGGATCCGCGTCCCCGACCTCGTGGAGGCCGGATATGGCGGTCATCGGCTCGGCGGAGGGAGGCGGTGTCCGGCAGTCGGGAAGAGGTTGTGGAGGTGGCGAAGGTGTCGGTGGCCGGATCCGAGGTGGCGTCGACGGCGCGGAGGCGAGGGAAGGCGCCGGCGGCCAGATCGGCTTCCCGGAGGCCAAACTTGGCGCATCGGCGGCCGGGAGGCGAGGAAGGGCGCCGGTGGCCAGATCCGGCTTCCCGATGGCCAGATCTGGCGACCGGCGGTCAGGAGGCGGCGACGGCGTCGGCGTTGAAAGCCGGTGGGAGGCGGAGGCTGGAGGCGTCGCCGGCAGAGGCGGCGGAGATGGAGACCGCTGCCGCCGTCGGGCCTCAGCCGCCTCCCTCCCGCCGTCGGCCGCCACCACGCCACGGCTCCAGATCCGTCGTCCGCCACCGCGCCTCCCCTCGCCCATGCCGGATCTGGCGGCCGGACCGCCGCCGCGCCTCCCCACCGCCCCTGCCGGATCTGGCGGCCGCGCCGCCGCCGCCGCCCCCGCTGGCTCAGCGCCGCCACGCCTCCCTCCTCCCGCCCTGCCGATCTGGCGGCCGCGCCGCCGCCGCCGCCCCAGCCGGCCGGGGCCGCCGCCGCCCCAACCGGCCAGCGCCGCCGCGCCTCCCCTCGCCATGGCACAGAGAAAGAGAGGAGAGATAGAAAGAAGTGGAAGAGATAGAGGAGAAGTGGAGAAGAGGAGCCGGCCGACCTTATCTCCTCATGTGGGCCCCGCTGGGAGAGGAGACATATATATATCAGTGGCAGAAGTCATCTCAAACGGCGGGGACTTAAAGCGTTTGAGGTGAGTAAACCTCACCTCTGATGGGCTGTCCGGCTGTGACCCGTCACAGGTAACTAGTCACCTGTGACGGGTTAGGACTTAAACCCGTTTGAGGTGAGGTAACCTCACCTGTGACGGGTTCTATTTTTAACCCGTCACAAGGTGACTAGTTACCTGTGACGGGTCGTAGCGTGGATGCCTCACCGATGATGGCATCCCGTATGACCCGTCAGAGGTGACGGTCATCAGTGACCATTTCGTTTGCCCGTCACAGGTATCCCATCAGAGATATGAGGATCTGTTGGTGTAGTGTGTTACACAAAGTAGTTTTGAACCCCCCCCCCCCGCGTCGCCCACCGCTGGCGACATGGGGGCGAAACCCTACCGCCGCCGCGCCTTTCCTCTTCTCCCTCCCCTACCTCGCCGCCGCCGGAGCTCGCCGCCGGAAAGCCGGCGGGCGAGCCATGATGCGGCGGCGGGGCCTCCTTCATGGCGGCGACCCCTCTCAGCGCGAGAGGCGACGAACGGCGGCGGTTGGGGAGCGGCGGCGGAGGCCGATCCCGGCGAGGAGACGGCGGATCCGGCATCACCTTCGCCGGATCTGGCCATCCCCTGGCCGGATCCGGCGGGTGTGGGCGCTGGTGGCGGAGAAGGCCGCGGCGCGGCAACGCGTCAAGGGCGGCGGCGATGGCCGGCGTCGGCAGCGGAGGCGGCGGCGACGACTCGCACGGCAGCCGGCGGCAGCCGCCGCGGCGGCGAGATGCCGCGGGCGGCGACGGCGGCTGCACGGCGGCCCTGGTGGCAGCGGGCCGAGCGACGGCAGCTGCACGGCGGCGCGACGCGGGCGACCGGCGGCGCGGCTGGTGAAGGCAACGCGGCGCGGTGCCAGTGGCAGCCGCGGCTGCGGCCTGAGGCAGCGAGCGGCGTTAGTGGCTACTGTGGCACGGTAGGAGGAGGCGCCGGGATGCATTTGGCAGCAGTGGCTGCGGTGGCGGTGACCACGGTCGCCGGAGGCATGGCGGCCTCGGACGGCTAGCTAAGGGCGTGGCAGACGGCTACATCGGGCCGGCGCGGCATCGTTTGGAGAGGGTCGGAGACCGGCTTGCGCAGAGTGGCGCAGCTGATGATAGCGGAGGCCGGCTCGGCGCAAGAGGCGCGGCCGATGGAGGGAGCCGGATTGGCGTGAGAGGCGCGTCCGGTGGAGGAGGCCGGCTTGGCGCGAGAGGCGCGGCCGGCGGTGGAGGAGGCGACCTCAGTGCGAGGAGGAGCTGCCGGTGGGTGTGGCGCGGTCTTCGACGCATGAAGACTGGCTGGCGGAGGACGCCGGTGCAGGGCCCGCATGTCGGCAGAGCTGGAGAGGTGGTGAGCATCGGTGCATCAGCCAAGGACATCTTGTCTGTGTTCCTTTGTTAGTCTAGCGCGGCGGTCGGTCACGCTTACGGCGGCCGGTCCGGTGCTAGCCTTCTCCCGGGTTGTGTGTTGGCGCTGTCGGTGTGCGGGTGGTGGTATATTTTTTTCCTTTTCCTGGTTACGACTCTCCAGGGTGGGTTGTAATCTTGTAATTTTTTCCTGCTCTATCAATAGAACTTCGCACCGTCTCGTGCGAGTCGTTCGAAAAAAAAAATTTAGCTGATGTTGGAGCCTTTGCAGTTTGCATGAGCTAGACTGTTTTGAAGAAATTACATGGCAAGTCCACATGAAGATATTTTTGAGTGAAGCATATGGACAGTCCCTAAATTGTGCAGGTGTGTCATCTATGTTCCTAAACTTTGTATTTAAAATACAGTTTTAAACTCTCGAACTTTTATATGTGTCATATAGGTCCAAACGGGCTCCAACGCTCCATGAATTGATGTGGCATACCACGGTGACGCTTACGTGTTTGTGGGAGCTACATGTTTGTCACATAAAAAATAAAATTTAAAAAGAGAGGAGAGAGAGAGGGGAGAAACAACTTTTTAATTTTGAAAAAATAAAATTAAACAGATCGATGGGAGAAAAAATATGTTCTTAATTTTTTTATGTAAGTGATATGTGGGTTCCACTAATACATAGACACCACCATGGCATGCCACGTCAGCACACGGAGCAGGTTGGAGCCTATTTGAATCTATATATGACACGCATGACAAGTTTGGGGACTTAAAATTTACATTTCAAGTGTTCAGGGATCTAAATAACACACTCGCACAAATTTAATAACCACTCATGCATTTAACTCAATATTTTTTATATAAGGGCTTCGATTACGAAAGTGAACCTGTTAGAATACTTATCGTAATTATAGTTTGTCGTTGCAATATGCACGTGCACTTTTCAGTATCTAACAATTCAAAATCCCAGGGACGGCTCATGGGGATAAGTCTAGGTGGGCTAAAACATATAATCAATTTAGCTGATGTTGGGCCTTTGCAGTTTGCATGAGCTAGACTGTTTTGAAGAAATTACATGGCAAGTCCACATGAAGATATTTTTGAGTGAAGCATATGGACAGTCCCTAAATTGTAGGGTGTGTCATCTATGTCCCTAAACTTTAAAAATACAGTTTTAAACTCTCGAACTTTTATATGTGTCATATAGTCCAAACGGGCTCCAACGCTCCATGAATTGATGTGGATGCCACGGTGACGCTTACGTGTTTGTGGGAGCTACATGTTTGTCACATAAAAAATAAAATTTAAAAAGAGAGGAGAGAGAGAGAGAGGGGAGAAACATACTTTTAATTTTGAAAAAATAAAATTAAACAGATCGATGGGAGAAAAATATGTTCAACTTTTTATGTAACTGATATGTGGGTTCCACTAATACATAGACACCACCATGGCATGTCACGTCAGCACACGGTGCGGGTTAGAGCCCATTTAAATCTTTATGACACGCATGACAAGTTTAGGGACTTAAAACATACATTAAGAGTTCAGAGATCTAGATAACACACTCGAACAAATTTAATAACCACTCATCGTAATTATAGTTTGTCGTTGCAATATGCACGTGCACTTTTCAGTATCTAACAATTCAAAATCCCAGGGACGGGCTCATAGGGATAAGGGGCTAAAATTACCCTGATTTGAAGCTGAAAGACCCAATGACGCCCCCCCCCCCCCCCCCCCCCCCCCCCCCCCCCCCCCACACACACACACACACGCACGCACGCGCGGACAAACAATAATATCTCAGCCACAACAAAAATGGCCCGATTATTGAAGTCCAACCTCCCTATCGTTCGCAGGCTCTCAGCCCATCGTGCGAGTCGGGACACGCCTTTGCAATCGAACGTGCTGTCGCCCATCCGCCTTCCCCATTGCCCTTCGCGCGTCTCACCCATGTTGCTTATACGATATTTTTTTCATTTTTAATTTTTTTTAAATATTTACAGAAATATTATACCGGCGAAAATACAGAAATATACCCTGCCGCCCAAGTAGAGAGCGGCAGAGGTGACGTGGCACACGGCGCCGTGTGCGTATTTTGCGTTGAGGTTCCTTGCCGCCCTTTGCGGTAAATGCAATTTTCGCCGCATACAAAATTCGCATGCCCGCTCAACGGCCTCCAGCGCCTGGTCACACAAGTCACCTTGCCGCTCTCGGAAGGGCGGCAGGTCTATTTCTTTAAATATTTTGCCGGTATATATTTCTGTAAATATTAAAAATAAAAATTTAAAAATGAAAAAAATCTTGCTTATAGTCGCCTGTGTACGTACGAGGGCCATGTTGAGCATCGCCCGCACCGGGAGGTTTCACGGAGGCAATTGTGTGTCTTGCGCTACCGTAAATTTACATATACCGCTATTGCACCATCTCCATTAATTTTCCGGTTTTGAAGAGTTTACCATATCAATCTTACTTATGACTCCTCGCCAGTAACGGATTTAGAAAGAAACAATAGGTCTAGAACAAAACTACACTTACCCCTCCAATTTACATATGGCAAAATATATATAAAAAAAGTGGGAGCTTCATGAGGGCTATAGATTGTGGCCAAATGAGCTGCCCGGCCCAGGCACGTGGGCCGAGGCTAGCCAGGCCGGCACAGTCCGATCTACATGACGGGCTAGGCGGTGCCCGCCCACAGGCTGCACCGACAGCCCAGACAGGACCCAATAAGACTAGGGCCGTGCTAGGCCGCGCCCGAAGGTATGATAGCCCTCATGCATCTCTATAAAATAAGTCTACTTTTCCTTTCTCGTCTATGTAGGCTGAGTATTATATGGCTAGAATAAGTTTAATTGCATCCCTCTTCTCTTTTGTCAATCCCTTACATGATTGAATAAGTCTATTGTAGGTCCCTCAACTATTTTTTTGATTGTGCCAGGCCGGCCTGGCCCACCGTGCCAAGGGCATCGGCCCAGGCATGGCCCAACCATCAAGCCGAGCCAGCACGGGCCCAATACTAGTCATGCTGTGTCATGGTTGTCCTAGCTAGCGGCAAATGCTGTGTCATGGTCGGGCCATTGGGCCTTATGACCATTTATAGTGGGGGCTCCCATGGTCCTTATGCCAGTAAATGAGGATCGAGCCCCCGTTGTCCCCATGCTGCATACAGCCTTACTTTTCGTCGTTGCCGGTGGCAGTTTGAGGGGAATAAAATTGGATGTGCCCACTTCACGCTTTAAATTTCAATAATGCTATATAAAATCAATATGCATAAGTAAATAAACTAAAATCATCAGCTAAGTTTGGCAATTAAAATATTAATAGTTCATATACCGAAGATCCTATATGAAGCTAGGTTACAAAACTACTACTACAACTTTCGCGCCCGGCCTATACGCTGCTGCAGGTTCTCACATCCATAAAAATGAAAGCCACTATTATGTCATCTTCGCAAACTTTTGGAGAAGATAATTTGTTTTGAAACGAGAACTACTACGAGCTGAACATCATCCTCTGCCTCCATCAAACGCTGCCTCACACGAGTACCCATCAGTGCCTATAGCAGGTTGGCACGAGGAGCTGATCTGAGCTCCCATCTGAACCTCACAGCGAGACGGGCATCAAAGCTGTTGCAGAATTCTGAAGGATCAACAACAAGCAAGCGCATGCATATGCATGTTTCTTCTCGATGTAAGGTCGCGCGAGTCATAAGGCGGCGCCGCCCTCCCTTGTCCCTGGCGATGGCGATTCCGGCTTAATTTTCTCCCGTTCACCGCTGTTGGGGCTGCGCTGACGGCGACCGCCTAGCGCGCGCTGCCTCAGGCCCTGTTTGGAGGAGCTTGTCCCAGTTGTAGCTTTTCCTAAAAACTGCTTCTGCTAGAAACTGCCCTAAACAGTACACAGCTTCTGAGAATATGTAGTTACAGATTCTGGAAAATGAACTAAGAAACCAGAAGCTGAAGAAACTGGGTTTCAGAGCTTTTCCAGATTCTCAGATGCTGGCTACCAAACAGCTGCTTCTCAGAATCTAAAACTCTCTCAAACATGCCCTCAATCTCCTGCGTGACGCCACCGTACGTTTCGTTGGAAACGATCGGGACGGAACGGTGCCGTGTGCGGGAGAAACGGTTAGGATATGAGAGCAGCTACAGCCTACAGCCGTGCGAGTGAGCGAGCGAGCGAGCATACTGATGTGGACGATAAACACCAGAGGAACGTACGTCCCCGTTCGATCCGTCGCAGCCCATTCGGCCAATCCTTATCCGGTCGTTAGAGTAGTTGATAGGTGTTCCGGCCGCCGGCCCAATCCTACCTGGTTTGACTCACGCCGTCATGGGCCTGATCGCAGCCCTTTGGTTGCAACTTACAAATTGCAATATTTTACAACTGTTTGCACGTTTAATAATAGAATTCATTCCGATTTTGCTTTTGAAGAAAAATATATAGCCAATTATTATAGAGGTTGTATGATGAACGACTGTAAGTTATAAAATCATAACTTATTAGAAAACAAGAAATGTACTTAGAATACTACCTTTAAAATATAGACTATTTTCATCTATGGTTGGTGAGAATATACATAACCTTTTTTTTTTCTCTAACGGCTTACAAGTTTTATATAGTTCTTATCTTCCTCAAACCGAAAACAGAATATCCGAAATCAGCAATTGATTATAGTGTCGATTGAATTTCACACACATCACTATAGGCAGGGTTGGAAAATTCGGAAAATTCGGACCGAAATTTCCGAAATACGATACGATATTACTTCAGCTGAAATTTTTCATTTTTTCAATTTTTTTATGAATTTTGGTAATATTTGTTCAAATTCAACTAATTTTTTTCAAAATTTCAGAAATTTCGAGATTTCGGTGACCTCTAATTAAATGGGCTAAACCGATAAAGTTAACCTGACTATAGGCGGGTAACTTCAAACCGAAAACAATAACACCATAGAGCAACAGAGCTGTAAATCAATCATTCGCTCAAATCTTGCTAACGTTGTAGCCATCAAAACCGATCCGACGCTAAGGACGCCCCTGAACTCTGGAGTCTGAACTCGAGCGGTTTTCTCATGGCTCTCAGTGCCGGTGTACGTGGGATCGTGGTTGTGTGTGTGATTGCAGAAAAAAAATTCCTATCCATTATCCATGCGTTTTTTTTCCACGTCACTCGTCGATCGGCCGGTCAGTGCTCACAGTTTGCTTTGCTCAGTCAGAACTAATCGGAGGAGAATAAACAGGTACGCAACCGATGCGAACTTATGTGCAACCAGAGCTAACCAAAGCTACCTTCCAAAACGCGCCCGATCCAACTCTTGTCCTCGCGCGAAACCGATCAAAATCCCGGACGCCACCGCCGGCTCTCGCGTACGTGGCGACCACAACTCGCCGTTGCAACCATCTCACTGCAGTGTACCCTGCAACATGCCAATTAACCTCCAAGATAAGCATCCATCGATCCACCGCTGGATCAACCGCAGCGCGCGAGAGATCGATCAACGTACGTAACGCCATGCACCGTAGCCACCAAGTTCCATGCATGCACCGATGCACGAGTGATCGAGTGAGTGATCTGATCGAGTAATAAGTTGCAGGTTTCTGGACGCCATCGCTCGGTATAAATACGGCGTTTTCTGCAGGCGAAGCAGCCAAGGCATGCATGCACATTCGCTCTAGCCTTCCTCATCGTTGACAGTGCGTGGCAGTGTACTCTTGGTTAACATGTCATCGCCGTTCTCCGTGCCATCTCTGGTACATTTCACGAATCGATTAGCAATTTGTTACAGATGTTAAGCGTGATCGATAATATATCGTGTGATTTTGATCGTGCAGATCATGGAGGAGGAAGGGCGGTTCGAGGCGGAGGTGGCGGAGGTGGAGGCGTGGTGGGGAACGGACAGGTTCCGGCTCACCAAGCGCCCCTACACGGCGCGCGACGTCGCGCTCCTCCGCGGCACGCTCCGGCAGAGCTACGCCTCCGGCGACATGGCCAAGAAGCTGTGGCGCACGCTCAGGGCGCACCAGGCCAACGGCACGGCGTCGCGCACCTTCGGCGCGCTCGACCCCGTCCAGGTCGCCATGATGGCGAAGCACCTCGACACCGTCTACGTCTCCGGATGGCAGTGCTCGTCGACGCACACCTCGACGAACGAGCCGGGCCCCGACCTCGCCGACTACCCCTACGACACCGTCCCCAACAAGGTCGAGCACCTCTTCTTCGCCCAGCTCTACCACGACCGCAAGCAGCGGGAGGCGCGCATGTCGATGTCCAGGGCGGAGCGCGCGCACGAGCCGTACGTGGATTATCTTAAGCCCATCATCGCCGACGGCGACACCGGGTTCGGCGGCGCCACGGCCACCGTCAAGCTGTGCAAGCTGTTCGTCGAGCGCGGGGCGGCCGGGGTTCACCTCGAGGACCAGTCGTCGGTGACCAAGAAGTGCGGGCACATGGCGGGGAAGGTGCTCGTCGCCGTCTCCGAGCACGTCAACCGCCTCGTCGCCGCGCGGCTCCAGTTCGACATCATGGGCGTCGAGACCGTCCTTGTCGCGCGCACCGACGCCGTCGCCGCCACGCTGATCCAGACCAACGTCGACGCGCGCGACCACCAGTTCATCCTCGGCGCGACCAACCCGCGGCTCAGGAACCGGAGCCTCGCCGCCGTCCTCTCCGACGCCATGTCGGCCGGCAAGAACGGCAGGGAGCTCCAGGCCATCGAGGACGAGTGGCTCGCCACGGCGCAGCTCAAGACCTTCTCCGACTGCGTCAGGGACGCCATCGCGGGCCTCGACGCCGCCACCGACGGCGACAAGCAGCGCAAGCTCCAGGAGTGGAGCGCCGCCACCAGCCACGACAAGTGCGTGCCCCTCGAGCAGGCGCGCGACATCGCCGCGGGCCTCGGCGTCACCTCCCTGTTCTGGGACTGGGACCTGCCGAGGACACGTGAGGGCTTCTACCGCTTCCGCGGCTCCGTCGCGGCCGCCGTCGTCCGCGGGCGCGCGTTCGCGCCGCACGCCGACGTGCTCTGGATGGAGACGTCGAGCCCCAACGTCGCCGAGTGCACGGCGTTCGCCGAGGGCGTGAGGGCGGCGAGCCCGGGCTCGATGCTGGCGTACAACCTCTCGCCGTCCTTCAACTGGGACGCCTCCGGCATGACGGACGCCGACATGTCGGAGTTCATCCCGCGCGTGGCGAGGCTGGGGCACGTGTGGCAGTTCATCACGCTCGCCGGGTTCCACGCCGACGCGCTCGTCACCGACACGTTCGCCCGCGACTTCGCGCGGCGCGGCATGCTGGCGTACGTGGAGAGGATCCAGAGGGAGGAGCGGAGCAACGGCGTGGAGACGCTGCAGCACCAGAAGTGGTCGGGCGCCAACTTCTACGACAGGGTGCTCAAGACCGTGCAGGGTGGCATCTCCTCTACCGCCGCCATGGGCAAAGGCAAGAAAAGCTTGCTGATGATGCTTAGTGTTTCAGTACTGATTTAGTTGGCTATTTTTTCTCGACAATTTTTTCAAGATGATTTGGTTAAATTCGTGTTTGGTTGTGTGCTTGCAGGAGTTACTGAAGAGCAGTTCAAGGGCTCTTGGACAGGGCCTGGAAGTGAGAGCAGCAGCCATGTTCTTGCCAAATCCAGGATGTGATTAGGATTATTCAGAAATAAAAAATTATTCAGAGGAAAATTTCAAACAGTTGAAATTTATTATGTAATAAAAGTCACTCTGGACTTCAGCCAAGGAGCCTTGATACTTTACAGACTGAACTACAGCACGCACGGATCAACTAGTTACATATAGTTATACATGAATGATTGAGTTTATGACTCAAAATGGAACGATCAGTTTGGGGTAAAATGTAATTGATCTGTAAGTTTATCACAGAAAGTATTTTTTGCACCTGGATGCAAAAATTGGGCACATCACTACAGTACTGTTATGCATTTACAGAGAATTCTCAAGTTCATAAAAGAAGTGTTTGCAAATGAATTATTTAGTAAAAACTTTTTTTCACTTTCTTGATAAGTATCTTGCCCAAATTTATCTAAATCCTAAAGCATCAGCTTCAACAGTGGTAATTTCTCGTGCAACGGAAAGGCTGATACTGACAAAGCAGAGCACTTCCAAACAGAACATGAAAGAAGAGGATGTCTGAAATGCTCGTAATATCAATTGTTTTTCTAGTTTTCTACTTAGCCCAGGGCTTTAAGATTGAAAGAACGACAATAGCTGCAATGACCAGGAGTATGATGATTGCGATGAACATGCACTTCCTTGACTTCTTCTGCAGTCTCTTAGCTGTGCGCAGCTCTCCTGTACCACGTTGTATATGGTCCACGGCGTTTTGAACCTGAGAGTTTTAAACTCATTATCAAGCTAATACGGCGAAATATTTCCAGCCACATTCGTTAATTGTCTTTTGAGTTTTCAGTAAGTTCGGCAACAAAATGGAGGGAGGTTGCAAACCTGGTTCTCTATGTCGTTCAGTGTCTCTCCTTGTGCGTCGACGAGTGTTGCCATATCCGCAAAAATCTGACAGCAGGTGGAAGAAGTCATAATAAAGAGATAATTAGTGATATGGGATATAGTTAGTCCATTGATTATATGAGCTCAATTCTGAAGAACAAACGTGCAATCTTGCCAAAGCTACCTGTTGCAATTCAAGAAGTTTTTTTTCAATTTCCATGACTACATCATGCCTTTCATGGATTTCTTTAACCGTGGCTATTATCTGTAAATATGTGCAATTATGAAACATTTGAGCACTATTGTAAGAATTGCCAGCCTTAATGACATGGAAGGAGCATATAATGTACTACTGGTCAAGCTGAACACAATAATCAACCTGCCCTCTCCCAATTCCCTGAATCGCATTCTCGAATATCTGCTCACTGCTGCCGGTTTCAATCAGGTGGTCAATCACCTAGTCATGTTTTTTTTTAACCACAATGAGATCAGAGGAGAAAAGCATCTCTCAACACCAAGTGTAGTAGCACTACTGTCCTCACCTGATCAGAAGGCTGCTCTCCAGTGACTGTTCAAGATTCAGGTTTATCAAGAAGCATGTGATAGAGTAGCTTGAAGTAAATTATACTCTCTCCGTTTCAGAATGGAAGTTGTTTTGGATTTTGTCCTAAGTCAAACTACTCCAAGACAAACCAAAACACCTTACATTCTGGAACAAAAGGACTATTTATCAGAAAGAACGTAAAACGACTTGAAAAAAGAACTCCTTACCTGTGAAAACCATCCTCGCAACGCCTTGTCGGTACTCATCTTGAATAATTTGTCTTAGATTCTGTATGAAATGTGGATTACTGTACTGCAAGCTCTTCAATTTGTTTTCTCATAGAAGATGGATAATAAGCTAGAAAGTTTACCTGGAAATTTTTCATTCTTTCTTTGAGTTTATTTTTCAGCGCACTGCAATCACCAAGAACTAAGAATCAAAATTCACCTCTTTTGTTATGTTGAACAAGCAAAATATGGAATTGTTTCTTAAACTTTACAAATACTTTGGGACTACAGTGATCTGATAATAGACCTAACAAACCAATTTTACTCAAAATATGTCACAATTCTTTTTTTGGTGGTGGGTCAATGATCAATGTCAATCATGCTGAATTTCTATTGATCTTGTCTTGATATCAAACATATCTGATTATATCTTCCAAATTATTAAATTTACTGAAGAAATGTCTGAACACCTTACATGGTCATTGACATCCTTGATCGGTCTACGCCTGTGCCCTTTTCACACCCTTGCTTTTTTCTGTTTTCAAGATTCTGCAATCAGAAAACAAGTGAGATCTTGAGAACTGGGCTAATTCACATAGTAGTGCAGATCAGTAGACATGCTAAAATCCTTACATTCCTATCCATCTCCTCCAACTTCACTTTTATGGTGCGTGTAATTTTCCCAACTTCGTTGATATCTTTCTCCATGCGCTTCTTGATTGCTGGAATGTGTTTTTATTTCAGATGAAATGCATTAGTATGATCATTCTACTCTGAAACTTAGCTATATATGCAGATCAATCAACAGATTAATTGACGTTTGCAACCTTTCATTTCGGAAGCCTTAGTGACGGATTTTGATTCCTCGTTGGCTTCCTATAGTTGATAAGAATGTATCAATTCTCCAACTCCATAGTATCAAGGTAATGGGGAAAACTTAAGGAAAAGAGCAATTTTACGGTTCTTGAGGAGGTACCATGGGGTACCATTTTTTCTATTGTAAATTTGATACCTCTTGGTATCTAGGTATTATGAGGTACCAAATTTTACACTAAAATTTTGGTCCATCATGGTACCTCCTCAAGGACCGTAGAGTTGCTCTAAGGAAAAATATTGTCATGGACAATTAACTCTTTTGACAAAATGTTGGAAATTAAATGAATTAAGTATACCTGAAGTTTGTGGTTTATATTGGACATCTTGTCCAACAGCATCTCAATCTCCTGGACCTAATTCAACAGAACACAAAATCAGAAGATTTCATCATCATTTTGCGAAATTAGCACTCATGGCTACAAAATCTTAGACAATAGTGCATCAAAATCTTGGTGTGCATAAAAATGTTATGATACCTCCTGGAAGAAGTCCTCAAGCCCATAATCCGATTTATTCTTTGAATTTTGATACCCCATCTCGATGTCCCTCTCCGATTCAAAAGAATTCTACAATCATCAAGTTGAAAGGTCAATAGTGATGGAAGCAAGAAAATATTCTGGAATTAGCATATATATCAACCATAACATAATTATAAGTTTGAATCGTTTACAACTTCTATGACAGAAGGACAATCATCAGCCATCAAAGCCCTATAATTTGATCAGTTTATCCAAAACCTCGGAAACAAGGAACAGTGTTCAGGATTTTGCATCCAGCCAAATTACTGGCCCAGGATGAAACTGGCAGAGAAGGGATCATAATTCATAAAGCAGGTTGGCACGACCTATGACAATCTGTTCTCTAATTAACTGTCTCTCCATCAAGAGAACATCAAAATCACAAGAAGAAGGAAACATAATGACAGCATCTTTTCGCAGAATAAAAATCGTAATAATCCTGTGAAGTAAGAACATTACCGTCAGAAGATTGTTCATCTCGTCCTCGTGGCCGCAGAGAGAGAGAGAGAGGGAGATGAAGAGTTGAAGAAGAATAGCTACGAAGAAAACGTCTGCTGTGCGAAGGAGACTTTGGAGAGATCGTTCAGGCGAGGAACGCCGGCCGCCAACGCTAGAAACAAATAACTAGCAGACAGACGAGTTAGTAACCAACTTAAACGCGAAGTAAACTATTTCCTTTCTCGTCTCCGTGAAACAATGCTGCAAAAAAATTCCGAATTTATGATCACGCGATGTTAAACATATGCGAAGAGAATTTCAGCATGCAATATATAACGATTATATTTCCTTAGTACTACGATGTATGAATTGTTTTCCTATTAGGACTCCTAGGTTTTTATCCCCTATATATCTATATCTATACTATGGTAATAAGCAATAGGTTTACCAATTAATCTTGGGATTTTCTGGGTCGGAATTCATCGAAGTAAGCAAATCAAGATATGAAATCGGCCCATAAAGATCGCGTCGATGTTGGCAGGGCGAAACGATAGACACCGGTCACACCGTGCAAGTCTAAGAATGGGCCGGCAAATTATCTTTGAGATTGACGAAGTCACCACAGACGTCTCGCTGTCGAGAGGTACATCGCCTATCACTGAAAGAACAATGTCGTTAAATCCTTGAAAATTCGCTCTCAGGAGAGGTCGAACCCAGGACCTAAGGTACTACTGAGGCTCTTATAACCACTAGGCTACAGCCCTTTCGTTTACTGCTCCGAATTGATTAGCTGTCAGCTAAAAAAAGGAGATTAATTAGCTGTAGTCGCAAAATAGCAAGAATTTACCCATTTGTGAAAGGCAAATTATATTGGCAATACAACGCGATATCGTTACTACCTACCACTAACTGTTAATTATGCCACCAGTTGGGTAGTATAGTAGCGGTAATTCCATTATACAAATATAGCATTACATCACTTCAGTTTGTAGTATAGCAGGAGTTCTTTTTTTTTTTTTTGAGAAATTCTATAGTTTTCCTGAGGTACCCAAAAAATACTAAATTTTTTTATCTCTAGTATAAAGGTTTCTAGATATACCAAATTTTACTATAGAAAATATGGTATCTCCTGATACATCGTCAATAACTGTACAATTTGTTGGCGACTTTTTTTTGTCACACCTGCTAATCATGATGAGAACACCTAATGCTTTGCGGTGATGCGAAGTCGCCAACTACCTCAATCTAGAAAAATCTAAACCAAGGTAGGTTTTGTAATTCAAAATCGGCTAGGGGAATTGATTTATATGAAATAGGAATAAACACATGTCTCATGGACGAAATAGAAGGTTTTTGTGTCAAACCTACAAAGAGGATTTGCACTCTCGCGGTGAGGATGGACTTTTAGCGGAAACCGATAAAGATGGACGAAAACTAGACTAGAAATAGACAAAAAGTAGATGTGCTGTTGAAAAAAAAAGATTTAATTGGCTAATTGTGTTGAAAGTAGATTATGTATTCAATTGAACCGACCACTCAGGGGAGAAACCAATTAGAACTCGAAAAACCTTAGCCCAAATAAGAAAACCCGAGACCCAATGAAATTCGACTCAGAGTCAGACTCCGCTGGTCTGACCAGCAACATTCCGCCAGTTAGACTAGCCCCACACCGCCGGTCTGACCAACCCACTCGGGTTTATTAGACCGTTCCTGTGAAGGAAACCCGGTCCTTAAATTTCCTTTCCAAATTCTTTTTTCCCCCTCAAAGTTCAGTGAAGATAAAACCTTCAATCGAATGCACGTTTATCATTCCATTGGATCACGGACGAGTGAGATCAGTTCAAAATTTTATCAATCTAATAATGCGACGAAAGAGTCGGCCAAATGTGGGTAACTTGACCAAATCTTGTTTTAGCTTCAGCTACCACATCTGGTTTCGTACGCTTACACAGCAATCACTCTTTCGTCGCCACTCGCCAATGAGAAAACGAACAAAAGAACAAAAGAAATGAACTATCCCTGTCCCATTGGGTTTATTCTTGAAATCAATGACGATTACAGGACGCGTGATTATTATCCTGAACCATCTCTAATCCAGTATAAATGCAAGCACCTTTCCACTAACCTTTCGCGGCAAAAGGCGATCACAAGCAGCCACAAGCACTTAAGCACACCGCTCCTATATACAGCTTCTTACAAAATTAAGAAGCACACAAGTGTGCTTTCTTCCTAACCTCCCCATTCTTTACCCAAATTGACATCTATTCTCCTCACCGGCCTATATGATGTAAGATATAGGTGCTGGTTTGGGTAAAAAACCGGCACCTGTATGGCACCTTTCATACATGTGCCGGTTTTTTCCACGGCCGCCACCTATACAATTTATGGACCGTTGGCGGAAGGATTTTTAGTGCCGGTTTTTATGTAAAACCGGCACCAATGTCCCTCCTAAAAAACCGACATCAATTAATCATTTTATGTGCCAGTTTTTCGCTATATTGGCGGGAAATACTTTATAAGTGTCAGTTTTCAGCTAACCGACACCTCTGTGGCCGACACCTATGGGTGTTTTTTATAGTGAATTAGTTGATTGCATTGGCCGATGGCCTCATCAAGCGACGTCGACACTGCCTACCGCTTCGACACCTCCGGCCCCGGTGCATATGATGGCGGTCGAAAAACGGCGCCAGTTCCTCTCCAATTGTGATTGACTGGTATGCATGCACGCGCATCCCATATCTCTTTAGTAAATTATTATATTGCTGATACACAAATTTAGCACGTAGGTACAATATAGTGCACCAGTAAGACAAATATTTGTTTCGATCCATGCACCTGCCTGTTACGTGCGGATCGACCGGGAGATCCTAATCATAATTTTTTTTCAAACTTTTATATAACTATTTAGATGACATGTAATAAACGGATGGATGTTCATCCGGGTGATTACAAGATTTTTCCGATCGACCGAGACTAAATAGGTGCCATATGGCTAATCTTAAGTGATGTAACTGTCCGGCAGCGCGCAATGCATTATGCATATCTTTTTTTCATCTATGATATATATACGGATTCATGATGAGCTCGTGAGCTACAGTGACTGATCTTTTATATCGATCAATGGCATGTACCCGCAGGGACAATGAGGAACACCGCCAGTGCGTCGCTGCCTGTCTTGTGAAAGGCGTCTATACCATGGAGAACAACAGTAACAGACGCAGGGTGCATACCAATTGGCTTCCGCCTCCTCCGTGTGATCAAGGATGACTCCGACAACAACGACCAGTTCATCATCGGCGCGGTATATGAGCATGTGCTGCCGGCGCTGTCTGCCGGCGAGCCCAGCCGCCACCCGTTGCTCCTCACTACGCTTGTCGTCTTCCGTGGCACCATGCATGATATCGCACCCCAAGGCGATCATGGATCTCTACCTCGACCTCAAGGTCATGGTGAACACCCTCCCTCCCAGAGTCCAAACGCTCCCACCTAGCAAACAAGGAGGTTCGAAATCTCGTCACCACCATCGACAAGGGCACGGGATCAGGCTACGTTGGTCATGGCGATGGTGGTAGCTGCATCGTCTGGCTCACGGGACACTCACTCGGCGCTTCTCTGGCGCTGGACGTGGGGCGGGCCATGATGGCGGAGCAAGGTTACAATCTCCCGACCTTCCTCTTCAATCCACCACAGGTGTCGTTGGCACCGGCGATCGACGTGCTGCTCATGACGAAGAAAGCGAGGAGGTCCATACATGCAGCCAGCTCCTTCCTGAAGGCAGGAATGGGCAAGGTCCTGAAGCCCCACAAGGAGCGCATGGAGAAGCTATTCGAGCAGCTGTCGCCGTGGACACCGGAGCTGTACGGGCATGAGAGGGATCTCATCTGCAACTGCAAGGGCTACATCAGCCACTTTGAGCAATGGGAGCATGTGAAGGAGCAGTTTCGTGGCATAGGCAAGTCGGCTCCAGCAGTGGTGGAGGCCGGATCGTGAGCTGGCCTTGAGCGCCAAGCGATACAGCTATCCTTGAGCATATGGATGTTCTACTCGATCGATTGGAATATGATTTGTCATATTTAAGTTATACAACCTTATTAAAGGAAAGAATTGCTTTAGATAGTTGATTTAATCATTATCTCTATCTCTTCTCCACTACTTGAAAAGACATACGTAGGATCGTAAAGGGCCTTTCCCACCCCAAAAGCTAGCCATTGAGGTGAGGGGCTCCCCCACTTATATCTTAGGTCATTTGCCATTCCACAACCAATATGGGACTATTCAACAATCTCCCCCTTCACACATTGGTGCCCCTCAGCCCCTTCACCGCCCCTTCACCGTATCCAGGCCCCCACCGGCCCACGGTCCATCAGGTATATAGGCCCCGTAGGCACCCACGGTCCATCAAGCCTTCACACACTATGTCCATCGGGCCAGAGATGTTAACCTAGCCTGACTCTGATACCAATTGTAGGATCGTAAAGGGTTTTTCCCACCCCAAAAAGCTAGCCATTGAGGTGAGGGGCTCCCCCACTTATATCTTAGGTCATTTGACATTCCACAACCAATATGAGACTATTCAACAATCAATAATATCTGATACTAGTAAAATATATACATGGGTATTTATACACAATAACATTTCTTTTTTTACTCTTTATACAACTGAAATTTATTAGAGCCATAGCCATAGATGGCATCATTATCAAAGCTGAAAAATATTTTCAATCTTTTTCATGGCTGTTTGGTTGAAGTTTAAAATGTAGATGTTTAAATCAATATTGACTGCTTTAAACCTACATAAACAGCAAGAAAAAAATTGAGATATAAGTTGTGAATGCATTTATATTCTACCAAATTTTCGGTGTAAAATATCACTCATTGCCAATACGAGATGTGGCTAACAAACGATATTCTTATCTGTTAGTAACTCATTGTGGGCCAAGTCTATGTTAGTAATGCATTTACTCATGTTAGTAACGCATTTACTCATGGGCCAATAAGGGAAGTGCCAAACAAATGTTACTCTTATCTGTTAGTAACTCATTTACTAATGGGCTTTGTCTCTGATAGTAACTCATTTACTCGAGAATAGTAACTCGATTACTTATCGAAAACATACTGATAGTAAATGAATTACTAAAGTCACACATATTATTGTTGGTGGCTGGGCTAGCAAAAGGTGCGGGATTGGTACATCATTCAATTTTTACGTATAGTAAATATGTTACTTATAATATATTGTGTCACAAACAATCATTTAGTAATTAATTTACTATACGTTATTTCTAAAAGGTGCGGGGTGAGGGATGTGGGGTGGGTGCGGCTGGGGCGTGGGGGGGTTGGCACCCTACCCCACAGGTATCACCATTGGTTGCAAACCTATATTAACTTATATAAGCACTTTCTTTTAATATGATCCAATCCAATTCGGAATCTACTAGCAAAATACCTGTGCGTTACAATAGGCGAAGACAAAGCGACCTCATGTGGGTTGTTGGCACCTCGGGATGGATCTAAAGCTTACAAAAATAATTAAAAGAAAATCTTTTCTTGGATTTATTAATTTCTGTACAAAGGAACTAAAGCGTACTGTCCATAATACATTTTCCTATATTGCGAATCTATTTTAAACAGTGGGGTCCACACTCCAGTGTCTCGGTATTTTATAGTATGAACCCTAGAATTTTCATATTTACATCAGGGTCCTTGTCTTCCTCCTCCCATCAATGATAGAGAGAAGGGGAGCGTGCGGCGGCATGGGACATGCATGCCGGCGGGCTGGCTCGGCCGATGGCCGGGGCGGCTAGAGGAGGTGGGTGGGGGGTGGGGGAGGATGGTGTCCTCATGCACATTCTAGAGGTGGCAGCGCAGCCAGGGTTGGCTGGAGGCAGCGGGCACCATGGTTGACGGTGACAGTGGGTTCAGGACAGCAGCGAAAAAGAACCTAGCGAAAAAGAACCTACGGTGCACTCTCTAGGGAAGCATCTAGGGACTACAGGAGGCATACCCCTTGAGGCTTCGATTGGCTAACAGCTTAAAGGCCGGGATCCCGGTCCCGAAGGGGAAGCCCAACATAAGGGAGAGAAATCCTTGAATCACTCAAAAGTTCATTCGGATCGGTCCGGGATGGTGGGTTTACCGGCCCATTATCCTGCAAACCCTAGGGAAATCCATCCACTACACTACCTCGTGGAGCTCCACCACATGTAATTTAAATTGTATATTTTTAAGTAAATTTTACTTTGAGACACATTTTAGTATCAATGTTTCACTTTGGACTGGATAATCTTTCTTTGTTTTACTTTGGACCACCCCTACTAATTCTGACGCATATGAACGATCTCAAGTATGGTAATAGCCTGCCATCCAGAACCTGTCCTTTCTTCGTGTAAAATGGTTAATCCGGGAGTAATATGGTTGAAGAGACAAGGCCTTATGAGCTGTTCCACCCTTACTAAACTAGCAATATAATAGTAAACATGTGTACACATCTATCATGGCCCACACATGCCACATCTTAATTTTGGCTAGGATGTCACATACACCCGCTCAAAGGACCCGACGTCTTGTCAGTCGAATGTACTCGCATAGCTACACAGGCATATAGACAACTGTCCAAGAATGGACCCCTCTTAGTGCATGTCCGTATGTCCAGTGCCAGTACCATATGCTATGCCTCACATAGAGCTTACATGCGCTACGGGCCATATGCTCGCACACTTACCCTACGAGCAATTGTGAAGGTCACTCTAATACCATTTGAAATGGCCCGCACTCTGGAACCGTATAACTCAGCCCATTCGAGAGGCGGAACCACTTACACATATAACCCCACTTGCACTTCCATCTTTGCTTCGTGTAAAAGGGTTAACCCGAGAGTGGTATGGTTGGATGGACAATGCCTTATAAGTTGGTTTCACCCTTGTTACACTAACAGTGTGATAGTAAGTATGTATCAAAGAAAATGTGATAGTAAACACACACACACATAGCACTCATGGGCTATACATGCCACATAGTAATTGGGCCAGCGTGTCACAAATACGTCGGCTCCTACTCTTCAATTAATTGTAATAGCTATATGTAAGACAATTATTTTGGCATATGATAAGTTGGATGTAAATGGATAAAAGAATTGAGGGTTGTATAAAGTGTCACAAAGTTAAAAATACCTGATCCAAAGTAAAAAAAACACTAGTTAAAGAGTGATCCAAAGTGAAACAATAGTAATAAAAGGTGGCCAAAGTAAAGTTTAAATTTGACTTCTAGAGCTGAAATAACACTTGAAAATGTAAGTACACATATACTGGTTGGAGTTATATTTTAACATGTAGAGATCAAATTTAAAGTTGCATGTTGTAAAGTCATATATTACATATTAGCCAACCTTATCATTTTTTTAAATATTTTATAAGTATTAGAATAATATTAAATGACGAGTAGATATCCTCTCGATGATAGTCACAATACCATTTCTACACTGACGTATATAGGAGTAGCGAGTAAGGAAAAGCATGCATTTGACCGACACTTCACTGCATTTCCTCCGTAAAGAGAACCAATTTAGAAGGGGATATTATGTAATCTAATAACTGTACTTCCTCCGTAAAGAGAAAACCAATCTAGAAGGGGATATTATATAATCTAATACAATGAATTTGAATATGAGACAATCTAATTTAATGAATTTAAAGATTATGTTATGTGACTCACGACTTCCTTTATATATTTTTGTAAGGACGGAGGGAGTACACAACGGCGACAAATATGGATACAGTGAACTACAGCGACATATATGGATGCAGTGATGCAACTTGCTCGCGAGCTAATGCTACTTGCAAATGTACTGTGCTACTGTGGCACGGGCTAATTCATTAAAAAGACCACGACCCTGCCACAGACCGATTCCTCGGCCTAGGCAAGTGGGCAAAGTAGCACAGACTCCGACGATGGCCTATGGAGATGGCTACATTGGCTTAAAAAAAGAGATTCGGAGGGAGAGACGGCCCTTCAAATATCTTTTAATAAGAAATTGTAAGCGTATTGGTGATGGAATACGGGACCTCGAGACTGAAACCACATGTACCTTGCCTCCGCACACGGACCTAGGAGATCGCTACTTGGCTGAACCGATGAGAACCGTGAGCTGGTGGCGATCGGCAACCGGCACGGCGGCGTCACCGTGCGTGTGGGAAATACTCCCTCCTTCCCTAAATGTTTGACGCCGTTGACTTTTTTAAACATGTTTGACCGTTTTTCTTATTCAAAAACTTTTGTGAAATGTGTAAAACTATATGTATACATAAAAGTATATTTAACAATAAATCAAATGATAGGAAAAGAATTAATAATTACTTAAATTTTTTGAATAAGACGAACGGTCAAACATTTTAAAAAAAGTCAACGGCGTCAAACATTTTGGGATGGAGGGAGTACCAAGGAGTGAAAATTGTCTTGTTTGGAATTGTGGTCATGATTTTTCAGACCTTTGTAAAGATCAAGGATTACAATTCCAGTTCGAAATTTCGTCCCCTCCACTAAGCCATATCTCACCTGAACTTATTGGGTTTTCTATTTGTTGAATTTGGTAAAAATGTATTCAAATTCAGTTAAAATTAGTTGAAATTTTAAATTATTTCGTTAGAAAAATGTTCCGAAAATTTTATAATTTTGGTGATCACCGAAATTACGATATGCCTCGTTGGGAAATGAAAGGGTGAACACGGGTAAAGATTAAGGATATATGATGGACTTCTCCTTTAGTTAACAGCTAATCAATCTTACTTTTGCATTTTTTTTTTCTTTTGGGGTTGGTAGCTTATCATTTTCAGAGCAGGAAGATCATGTCACTTTGATGAGGCTATTTGGCCAGTGAATCTGTCGTGGCACGGCTTGCTGTGATTAGTACTCAGCTGTTCTGTCCTGCCTGACTACATCGACTCGACCTATCTCCATACTATGCAAATACCGGAATCGCGACATCAAACGTCGACATAATATATAAATAATATTTGAATTCAAATTCAAATTTAAATCGGATATATAAACTTTTGACTTATAAACTTTAGATGTGTAAACTTGAGGTGTATAAATTTTAGGTGCATAAATTTATTAAAATAGGAAAGTAATGCAGTGAAAAAAAAGAAACACGTGGAGGAGAGGGGGTATCGGCTGATCCGATCGCTAGGGGCGATCGATCGCCCATTCACCCCATAGCTAGCCTTTTCGGTTGTCGACAGGGCTTAAAAACTGGACAAACATAATGCGACGAAAGAGTCATGCCAAACGTGGGTCCTTTGACCCAATCTTGTATCAAGGTGCTGGTTTTGTAACGTCAATATGTGCACTATGCAGTGAACACTCTTCCTCGCTAACCAAGTGGGTGTATTTTACAAGTCAACGCAGCTTAACGGACGCGTTGTTAACTTATTATCATCCTCAGCTAGTCAGCTACCGCTAATACGGTATAAATACAAAGGTCATTAACACTAACCTTTCGCAACAAAATCACGCTCACAAGCCGTTAAGCACACTGAAAACACAGTACCGCAACTTCATCAGACATAGAGCTGAACAATTACAGTGTTGGGTTATTTTCCTTCTTCAACTTCTCATTCCAAAAGAGGAGTTCAGTCACATTGGCCAATCGATCGATTGCTTGATCGCATTTGCCAATGGCTTCACCAAGCGACGTCGACCTCGCCGACCGCTTCGACATCTCCGGCCCGGCGCATATGATGGCGGAGAACGGCGCCGGTTCTTCATCTCCAGTGCAGATCGATTGGTATGCATGCATGCTTGTGCATATATACGTGCATTTGCATTCATGATTAGCTAATGTGCATCGTCGTTGATCAATGCCACGCCCATACGTGAATGCAGGGGCAAGGAGGAGCACCGCCGTTGCGTCGTCGCATGCCTTGTCAAAGGCGTCATGGTTATGACGAAGGACAGGAGCAGGAGAGGCCGGACTACCAGCCGGCCGCTTGCGCCGGCGTGGTGGGAAAGCTTCGGCTTCCGCTGTCGCAACGTGATTAAGGACGTTTCCGACCCGCAAAAGGACGACGAGATCTTCGGCGCCACCTACGAGTACAAGCCACCAGCCGGCCTGCCCCACCACCGGGGCGATCCTCCAAGCTACGTCGTCGCCTTCCGAGGCACCATTCCTACCCGCATGGGAGATCTAGTACATGACATCAAGATCTTATGCAATACATTCTACAACTCCAAGCGTTGTGAGATCACCCGCAAGGAAGTTGAAGGACTCCTCGATGGTCGTACAAACTCATGTACCGTGTGGCTCGCCGGGCACTCGCTTGGTGCGTCGCAGGCTCTAGATGTCGGGCGGTCCATGGCCGAGAAAGGCTTCAACCTCCCCACCTTTCTGTTCAACCCGCCGCAGGTGTCGCCAGCGCCGGTGATCAACTTGCTGCGCCTGAATGAAGAGGCGAAGAGTATCATATATGCCACGAGCTCCCTCCTCAAGGTAGGCCTGGGCAAGATCGTGAAGCCCCACGAGGAGCACATGAAGAACCTGTTCAAACAGTTGTTGCAATCGCAATGGACGCCGGAACTGTATGTGCACGACAGCGATCCCATCTGCCAGGGCTACATCGACTACTTCGAGCAGCGGCAACTGGTGTTGGAACGCTTCCCTGACATCGGCATGTTGGCGATGAAGCTGTCATACCGAGACATGGTCTTTTCAGCGCTCGGGGAAGAAAAGGAGCGGCCACACCTCCTGCCGTCCGTACTGCTGTGGAAGAACTCAAGGATGGACGATGGCGCGCAGAATCACTTGTCCAAGTGTAAGCTGGCCCTCAAGGCGCACAGCCTCGAGCAGTGGTGGAAGCCGGACAGTGAGCTGAGCCTAACCAAGAAGCAGTACAACTATCGTTCAAATGATGAAAGTTGAAATGTTAAGAAAATAATATGAGGAAGATGATTTAAAACATACTTGTTGATCTCTATAATATAATATTGGAGATGATGTGTTATGCTTGCATGTGATTTAAAATAGGCTAGAATAGTAATTGCCAGTGAGTGAAGATGTGGCATGTTTGCATGTGATTTTAAATGGGTTAGAATAGTAATTTCTAGTGGGTGATGATGTTGCATACTTCCATATTGAGTTTTAGCTTCTAATAATTGTTAGTGGGTACCAACTATATAAAAAGTATAGATAAAAGGTAATCCTGCAAATGCGTGATCTCTGGGACGCCGTCAAGCACGGTAACACCAGATTTTATGACTAGTAATATCAATGGCGCGGGGAGGCCATCCTCCGTGTCGTGCCATTGGAGATGATTGCTGTCATCAATATACATGCATGGGTATTTATACGTAATAAAATTTCCTTCTTTTTATTCTATATACAACTGATATTTATTAGAGCCATAGCCATAGATGGCATCATTACAAAGTTGAAATATAGTTTCAATTTTTTCATGGCTGTTTGCTTGAAGTTTAAAATGTGGATGTTTAAATGTCTTAAGTGCTCTAAACCTACATAAACGGCAGAAAAAAAATTGAGAAGTCAGTTTTGAATGCATTTATATTCTACCAAATTTTCAGCGCAGAATATCACTTATATATAGAAAAAAAAAGAGAAATAGCATTAGGTGAGTCAAGTGAACCTTTTAAATAGTTTAGTATATAAAATGAACTTAAAAATAGTTTAGGGGGTTAGGTGCTTTGGTGAAATAGTTCATGGGAATAAAATGAACTTTTTTCCTTTACGTAATCCAATGTCATCAGGGTATGTCATATTTTATACACCGGCAGTATCACCCGAATTCTATTCGAATAAAGAATAACCTTGCTAGGTGTTGGACCATCTTATAGGAATGATTCTGATCAAAGCGAGGTTAATAGTGATCATCGGGTTCATCTCACTTGATATGGTTGGGTCAATATATATAAGTGGGTTCATCTCACTTGATATGGTTGGGTCAATATATATAAGTGGGTTCATCTCACTTGATATGGTTGGGTCAATATATATAAGTGGGTTCATCTCACTTGATATGGTTGGGTCAATATATATAAGTGGGTTCATCTCACTTGATATGGTTGGGTCAATATATATAAGTGGGTTCATCTCACTTGATATGGTTGGGTCAATATATATAAGTGGGTTCATCTCACTTGATATGGTTGGGTCAATATATATAAGTGGGTTCATCTCACTTGATATGGTTGGGTCAATATATATAAGTGGGTTCATCTCACTTGATATGGTTGGGTCAATATATATAAGTGGGTTCATCTCACTTGATATGGTTGGGTCAATATATATAAGTGGGTTCATCTCACTTGATATGGTTGGGTCAATATATATAAGTGGGTTCATCTCACTTGATATGGTTGGGTCAATATAAGTGGTCGGCAACCGGAGGACGCGGAGCGAGCTCGGGTGGCCAGTAGTGGAGGCAGAGGTGGAGCAAGCTCGGGTGGCTAGCGGCAGAGGCAGAGAGAGCTCGGACGGCCAGAGGTGGAGTTGGAGGCGAAGCGAGCTCGGGCGACCAACGGTGGAGGCGGAGGCAGAGCTCGCTTGGGTGGAGTTCTGATGCCGTCCTCGGCTCCCCCTCGGCTGCCCCTAGCTGGTTCCGCACCCACCTTCGCCATCGACGGTGCCAGTGAGTGATGGATGTGAGGGGAGGTAGAATAGAGAGGGTGAGAAACCGACATGTGGGACCAAAACCAGCACGGATTGAGGGAGTGGGTGAAGAATGTCTGGTTTTGTGGTTTAGGGGAGGTAAATATTCGACCGACCATAATAGTTCCCGGGGGGGGTGTAATTCGTACTTTTTCCTTTATATTACCACATAAACTATTACCAGTAGAACTTATAAATCAATTACTTTGATCACTTTAGTTTGTGAGAATACTTGTAGTAAAACAATAAGTAGAGACTACCTTTGACATAAATAAACTTATGTGTATATTGATCAGTGGCATGCATACATACTGGCAGGGGCAAGGAGGAGCACCACCGTTGCATCACTGCCTGCCTTGTCAAAGGCGTCTACGTCATAGAGAATGATAGCACTAGGCGCAGAGTGCACCCCAACGAGCTCGCGCCACCGTGGTGGAAGAGCTTCGGGTTCAAACTCGTCCATGTCATGAAGGATGACTCCGATGACAATGACCAATTCATTATTGGCGCAATATACGAGCATGTGCCACCGCCTAGCGAGCCCGCTCACCCTTTGTCTCCTCACCATGATGTCGCCTTCCGTGGTACCTCGACCTGCAGATCATTGTGAACACCCTTAAAGAGTCCAAGCGGTCTAGACTAGCAAACACTGCGGTTAAAAAGCTTGTTGCCACCATTGACCACAAGAACACTGGTAGCTTTGCGTCAAAAAAGAACACTGGTAGCTGCATTGTCTGGCTCGCGGGACACTCGCTTGGTGCTTCTGTTGCGCTGGGTGCGGGGCGTGCAATGATGATGGAACAAGGTTACAACCTCCCGACCTTCCTCTTCAATCCGCCACAGGTGTCACCGACCCCAGCGATCGATGTGCTGCTCTCAACAGAGAAGGCACAGAAGGCAAAGACGGATTGGGCAAGGTCTTGAATCCTCACAAGGGGCCTGTTCGGTGTGCCTACATGGCAGCCAGCAGCTACAGTAACAACATACATTTTCTACGTTGCTGCAGCAGCAGCAACGCTGCACAGCCGCTGTAGTTGGGCAGCCGAACACACCCAAGGAGTGCATGGAGGACTTATTCAAGCTGCTATCGCCATGGGCACCAGAGCTGTACGTGCACGAGAGGGACCTCATCTGCAAGGGTTACGTCGACTACTTCAAGCAACGGCAGCAGGTGCATGAGCACTTCCGTGCAGTCCCCATGTCAGCGATGACACTGTCGTACCGTGACATGTTCTTTTCCGTGTTCGGAAAGGAGAAGGAGCGGCCACACCTTCTACCATCAGCGAGGCTGTGGAAGAGCACGAGCGTGGATGAGGACGCACACACTCTGCAGCAATGGTGGAAGCCGATGGGAGAGCAGAGTCTGAGTGTTAGGCCGTATAGCTATCCTTTGTGAAATTAGGTATTATATATGAGCAAAACTTAGTGAAATAAAATATACTATTGGAGGTCATCCTCCGTGTCGTGCCATTGGAGATGATTGCTGTCATCAATATACGTGCATGGGTATTTATACATAACAAGGAAGGTAGCCCGCGCATTCGCGCGGGTATGTATAGTAAGGCTGTATTTCAAACACTATAAGGATAGGATATAAGCCAGAGAATATTTGTTGTTCAAGAAAAAGAATGGTAAAATAAACCATACATCACTGTATACACTGTAATTAAGGAAATGTAAATTATCTAACAATAAAAATATATATATTTACCGTAAAATAGATGGTAGATTTTAATATACTACTAAATATGATAAGAATAAGGATATCTCTCATATTTAAATAAAAATCCCTTTGTCGTGGTCATATATAAACTCCTCTACTGTTCTTGCTTCTATTGTTCTTGCTTCAAAAGCTATGTGCATTTTTAATAAAACGACATTAATACCACTAAAATAAATTATACATTATTAATACACTAAAAATCATCTACATTGCTTAACTTGGTGTTCATCACTTATTTCCACATCTATGTATAAATAGTCTAAACATATCACTTCAATCGAATAATACAATAGCACCGTTAAAAATAGACATGAATGTGTCTCTAACAGATAAAGTCGACTATAACTGCCAAGGCTTTCTTACGTAATGCCATGAAACATCAGTCCAACATCGACGTAGCCGTGCCCCTAAAGACCAGCCTATAGCATCATTTAACACTTAATTCACTATTATCACACCCACAAATGATTCTATTAGTTATATGTCCCTTTATATATATTGCCTACAGTAGCCTTTCACTGATGCCACCTTAACTCAACCATATGTATACCCTTGCAATATTTACGATAGCATAGTAAATACTATACCCTGTATTGAAGGACGGAGAGGGACAGAAAGGAGTACGAGGTGATGAAAATAGATAATTTTTGCCCCCTACTTATTTCTGTGTAGTATTATTTTTAATAAAATCGTAGTTTAAAGGCTATTGACAACACATAAGTGCCGGACGGCCCGTATGATGTTTTTTTCTTGATTAGTATTTCTTTGATTTTACTATTGATATATTTTTTGATTTATCGTTTTTCTCCATAGTATATGACGTAGGTAATTAAGTTTTTTTCCACAAAGTGAGATGATCGTACGAACTATATACGTACGTACGTTATTCTTTTTGGGGATGGAGATTAGCAATGTGGGAGTTTTAATAGATGTAATCCAACGGTTTAAAATAACGGTCCACCAATTTTAGTGAAAATTGAAGGTTGAATGTTTTTTTTTCTCTGATTTTCTAGGATTTTTCTAATTTATTAGAGCGCCAAGCATATACATTCCACGTGTGATTCTACAAACGCTACTAAACCATCACGTGACAGTATAATAAATCAGATAAAATTATAAAACATCTAAAAAAAAGTCTAACTATCGATTTTAACTTAAAGATGAGAGACCCATTATTTTATATAGTTAGAATTATCTTAAAAAATAAAAAGGCGTGAGACGTACGTGAGACATGTACGTCAGACGTGCATGTAAGTATGTATTTATTTGTCCTTCTCACTCCTCACCTCCTCTGTTTTTTTAACTGACAAAATCGTATAAAAATTAATTAGATAGAGATCACATGATCTAATTTTTAATTTTTAAATAACAAAATATGGGTAATATAGATAGGGGAGAGTTCGGAGGGTGTGGAGTGGAGTACGTGTACGTGCGTGCGTACTGTGGTGGGGATACCGGATTTTTTTCTTTTAGATGGAGATTTAATTGGCAAAATTAATTAGTGGGTCCACCCTTTTTTTTTCCTAATTTATTAGAGCGCCATGTGGCGGCTTATAAGAGTTTGTAGGAGGCCACGTGGCAGCTTGGGAGCGTTTGTAGGAAGGTTAATGGACTTTTAGTATATAATAGATAATATTTCCTTCTTTTTACTCTGTATACAACTGAAATTTATTAGAGCCAACTACTGGAGAACTAATCTTTGTTGGGTCGGCCAAAAACCACATTAGCCCGGTTCCAACAAGAGCCGAGACTTAAATTTTTTTTCCCGGTTTAAAACTTCAACGGGACTATATGATCTTTAGTCCCGTTTGGTATATCATCTTTAGTCCCGGTTAGGGGACGGGGATCTAGTCCCTGTTGGTATATACTACTTCTTCCTCCTCTAGCCTGAACCATTGCTGCAAATTGAAGGTATAGGGGAAGGAGGTGCTGCCAAAATTTCTAGTGGAAGTGTTTTGGTGATAATATACAAATCGAAGGGATCGAAATGGTTAGCAACTCCATTGTCTAGTGGTGTATGCTTAACATATTACATTTATATAGCTTTGTTTCTATACAATATTGTCTCTAACAAGGTTTACGGTGGAAAATGATGAGAGAGATAATTTGTTGAGGGAAAATTAGGTTACTTTTGAATTTAGAAAAATGTGGATAAATATGTTATAAAAGAGATGACAAAGGAAAAAATATAGAAAACTAAGATAAAAGAATAGAAAAACTAAGTTAATTTAATAAAATAGTTAGAGAAAAGTAAAGATATGTTTAGAAATTTAAAAATAATAAAAACATGAATAATATGTGGGATTATTTTATAATTATTGTATGATTATTTATATAAAAGAATAGAAAACTAAGTTAATTGAAAAATTGTTAAATTAGCTAGAAATAAGTACAATAAATTAAAAATGACAAAGGGAAAAACTAATATAGAAAATTAAGATAAAAGAATACAAAACTAAATTAATTTAAAAATCGTTAAAATAGTTAGAAATAAGTATGATGTTTTAAATTATTGTATGATTATTTAATTAGTTTGACTTTCGTGGATTTTATTTTTACGATTTACATGGATTTCAGGTAGATGGATCGGCAATGAATATATGCGGACCGGCAGTGGAAAGAGTTTATTAACGGCGTGCATTATTTTTGGAGTGTGGCCAATGCTAACAAGTATAAGGGTTTTATGTGTTATCCATGCGAAAAGTGCAAAACCAGAAGTAGTATTCCGCAATAAGAACTATTCATATCCATCTGTTTCAGTGGGGGTTCATGCGTGGCTATAATTGTTGGACCTCGCACGGAGAGCTAGGAGTTGCAATGGAAGAGGATGAAGTAGAAGACGAGAACATTCCGGACTAGGCTCAGTACGGTGAATTTGAAGAAAATACAACAGGCGAAGCGGACGGGGCTGTTGAAGGTGCAGATGATCTTGGTCAGATGTTGTGGAACATAAAGAAGGACTGCGAAAATGAAAAAGAGGTGTAGAAACTAAAGTGCATGTTAGCGGACCACAAAACATCGTTGTACCCAAGTTGTGAACAAGGGCAAAAAAAAGTTGGGTACCACATTGAAATTTTTATAATTGAAAGTCAAAAATTGTGTGAGTGACAGGGCATTTGGACTCGTAAAGAACATTCTTTTCATAAAGATATTATATGGCCACTTGATCTCCGAGAATCTGTCCACATAGTAACATAATACGTGAGCCATTCGATTGGGCCACGACGACTGAGATCAGTTGACGACGGGGCTTAAAAATTGGAGAAACATAATGCGACGAAAGAGTCATGCCAAACGGGTCCTCTGACCCAATCTTGTTTCAGGTGCTGGTTTTGACCTCAATATATGCATTATGCAGTGAACACTGTTCCTCAGCTCCTGGCTAACCAAGTGGGTTTATTTTACAAGTCAACGCAGCTTAACGGACGCGTTATTATCATCCTCAGCTACCGCTAAAACGGTATATAAATACAAAGGTCATTAACACTAACCCTTCACAACAAAATCACGCTCACAAGCAGTTAAGCACAACTTCAACACAGTATACCGCAACTTCATCAGACAAAGAGCTGAAGAAGTACAGTGTTGGGTTAATTTCCTTCTTCAACTCCCATCCCGTAATAGGAGTTCAGTCACATTGGCCAATTGATCGCATTTGCCAATGGCTTCACCAAGCGACACCGACCTCGCTGACCGCTTCGACATCTGCGGCCCGGCGCATATGATGGCGGAAAACGGCGACGGTTCTTCCTCTCCAATGATGATCGATTGGTATGCATGCATGCTAGCTTGTGCATATATGTACGTGCATTTGCATTCCTGATTAGCTCGTGTGCATCGTCGTTGATCAATGCCACCCATAACGTGAATGCAGGGGCAAGGAGGAGCACCACCGTTGCGTTGTCGCATGCCTTGTCAAAGGCGTAACGGTTATGACGAAGGACAGGAGCAGGAGGGGCCGGACTACCAGCCGGCCGCTTCCGCCGGCGTAGTGGGAAAGCTTCGGCCACCTCGACGTGATCAAGGACAGCCTCGACGAGATCTTCGGCGCCATCTACGAGTACGAGCCACCAGCTGCCGAACTGCCGCCCCGCCGCACGTCGCCCCCTCCGCCGCGCTACGTCGTCGCCTTCTGGGGCACCATTCTAACTCACCCAGGAGATCTAATGCAGATCAAGATCATAGCCAAGACTATTCCGGGCTCCAAGCGCTCCAGGATCTCCCGCGAGGCGGTTCATAGACTCCACGATGGTCGTGCTGCGAACTCCTCTACAGTGTGGATCGCGGGACACTCCCTTGGTGCGTCGCATGATCTGGAAGTCGGGCGGTTCACGGCGAAGAAAGGCTTTTACCTCCCGACCTTCCTCTTCAACCCGCCGCAGGTGTCGCTGGCGTTGGTGATCAACATGCAGCGTCCGACGGAGAAGGCGAAGAGGCAACTGCACGCACTACTACATGATAGATTTTCCTAGATGCCGCACCCTTTTGTTTTCATACGGTCCGTAAGTGAAACCGCATGGAAAAATAGAGAGACAAGCGCCGGGCTGTCGCCCGCACGGGAAAACGCATTATCCCGTGCGGGCGGCTAAGCCAACCACACACGAATTTTCACCCGCATAGGCCCACCGCTTTTAACCGCGCCCGTGCACACCATCTCCCACTCCGCCTGCTCCTCCACCTCCCTCTCTCCCACTCCACTCCTCTCCTCCTCTCTTCCCACTCTCCTCTCCTCTCCTCTCTTCCCCTCTCTCCCAGCCAGCCGGCGGCGCGACAGCATGCGGCCGGTGCGCGGCCCCTCCCTCCCTCTCCCCTTGCAGATCCGGCGGTATAAAAATCTAAAAAAATACACGTATATAAGTTTATATACGTGTATTTTTTTATTTTTATACATACGTATATAAAGTTTGTATACACATTTACAAAATTTGTATACACGGTTTTTATACATGTATATACATATACTACTACATTAGTACAGTATTACACTAGTTCTAGTGTAGTACTAATACTAGTACTAGTATATAGTAGAGACTAGAGGACTTGGGGGTGGTCGCGCGCCTGGGCGTGGGCGCGACCAGTCGCCCATTAGGAGTCAGGACGCCCCGTCCGCGCCGCCGTGTAGTAAAATTGATGGGCTAATGGGCCTGCAGGGTTGGATGACTGGGCCAGCGCGCTTACCATGGTAAAGCTCCTGTGCACGCTTATCATGCGTCTAGTTGGAGAAACCTTGGGTTAGATTGGGACAAACCTAATTTTCACGGTGTTTGATCCAAATACACGTGAGATAAAATGATACTTGAAAAAGAATATTACCTCTAGATCCGAATTAGCTCTATGGGCCTATTTGGTACAGCTCCAACTCCTAAATATAACTCCAGAAGTTGAGTCTGGAGTGGAGTTGTCTAAACCCAGCTCCACAACTCTATACATTTTGTGAGAGAGCTCCACTCAACTATACTCCCAGTTTTGATGGAGCTGAAACTGTTTGGCTGAGCTCTTAGCTCTAGGAGGGGTGGAGCTAACCCACCCTCCATATCTTGAAGACTGACGAACCAATCCAACCCGACAACCCAGAGCATGCATGCTGTAGCCTGCATATGGCTGGGGGCCTGGGAGCCAGGGAAAGAATTACAAGCAACACGAAACACCCCTGTACACAACATGCAACTCTTTGAACTTCTGTGATTTGTTACACCAGGGGCACCACATACATTGCAGCTCATAGCAATGCTAACAGAAAGATAAAACTGTATGTAGATAATATACCAAGCATCCTCCAAAAGATCAAACTCGCAAAATTGGAGCCAACACCAACCGTGAGACGGCTCCTCGTTTCCTGAGGTAGGTGGGCTCTAAAAGCCCCTCTCCACCCCAGCCGCCTCTTGATCGGCATGAACAAGAACCCTAGCTGCCAATTCGACGGGTTGCGAAGCAACAGGGTGGTGAAGGTGGATAGGCATACCACAAGGGCGATCCGCTCGCTGACCGGGCTCAGAACAACATATGCTCCCAGTGCGAATGCCGCCACCATGCTTCTCGTCGCCTGCTCCATCGAAATCACTGAGAAGAACATGTAGAGTGCCCGGAGCAGTGGGTGGACATGCTCTGAACCAGCATAAGTGAGCCAAATGGTGGACAGCGTGGATCCCACAAATGCAAGGGTGTTTGCCATCACAAATGCCTTGAAGGTATATCTGTGCCATAAAATCGGTGCACCGGCATGTGGATGACCATCAGATATGTAACCGCCAGGCAGAGTGAACACTGCTGCGAATGTGACTGTGGAGATCAGCACAGAACCAACTACTAAGTTCTGTGAAATGTTGGTGAATTTCTTTAGTTCATTTCCAGAAGCTTTCCCGATGTTAAACTCATCTATGAAATGATCCAAGCGACGAGGACTAAGGACAGCTCCCGTCCATGCCAAACAGCGAAGTATAATGACCTGTGGATTCTATCATAAGAAATCAACAATTCAGAGAAGGCATAGGATGCAAGCTAAAAATTTAAGCTAAAGACTTTGAATCCAAATGATGAAAAAGTATATGAACTACAATGTGCAAACAGCAGAGCGGCAGGGTGAAGAAGTTTACCAGTGTATAACTAATTCCTTTGTCAGTGGCCAACACGGCAAGATCTAAGGCAGTGAGCCCCTGGTTGTTCACTATATTTGGCAATACAGCTTTATTTGCCATCAGAAGGCTCACTATCATCTGGTCAGCATTCTTGACTGCAAGATGCAGAGCTGTATTCCCTTCATAATCCATGACATTCAACATTCTTTCAAGTTCTTGGGTTCCACAGAAATGCCAAACAACTTTCCATTTCTTGTGCTCAACAGCAATATGTAGGAAGTTCCTTCCTCTGCTGTCAAGCATTTCATCACAATCTGGGCAGTATCTTGATAGTTCATAGATCAGTTGACCATATCCCATTTTAGCAGCAATATGTACAGGAAATAAGCCATTTGAATCTGGGACATATGCCGGAGATGTATCATATCCCAATAACAGCTTCAACGCAGGAATATTTCCAACAGATGCAACATAATGAAGAGGAGTACTTCCAGAATCATCTACTTCTTTCACAAGTGTTGAGTTCCACTGCAACAATCCCTGTGTCATTTCTATTACTAAAGAATTTAGTAAATGTGTGGACAACACAAATGTATATTTATATTATAGCTACAAAGTTTCTTGTTCTTAGATTTACTAGTGATAGGATAAATGTACCCCCAATTGTCTCGTAGAAAAAGGAAACATATTTCTTTAATACATACTTAGTTACTCACTCACATGAACAAACACATGTGAATCACAGTCCAAATAAAGTAATGATTTTTTGTACGTAGAAACAACCAAAGGAAATGTAACAGATCAGATCAGTTTCTCACAGAAATGAGAGATGGTAAGAAGGTTCAAGATTGACAAAACTTATTGTCATGTCAAATTCAAAACTGAGCAGAATTTTGATAATCACAAGATAAACGATCCTTCTACTTGGTTTCTTTGCTGTATTCCAGTTGGATTCATTCAAATAGTACGCACAGACTATTACAAGATAGGACATACAAATATTTCAAGGTAACCAATGAGATTTGATCATCTATGTTAGGGGTCAACTTTGAATTTGAATTGTATCTTGCAAAATGCTTCCAATATATTATATATTCAGAGTAATTTTAATAGAACAACATCTGCTTTGGTCAAGTTCCATGCTTTACATCATTTTTATTGCGGGGCCATTCTTTACATCATGTTCATAGCTCATGCCAATCCCCATCATTCATTTTTGCAACCAATATATTTAGCATACATTGCCCCATCCTTGCAAATACTTTTCAATAAGAATAAGAATAAGAATATAAGATCCTTTTCACACATATCCCTATTTTTCTTTTTGCTTCATGGTCCAAATGCAGTATAAAGCAGGCTATCCTGGCCATGTGATGAGTATCCACCAAAATTCCACCAACATCATGAATCATTTCTGCAACCCTCTAAATTCACAAACACTAAGAGCCACCTCCTCTCACTCCACTACCATAAATCCATCGTGTTAAGCCCCACCAACTTTCTCCTTGTTAAGCAGTCCCCGAAACCCAAAATCACTATCAGGATGTCACAACAAGGTAATCAACAATCTGATCTAAAGATGACAGACTAATTCGCATTATTGTAAAATATCACACGAAACAGACACCTCAATCATACTGCATCCACTTGCCTTAAAAGCTACGATCCCCTAACTACTAAATTTACATATAAAGCAGTTAATTACATCCAAAGAAATTCTGGTTTAACAAAAGATTGTTGCAGAGGCCCTCCATTAACAATAACCAACAAGATCTACCAATCTAGAGTTGAAATTAAAACACTGCTCACTAGTTCGTCACACTCAGGCACGAACAAACATAAATAAATCTTGAATTTTAACTGAACATTCGTCAGGAAAGGATAGGAGAAACTCACCGTTGCTCGTGAGCACAGCAGCGTGCAGCACCGTGCGCCCGCCCGGGCCAGTGCACGAACACAATACGGGCAATTCCTCCTCCTCCTCGTCGTCGTTCCTGTAAGTCTTTGTGAGAAGGCGCACCATGCCAAGGGATCCGGCCGCCGCGGCCATGTAAATCGGCGACTCCCCCGCGCCGCCGCACAGCCCCGCGAGCCCCGGGTCCGCGGCGCCGCCGGCCTCGTGCCCGCGCCCGCACCGCGTCGTGGAGCGGCGTCTCGCCGCGCCTGTTGGTGGCGCGGGTGAGGCCGCGCAAGACGGGGAGGCGGAGGCGCGCGGCGGAGGAGGAGGAGGAGGAGAACGCCGGCGACGAGGAGGGCGACGACCTTGTGCGCCCCGGCGCGGGCGGCGAGGTGGAGCGGGGTGTCGAGCGCCGCGTTCCGCGCGGCGAGGAGGCCCGGGGCGCGGCGGAGGAGGAGCGACGCGAGCGCGGGGTGCCCCCCCGACGCGGCCACGTGGAGGAGCGTGTTCCCCCGCGGTGCGACGGCGTCGAGGTCCGGGGCGGCCGGGTCGGCGAGGAGCGCCTTCACGAACCGGCGCTCGTCGCCGCTGCGCGCGGCGCGGAGCAGCGAGGGGCTCATGCCGGCGCCGCCGCCGCATCCGGCCGCGGGGTCGGGCAAGATGCGGTGGAGGGGGTGGACGGCGGCGAGGTCTCCGCCGCCGGCGATGCCATCGTGCGCGCGTCGGTGGCAAGCAAGAAGGTCGGGTGGTTCACTTCATTTATGTCACTTATGGCTTTGCTTTAGGCTTGGAACAGACTATCTGTCGGGTTATTTTTGTAGTTTACCCCTCAACAAAGGTAATAATTATGTAGGGGTATTTCTTTGGGCCTTTTCACTTTTTTTATACAAAATGGTTTGTGACCGGGGTTTGAAATTTCGAAACAGGAGTTTTTGCTGGTGGAGGCTGAAAGAACCGAAATTTCTAAAATTTCGGTATTTTTGGCTGATTTTTTTAATTTAACAAATTTTGACTAAATTTGAATAAATTTTAACCAAATTTATAAATATTTGACAAACCAAAATTCAGGGAGATTTGTGCTTGCTGGTGGAGACCAAAATTACCGGAAATTTGGAATTATCCAAAATTTCAAACCATGTTCGTGACAGGTCAGCGAACTTGGCAATTGGTATGTTGGTACACTTTGGCAGTCTCATCCAGCTTTCTCAAGTAAGTTTACACTCAAAAGTCAAAAACCTGATGGATTATTAGAGCAAGTTCAATAGTATAGCCAACTACTAGCTCCAATTCATCTATAGTCAATCTAATAGCTCATTCATACAATAGTTACATACTACACTATTAATACCTGGTCCCACTTGTCATACACACATTGTGTCTTGAAGTCCGTGCTACGGCTGGCTACAAATCTGTAGCCCGCTGCCATTCTCTCTCCTTATTTATCTTCTTAAAATATGTTTGCAGCTGGCTTATAGCCTGCTATTGTACCTGCTCTTAATACACCAACAGACAAAGACTTGGTCCTAAACTATGGTTATGTTGGCTAGTACTACTTGTTTTAGCATAAATCTTCTTGACAAACACAGGTATACCTGTTGTAGGATCTCCACATCCCATATTCCCTCCAGTGGACCCCCACTGTTGTCCTAGAAATTGTATTATTATACGAGTAGTGCCTTGGTGTTTTCTATGTTTTGCATGTGCCAATATAATTCGGCCCTTTATGTTGTCTGAATTTTCAAGTAAGTACTCCCTCTATAAAAATGTTAGAACCATTACTTTTGTTATCAAGATCAATAGAAAGTTACTCATTCTATATGTAATGAGTCTAAATAGTGTATACATATAAGCAATTAATAAGTATTTAAATGATTATTCGGGTTCCGGTAAACTATCTGATGTATCTTTTCATTTAAACCTTAGACTTATTTAGAAAAAAAATATAAAATGAAATAAGTTTAACTTTTTTATGAAGAGAGTATCAGTTGGTACCAGCTGTAATTTAAATTTTTAGCTCTGCTTTTATTCCTTCCCTGGCTAGTAGTGCCAAAACAAAATGTAGCGAAATGCTGTTACAACTTTTTTTTTTTTGCCTAAGATAAATCAAAAGAAAAGGTAGAAATGTACTTATTGCCTCGCTCTCTGTCTCTCTCGTTCCTCTGTAATCCACTATACCGTTCACAGTTTCACATTGTGATGGCCTCGATCATGGAAATGTGCCCAAAATTCAGGATCTTAAAATATACAGCTGTTCTCACTTTATCCAAAGTGGCGATATGCGAAATAATTGGTGTGCTTCATATGATTCCACCGCTTCATAAACAAACCATCAATTATACTATACGATATATTCCAACAGTATATACAATACGCAGCGGCCACATTCGCCATGCAGACAGGGCGATGTTTCTACTGATGCTAATTAAAAATTCACCAAAAATTTGTAGTCCCTCGTTTGTGCGCGGATCGAATCAACAAAGTTCATGTAGCCTATCAACCGAAATCTTGTGGTAGACGCAGGGGCCTTCCAAATAATCCATATATCCGTGTTCAAATACTTCCCATTGGACTTATACTGTTTTATCTTCGAATTTTGACCGTTCATCTCCTTGGAAAAAAATAATAGTATTCCAAAATAAGGAAGTATATATGTTAGCATAGTCACGAAACTTTCGTGCATCATGATCTAACCATTTAAAATTTATTGATTATTAAAGTTAAAATTATAGCACTTCAACAACAATAACAGTAGTTATTTAAAAATCGGATGGACTACATGGACAGAGATAGAGTATCAGATATCGATTAAATGAACCAAACGATAGAACAATTTCGTTAGGCCATGGCCACACTCAACGTGAGGGACGTGGCTTGTTGTCTCATCACACCCTAACCGAATATTCGTGCAAGGTCGGATGGAGCCGTGGACCCGCAAGGGCATGCGTGCGCTGCAAATGGTACATGCACCTTAGCAGTGGCATGAATTTGGTGCGCAGAGGCATGGGGAGGAGCCGCGTTGGGCAAGTGGCCGGTCTCGCTCCATTCCATCGCCAAGCGTTGTTGCTGCCACGAATAAGCCCTCACGCCAAGAGCTCGGTCGAGGTCGTCACCGTTGCATAGATCCGGCGAGCTCAACGTCGGATCCGGCAAATGGTCACGATTGAGAATGACAGCTAACGGTAGGGGAGAAGAAATGCCTACATAGCGGTGTATCAGAGAAAGATGGCAAGATGCTCCGTGGTGGGAAGACGCAAAATGTGGGAGGATGGATGCGCCGATGCTATCGAGGTCACCACCCTATTGGGAAGCTTTGACAACCCTTAACGCCTCTGATCCACGCCACCTGAAAGTCCCGCCTCGTCGCACTGGCCACTGGGACACGTCATCCTCGATCTTCGCCAGTCACCGGCGAATCGATCCACACAATTCGGAGCTACATCAAGGAGGGCCATTCCGATTTGGCAACGAGGGGAGCTCGAGACAGCCGCTGCGACCGATGGCCCCGTGCGAGTGCCACCCCGCACGACCATCTGGAGTAGCTTCTCTCTTTCTTAGCGGTGTCCTCGACGAGGAGGGGAGAGGCCGTGCCAGCTCCACCAGTGAGAGGAAGAAGTGACAGAGAGGGAGTGAGGAAAGAGGAGTAATTGGATTTTAAGTTTACATTTTTTAGTGTATACTGTAAAATGTTGGACTTATACGTGCATAGAAAATTTTTGAGGATTTGAATACAAAGTGTAAGAGGCTGATAGATTTGAAACGGAAAAAACACATAGCCTGGCTTGCATCATGAACAAGGTGTTTTAGGTGTGGTTTCGTCCTAAAACACTACTCTCACCGGTTGTTTTCATCGGCCAGGACCTTATGTCCCATTCGAACCAGTGCACACAAAATGATAAGCCATTAGCACATAATTAATTAAGTTTTAATGATTTTATGAATTTATCTGATATTTTAAAATAATTTCTACACACAAAATACATCATTTAACAATTTTAAAAATATGATACTCCCTCTGTCTAAATGATAAGGCTTATATTTTTTTACACGGTCTTCCATAACATACTTTGACCATTATTTTATTTCATTCTATGATTTCAACAAATACTATGAAATTAGCATCACATGAAAGTACTTCAAAATATGAATTTAGTGATATAACATGCATAATACTCCCTCCGTTTCACAATGTAAGTCATTCTAGCATTTCTCACATTCATATTGATGTTAATAAATCTAGACATATATATCTATCTAGATTCATTAACATCAATATAAATGTGAAAAATGCTAGAATGACTTATATTGTGAAACGGAGAAAATACTTAATATAGATATAGTTAGTATGATTATTAGTCAAAAGCTACCGAGTTTGATTTTCTTTAAAAAGGGGGCGTCCTATAATTTGAGACGGATGGAGTAAAAAAAACCAAAATAAAAATCTACTCCTATATCTTAGGGTGTGTTTAGTTTCACGCTAAAATTAAAAGTTTAATTAAAATTAGAACGATGTGACGGAAAAGTTTGAAGTTTATGTGTGTAGGAAAATTTTGATGTGATAAAAAAGTTAGAAATTTAAAGAAAAAGTTAGGAAGTAAACCAGGCCTTAGTCAGAAAAGAATGGCCAACTTGTAAGCTCGAGAAAACAGGTGCCACACCCGTTCGCTGTCCTCACAGTGGTACAATTACGCTACTCTAGTACAATTATGATTTTTATAGTCCATCAAATAGTATCTCTCGATACTAGTACTGCTAGGTACCAAATAAAAGGGTTTTTTACTGCGTCCATCAGAGAAAGTACATAACAGACTATAAGAGCAAGTTCAATAGTATAGCCAACTATTAGCTCCAATTCATCTATAACCAATCTAATAGCTCATTCATACAATAGTTATATACTACACTATTAATATCCGGTCCCACCTGTCATACAACACTGCGTCTTGGAGTCCGTGCTACAGCTGGCTACAAATCTGTAGCCCGCTGCTCTTCTCTCTCCTCATTTATCTCCTTAAAATATATTTGCAGCCGGCTTATAGTCTGCTATTGTACCTGCTCTAAGGTAGCTATAAACATATATCGAGAAAAAAAATAAAAGAGAAGAGCAGCTGGCTACATATTTATAGCCAGCTATAGTATGGATTGCAAAACGTATAAATGTGTGTATGATAGGGACCAGGTATCAATAGTTATTGTATGTATTGGCTATTTAATTAACTATATATGATTTAGAGTTAGCAATTAAACTTGTGGTACATCTCGGTACATATCATCTGGTCCATCCATTTTGTTAGATCCAAGGGCTCAAAATGCAAGGTACCTCCCGGTACTCCTCTCAGCAGCAAGTCAAACATGGGAAATTGGGAATGGAAGGTAGTACAACCATCTTAAGGGCATAGCTGTAAATTCGCGTAAGAATAGATCGCACCAAGCCAGCGTCCTCTCTTTTCCCCCTGGATTGCATCGACTCTCCTCTTCCCACTCCCAGGTTGGGTAAACACCAGTCGCCGGAGAAAACACTGCACATGCAGAGCATTCCATCTCGGCTACCTGCACCGCAACCAGCCGCCCGGCAGGACGGTAGCTAGCGAGAGCTGCGTGCGTGCGTACGTACGTGGCGCCAATAATTCTCCCCACCACCACCACCACCACCACCACCGCGGCGCAGCAGGGAGCGCGTGCTAGCTGCCGAGCTCATCTAGTTGGGGCAGACAGACGACAGTGCAGGGGGACATCGTGAAAAGGGTTTAGATATGCTTTTGGTCTTTCGATTTGTGGACCGACCGAGAGATCACGGAATCACGGTGCCGCGCGGATCCGAAAGGAAGGCCGAAAGGCACACGGGAGTACTTGCCTGCCGCTGCCGCGCGCGCTTTCGTCCGGTATAGTAGCCGCGTGTTTCATCGCTGTCTCCATCATCTTTCATCTTTGCCATGTGATTTGCGTGCATGGCGCGTGTTAATTAGCGGTGGCTCTGCAACGTTTAGGCACGCATATGCTATTATGCTGATATGCATGCACCGGATCGAGCTGCAAACAGCAGGTATCCGTCGGAATCGAGCAAACAGCCGCGGTAGGCGTCCGACTCAGGTAATAGAAGATTTTCCGGGTTTTCCGTGATTAATTCCGTCCACGTCGTCGCACGGTTATGTTCGGTAGGTGGCATAGTCACGCACACAGCTGGTGAAGTGAAGACGAGCATATACCACGACATCGGGCGCGGATTAATAAAGGGTTAATTGGTTCCAAGGTATTATAAATTTATAATTTGATAGTTAGAAATATCGTTATAATCCTGAAAATGCTTATGGTCGGATGACCCTCCGCTCAAGGCCTGCATACATGTATGCGTGTAGTTTCATGTTTTCTCTCAGGGCTACTGCATGACAGCATCCCTTTCTCTCTCTCTTACACCCTCCATTCCAGGAAAAAAAAACTTGTAGTAATGAACTGGGACATACGTTTGTTTAAATTTGTTAAGTTAGTTTTTCCTTTAATATAGAGGGGGTATTTGTTTTCTTAGCATACATGCATGAGTAACTTCAAACTATTTTTTGTAAATATTTATTATATATACCATCTGATTATACTATTATATTTGGTACAATTAAATCTTAGTTGATTATATTTTGATAAAAATATAAATAAGAAGAATAAAACACTGTTAGATAATTACTTAAAATATTTTTATTTCATATATGAAACAATGGGTTATAATTGTTGCAACATCGCACTTATTTAATGCTACATCCGAAGAACATCATTGCAACTTTTACCCATGACCTAGTGAAACATTAGAAAATACTTATTAAAATATCTACATAATATCGTGTGCAATATTTAATAAAGATCTAGTGCAACATAAAACTTAAAATGTGCAATATAGTCAAATTCCACTTAAATATTTATTTCTCACACATGAAACATCCAAGTTCAACGGTTAAAACATGTGTATTTTTTATCGGAATATATTCACGTGATATCGGGCGGCAGCAGGGAGCGCGTGCTAGCTGCGAGCTTCATCTAGCTGGGGCAGCAGACGACAGTGGCAGGGGGACATCGTGAAAAGGGTTAGATATGCTTTTGGTCTTTCGATTTGTGGACCGACCGAGAGATCACGGAATCACGGTGGGCCCGCGCGATGCCGAAAGGAAGGCCGAAAGGCACACGGGAGTACTTGCCTGCCGCTGCCGCGCGCGGCTTTCGTCGGGTATAGTAGCCGCGTGTTTCATCGCTGCTCTCATCATCTTTTTCATGAATTTGCTTCAATTGATGATTTCGCCACCGTGCATAGACGCTCGCCGTCGTTTAATGTCTGATAGCTGTTGTGCGGTGCGTGCTCTATGCGTAGCAAGTTGACGCCGTGCACGCCATTTATTGCTCACTTCGGCATGACTGATGCAGTCGCTCAATTGCACTCGTGGAGCTAACCACATCCACCAAAAAAAAAAACAACCCGGTATCCGTCGGAACTCGCGGAGCAAAATTTAACAGCACAAGTGATCGGTAACCGCGAACTCTGGGCAGGCTAATAGATAGGGTTTATCCGGAATTCTTTGCGGGTTTGATTACACTAAAAATTTCCGTCTGCGAAAACCCGAGTCGTCCGCTACGCAACGGCGGGTTAAGTTCGGTAGGTGGGTCGGTGGCATAGTTCAGCCTGGCACACGGGCTGTGAAATGCGTGAGAGACGCACTGCAATAGATACTGACATTTTCTCAAAATCGCAGATCGGGGGACGTACACGGGAGTACGGTTTCCCAGAACGTCTTGGGCATGCTAAGAGACCGTTTCTTGGAATTTCATGCGAGACAGCGTACGAAGTCGGGCGCGGTATATAAAATAAAGGAGGTTTCGACAGTTACCTGGTATACCAAGGTATTGTATGTAGTGTAAAATGGACGTTTATCCTAATTTGAGACTCGTCTCACGTGAAAATAATCATTATAATCTGGAAATGCTGTTGTATGGTG
>CM020184.1:16425234-16438158 GCA_009805545.1 Oryza longistaminata | reverse complement strand
TGATATCTTGTTGTAGATATTTAATTGCAAAAATACAACGATGCAATCAAATTGTAAATCCGATAAATGGTTTTTCAAGAAAAAAAATTAAAGTTTGTTACTATCTTGTGCATCTCTCCTATGTGCCATGTGCGGTCAAACTCTTTATCGTTGTTGCTCTTCTCTGCGTGCATAAGAGGTACTAGTTTTTTAATCGGATGAACATATGAGGGCGGATTTGGATCCGACGGTAGCCTTATAATTCATCTAATTAAAACGATACCACATTACCACTATAACTCTATCAAAATCGGATCTCTCTACATGTCATATGTGTTTTGAAGCCTTTTTTGCTTGACATATTTTTGCATGGACTGAATACCCTAAACTAAAATGCTTGGCATAATTGAAATTTATCAAAAGTTCGAAGATCGAGACCGAAATTTTGATTAGTCTAAATGCCCATGCATAGTAGCCAGGATGGGTTTTGTTTTTCAGGGATTGCATATGTATATATAGCAAGAGCAAAATAGACATGGACCGTTCGATCATATAATTCCGAAAGTCAAAATATCTGCAGGTGGGGAGGGTAGAAACCAGTTGAATATTCACTTGTCTCACAATTACCTCTCTAACAAAGTGGCAAAAACTATTACAACTCCATTTATTTGGTTCCTTGTGTGGATAGTTGTGAAAACTAGATCATATCAGCAGTTCAACTGAGTAACCAACACCAGAACTCATTTTGGTTCAGTTGGCTCAAAGACACAAGGTGCATTCGAGCAACTTTAGGTGGTGTTCTTTTCTCCCGAAGATGAAGATGAAGATGAAGATTAGTTTTTTACGTAAAACGAAGTGGTATTAACTTATGATTGATTGAGTTTTAATCATTATAAACTAGAAAAATAAATTAATATGATATTTTAGAACAATTTTCATATAAAAAAGTTTCGCACAAAAAACGCCCGTTTAGAAGTTTTAAAAGCGTGCATGAAAATCTTAATCTTCATCCAAACTCTTATCGAGGAAAAAGAATGGGACTTTAGACTGGGTGGCTTGAATGCTTTAGGCCAGATGTGACATGATAAGTAATTAAGTCCACTTTAAAACCTTTCCGCCCAAAAAAAAAAAAAAAAAAATTATTAAATTAAAAAAATTCCTCTGGGTGCTGAAAATGCTTATGGTCGGATGACCCTCCGCTCAAGGCCTGCATACATGTATGCGTGTAGTTTCATGTTTTCTCTCAGGGCTACTGCATGACAACATCCCTTTCTCTCTCTCTTACACCCTCCATTCCAGGAAAAAAAAACTTGTAGTAATGAACTGGGACATACGTTTGTTTAAATTTGTTAAGTTAGTTTTTCCTTTAATATAGAGGGGGTATTTGTTTTCTTAGCATACATGCATGAGTAACTTCAAACTATTTTTCGTAAATATTTATTATATATACCATCTGATTATACTATTATATTTGGTACAATTAAATCTTAGTTGATTATATTTTGATAAAAATATAAATAAGAAGAATAAAACACTGTTAGATAATTACTTAAAATATTTTTATTTCATATATGAAACAATGGGTTATAATTGTTGCAACATCGCACTTATTTAATGCTACATCCGAAGAACATCATTGCAACTTTTACCCATGACCTAGTGAAACATTAGAAAATACTTATTAAAATATCTACATAATATCGTGTGCAATATTTAATAAAGATCTAGTGCAACATAAAACTTAAAATGTGCAATATAGTCAAATTCCACTTAAATATTTATTTCTCACACATGAAACATCCAAGTTCAACGGTTAAAACATGTGTATTTTTTATCGGAATATATTCACGTGATATTTTGTTGTAGATATTTAATTGCAACAAATACAACGATGCAATCAAATTGTAACTCCGATAAATGGTTTTTCAAGAAAAAAAATTAAAGTTTGTTACTATCTTGTGCATCTCTCCTATGTGCCATGTGCGGTCAAACTCTTTATCGTTGTTGCTCTTCTCTGCGTGCATAAGAGGTACTAGTTTTTTAATCGGATGAACATATGAGGGCGGATTTGGATCCGACGGTAGCCTTATAATTCATCTAATTAAAACGATACCACATTACCACTATAACTCTATCAAAATCGGATCTCTCTACATGTCATATGTGTTTTGAAGCCTTTTTTGCTTGACATATTTTTGCATGGACTGAAATACCCTAAACTAAAATGCTTGGCATAATTGAAATTTATCAAAAGTTCGAAGACTGAGACCGAAATTTTTGATTAGTCTAAATGCCCATGCATAGTAGCCAGGATGGGTTTTGTTTTTCAGGGATTGCATATGTATATATAGCAAGAGCAAAATAGACATGGACCGTTCGATCATAATAATCCGAAAGTCAAAATATCTGCAGGTGGGGGAGGGTAGAAACCAGTTGAATATTCACTTGTCTCACAATTACCTCTCTAACAAAGTGGCAAAAACTATTACAACTCCATTTATTTGGTTCCTTGTGTGGATAGTTGTGAAAACCAGATCATATCAGCAGTTCAACTGAGTAACCAACACCAGAACTCATTTTGGTTCAGTTGGCTCAAAGACACAAGGTGCATTCGAGCAACTTTAGGTGGTGTTCTTTTCTCCCGAAGATGAAGATGAAGATGAAGATGAAGTTTTTTACGTAAAACGAAGTGGTATTAACTTATGATTGATTGAGTTTTAATCATTATAAACTGGAAAAATAAATTAATATGATATTTTAGAACAATTTTCATATAAAAAGTTTTCGCACAAAACGCACGGTGCCGCGCGGATCCGAAAGGAAGGCCGAAAGGCACACGGGAGTACTTGCCTGCCGCTGCCGCGCGCGCTTTCGTCCGGTATAGTAGCCGCGTGTTTCATCGCTGTCTCCATCATCTTTCATCTTTGCCATGTGATTTGCGTGCATGGCGCGTGTTAATTAGCGGTGGCTCTGCAACGTTTAGGCACGCATATGCTATTATGCTGATATGCATGCACCGGATCGAGCTGCAAACAGCAGGTATCCGTCGGAATCGAGCAAACAGCCGCGGTAGGCGTCCGACTCAGGTAATAGAAGATTTTCCGGGTTTTCCGTGATTAATTCCGTCCACGTCGTCGCACGGTTATGTTCGGTAGGTGGCATAGTCACGCACACAGCTGGTGAAGTGAAGACGAGCATATACCACGACATCGGGCGCGTATTAATAAAGGGTTAATTGGTTCCAAGGTATTATAAATTTATAATTTGATAGTTAGAAATATCATTATAATTCTGAAAATGCTTATGGTCGGATGACCCTCCGCTCAAGGCCTGCATACATGTATGCGTGTAGTTTCATGTTTTCTCTCAGGGCTACTGCATGACAACATCCCTTTCTCTCTCTCTTACACCCTCCATTCCAGGAAAAAAAAACTTGTAGTAATGAACTGGGACATACGTTTGTTTAAATTTGTTAAGTTAGTTTTTCCTTTAATATAGAGGGGGTATTTGTTTTCTTAGCATACATGCATGAGTAACTTCAAACTATTTTTTGTAAATATTTATTATATATACCATCTGATTATACTATTATATTTGGTACAATTAAATCTTAGTTGATTATATTTTGATAAAAATATAAATAAGAAGAATAAAACACTGTTAGATAATTACTTAAAATATTTTTATTTCATATATGAAACAATGGGTTATAATTGTTGCAACATCGCACTTATTTAATGCTACATCCGAAGAACATCATTGCAACTTTTACCCATGACCTAGTGAAACATTAGAAAATACTTATTAAAATATCTACATAATATCGTGTGCAATATTTAATAAAGATCTAGTGCAACATAAAACTTAAAATGTGCAATATAGTCAAATTCCACTTAAATATTTATTTCTCACACATGAAACATCCAAGTTCAACGGTTAAAACATGTGTATTTTTTATCGGAATATATTCACGTGATATGAAGAGAATCTTGAACTGTTCTTTTTTTTCAGACAGTGATCTATCTCTGCACGAATACTGACTGACCGTGCTCCTCTTTACACGACAACGTAACTTTGTTTTCTCGAGAACAAAAACAGCAGAGCTTTCAACGGCAAGTTCTTCCGTGTCTGATGATGTGTATATCCTGGAAGAAGAGATTTTCTTGGCTGGAGCTGGAAAAAAAACTGCACCGGGCGAGACGATCGATCGATCGATGCTTCGGTTCGCTCTGAAAATTTGGTCGATTTCACGATTTGTCTGCACTTGAACAAGATCCATATCTGGCATCATCATCAGTTGCATCGACTTGTTCGCGAAAGTTTTTTATTATTAATCTCTATCATCATTTTCTGCAATTCTCTGCTAGAAGAGAAGGAAGAGCAAACGTTGATTAGACAATTGAACTGCTGTTTAATTTCCCGAGTTCAGACTCTGATCTCTGCTAGAATGAGAAGCGATTTGATTCCGTTTTGCACATATATGTATGATGAAATCGATCCAGCAGTGGTGGATGGAGTTAGTTAACTTGTCGTCGATCGATGTAATTTGCCTGATGTTGTCTCGCATCAGACAGCGTCCGTTGCCCGCAGGCGTAAATATAAATTATAAAAGTACTAAACTGATACTGCTTCTCTTTCTCGATTTTAGAACTTTGAACGACGAATTCTTGGTTTCATCATGTATGATGATGTGTATGTTGGAAGAATAAGAGATTGCCTGGAGCTGGAAAAACTGCTTCGATTCGATTCGGTCTGAAAATTCAATTGTACGTTACCGTACAATGGAAGCTTCCAACAGGGAAGAATATTAGATCAGTCAGAGAGAAAATTTTAGCGTGGATAAACACAGCCTAAATAGCTCTGGTGAAGTCAAGGATTGGGCGAGTTCTTTTAGCGCTTCTCATTGCTTGATCCCTACTTGATAATCCGTAGAAAAACAAACTAGGTGGTGTTTGAATCTCCTGAAGATGAAGAATAAGTGTTTTACGTAAAACGATGTGGTAATAACATGTGATTAATTAAGTTTTAATTATTACAAACTTGAAAAATAAATTAATATGATATTTTAGAACAATTTTCATATAAAAAGTTTTCGCACAAAACGCACCGTTTAGAAGTTTTAAAAGCGTGCCATGAAAATCTTAATCTTCATCCAACTCTTATCGGAGAAAAGAATGGGACTTTAGACTGGGTGGCTTGAATGCTTTAGGCCAGATGTGACATGATAAGTAATAAGTCCACTTAACTCCGCCAAATATATATCTAATATGATCTGCATCCCTGAACAATAATAAAGAATATCTTGACCCCCTCCCTCCAACTATTGAACTGGTGAAATTTAACTCCCTAGTTTGAGAGCGGTTTTTGCTGATTTGACATGTTGACTTAGTCCACCTATAATGATGTGGTAGTGCGATGACAAAATAGAAGTGGGCCTCACATGTAAGTGACAAGAAAAAAATTGTGGGACCAACTTGTCAGCCCCTTTGTCCCATCTTTATCTTTTCCTAGCCACTCCAATTTCTCCTCTATGCTCATCGTAGTTAGGGCAACTCAGATCTGGCCCTGGCAGCTTCATTCTAGCATCGCCGTTGCCGGAGGAGGGGGAGGGATCCGCCACAACAACGGACGACATGGTTGGTGAAGAACACGATCATAAGGCAATGGTCGACGGAGAACGCTACATGCGGTAGGAGGAAGAAGGGGATCTTCTATGGCGGCCACCACCGGAGAACATCGGTGGTGAGGCTGATGAGCACCGCGGCGGCCATCCGCTGCTCCCTTGACTCTGATCAATTGGCCTAGAACCTTCTGAAAGCTTCGAGAAGCCTGCCTAATCGAGCCATGGAGAAGCATAAGAGCCCACGATGCTCCCCTCCTTGCTCTGTGCTGCTCCAAGGCATCGCTCGTTAGCCCCGCACAGTGCCAGGAGAGAGCCATATTGCTTGCGGCTCAAGCTCTTGCCACGATGAGATCAAGGGACAAGTCGGCGCTTTCTAGCTCCCTGCTTCACTCGCCATCGTGCTACTGCTACCTGCTCCGTGCTGGTTGCTGCTCCTTGCCATGCCAGCAGCTTTCTTGTGCCACTACTCCTTGCCCGCGCCGGCTACTTCTGCTAGGTTACTGCTCATCGCCATGCTAGATCAAGGCGCCATCTGAAACTCGAGCTCCTCACCGTGGCGAGCTACTCGGGGAGTGGACCGGGGAAATCATAGAGATGAGTGGTGAGGGAGAAAGAAAGAGAGAAGAGAGGAAGAGGAAGGTATGTTAACATATGGGCCCCCGGATGCTGACTCGGACGGTTGGACTAGTCAACGAGCCACATTAGCGAAAACCATTATCAAAACCGTCGAGAAAGTCAAATTACACCGGTTTTAATGCCTAGAGGGTTAAAATATCCGATAGTACTTTTCAAGCGTACTAATTAAATTGGACCTATATTTGAGATTGTCAAAGTGGACTTATTCACATGATAAACGCTTATTAGTAGGCTGAATGAGAGCCCGGGCCGTGTCAGCAGAAGTTTAAAGGCCGAATGAAGGCCCAATTCATTTCTCTAGGGCCGACCACATCGTTTTGTCAGCAAAAGTTTAATGCCGGAGTTTTTGCAACTCTCTCGTTTATCAAGGGCATATGCTTCCTTGCTAAATAGTGTATTTTTATATAATTTTAATGTAGAATATTTTTTAAAAAAAATAAATAAATCTATTTTCAACTTTATAATAATTAATACTTAACTAATCATTTGCCAATCGCTCGTATAGTTTCATGTGTCAGCAAAATCTAAGCCCAATCTGCCACAACGAACGTACCCATTTGATTTCTCAAATGAGGCTGAGAAATAAACAGCCGATTTGATTTCTCAAGGAACAGCTCGTTCTGTCGGTTTAATTGAAAGAATGGGACACGCGGGTGGGGGAAACACCTTCACCCACTCACCGTATAACTATGTCTAATGTACTACTTCCTCCGTTTCACAATGTAAATCATTCTAAAATTTTTCACATTTATATTGATGTTAATGAATCTAGATAGATATATATGTTTAGATTCATTAACATCAATATGAATGTGGGAAACGCTAGAATGACTTACATTGTGAAACGGAGGGAGTAGCAATCAAAACTGTATATTACTTAACGGTCTTTTAAAACACAGGATTTTTAGAGTACAAGATCATAAAAAAGTATTAGAAAATATTATATGCTATGTAATACAGTAGGATCTCAAAACAAATGTACGCTATAGATAATGTATTTCAATGTTTCACTGGAGTTGAAACATATAAATTTTAGAGGAAATCATACGTGGAAGAGATAAAAGAGAGAAAGAGAAACTGTGTGCATTGAACAATATAGGATTTCAAAACAGAGGAATGCTAATGTATTTGAATGGTTCATAGGAATTGAACCACATCAATTTTAGAGGAAATCATAAGCGGAGGAGAGAGAAGAGAAAAAATAGAATGTAAGGGCCCCTTTGAATCAAAAGATTAATGTAGGAATTTCATAGGATTCAAATCCTATAGGAAAATTTTCTATTCAATCATTTGAGTCAAAGGATTGAAACTTTCCGAATCCTATGAAATTCCTATGGAATAGCATATTGTATGTGGATTTTGGAGGAAACTTAGCAAGAGGTCCAACCTCTTGGAAAATTTCCTTTGAGTCTATCTCTCTCATCTGATTCCTATTTTTTCCTGCGGCCCAATCAAATGATCATTCATGTGTTTTGTAATCCTCTGTTTTACACTTCAATTCCTGTCAGAATCCTGTGTTTTTCTTATTCCTCTATTTTTTCAACCCTACGATTCAAAGGGGCCCTAAGAGTGTGCATTAGACTTAGCAAAGGAAAATAAAACATGAGATGTGAGCTCATGCGAAATTTTGTATGGAATGAAGTTATAGGAGTTTTTTTTTACGAGAGAGGTTATGGGATTTTTTTTCCCCAAATATTGCAATCCTCAAAAGTTCGTGCGATTTCCATTCAATTTGAATTTTAGAACAATTTTCATATAAAAAGTTTTCGCACAAAACGCACCGTTTAGAAGTTTTAAAAGCGTGCCATGAAAATCTTAATCTTCATCCAACTCTTATCGGAGAAAAGAATGGGACTTTAGACTGGGTGGCTTGAATGCTTTAGGCCAGATGTGACATGATAAGTAATAAGTCCACTTAACTCCGCCAAATATATATCTAATATGATCTGCATCCCTGAACAATAATAAAGAATATCTTGACCCCCTCCCTCCAACTATTGAACTGGTGAAATTTAACTCCCTAGTTTGAGAGCGGTTTTTGCTGATTTGACATGTTGACTTAGTCCACCTATAATGATGTGGTAGTGCGATGACAAAATAGAAGTGGGCCTCACATGTAAGTGACAAGAAAAAAATTGTGGGACCAACTTGTCAGCCCCTTTGTCCCATCTTTATCTGTTCCCTAGCCACTCCAATTTCTCCTCTATGCTCATCGTAGTTAGGGCAACTCAGATCTGGCCCTGGCAGCTTCATTCTAGCATCGCCGCTGCCGGAGGAGGGGGAGGGATCCGCCACAACAACGGACGACATGGTTGGTGAAGAACACGATCATAAGGCAATGGTCGACGGAGAACGCTACATGCGGTAGGAGGAAGAAGGGGATCTTCTATGGCGGCCACCACCGGAGAACATCGGTGGTGAGGCTGATGAGCACCGCGGCGGCCATCCGCTGCTCCCTTGACTCTGATCAATTGGCCTAGAACCTTCTGAAAGCTTCGAGAAGCCTGCCTAATCGAGCCATGGAGAAGCATAAGAGCCCACGATGCTCCCCTCCTTGCTCTGTGCTGCTCCAAGGCATCGCTCGTTAGCCCCGCGCAGTGCCAGGAGAGAGCCATATTGCTTGCGGCTCAAGCTCTTGCCACGATGAGATCAAGGGACAAGTCAGCGCTTTCTAGCTCCCTGCTCCACTCGCCATCATGCTACTGCTACTTGCTCCGTGCTGGTTGCTGCTCCTTGCCATGCCAGCAGCTTTCTTGTGCCACTACTCCTTGCCCGTGCCGGCTACTTCTGCTAGCCTACTGCTCATCGCCATGCTAGATCAACGCGCCATCTGAAACTCGAGCTCCTCACCGTGGCGAGCTACTCGGGGAGTGGACCGGGGAAATCATAGAGATGAGTGGTGCATGACTGCGACGGCGGTGGCAGTGGGACTAAAATAGTCAAGCAGGAACCTGATTCGCATGCTAGGGCAGCGGTGAGAAGAATGGCGTCAGCGGAATGACGTCAGCGCAGATCTCTACCGCATGCCATGTTGGCGCTAGCTTGTCTTCTGCCTGCTGTTCGCTCCCTTCGCCTTCCTCTTCGACCGCTCTCAATCCATTAATCGATTGCTAGCTAGCTCGCATGCTTGTGATATGTAATTTGGAAAATGCTACACGTACGTCCAAAATGTCCGAATCCTGTACGACTGCAACGTCCGTCTATGGCTTGATCCCCGCGCTGTTTAATCCTCCAACTCATTGAGCCTCACGCCGTTGTGCATTTGATGTTTTGCCGTTTAGTCGTACGTCGATGGGACAAGAACGTCGTATGTATAGCAGGGTTCATGTATTTTTAGGGGGTTTGTTGCTAGATTGCTGTGCGGTTCTGTGATTGCTGGTCATTTGTGTTATTTGTGATTTTTTTTGTGGGGGAGCGGGACTTGGAGGCATAATTTTTGTAGCGTTGAAGGGTCTGGAGCTTAGCCAAACAGTTTTAGCTCCAGCAAAAATGGAAGTGGAGCTGGGTGGAGCTCTCTCATAAAACAAACTAGAGAGGTGAAGCTAGATTTAGGCAGCTACACAACTCCACTCCAGACTCAACTCCAGTAGCTAAATTTAGGAGTTGGAGCTCTACCAAACAGGCCCGAAGTTGATGCCTGCATTGTACTCTCTGAATGAAACGGATTTGATTTTTTTTTATTTTTTTAAAGAAAAACATTTGAAATTCGGATAAAGTTCAGAATAAACTGTTCATCACCGCCTACCGTTTTCCCTCAATACTTCGACCCCTCTCTTTTTTTTTTTTTCATGTACTTAAGGTGTCCGTCTGTTACAGGAGAACTAGGTGAGGACAATGTGATGGTTTCACTTTCACGCTTGATAGCAAAATTTAGTTTTTTTTTCCTTTCTGATCGGAGCCATGCTTATTATCCTGGTTTTTTATTTGTTGTTTTCAGTTCCACATATCGCTGGAATTAATAGATGGGCTTTAGCCCATTTAAAGATAGATTCTTTAAAATATTAAAAAACTCACCTCATGAGAAGGCATGCATATGAAACTTTTAGTACCACCTAGCCTATTCGAGAGTGAGACCTTCTTAAAAGGGATATTGCTCTCCTAGCCACTTGAGACATGTGTGGTAAAGAAAACTAGAGAAATGCGCTCGCCTAGCCCGGCTTGGGCTTGGTTATGCAGTATGAAGATCGTGCACGTATCCTAATCACGCGTCCTGATATCTATGTAAACCACAACATACCTTCACCTTTGACGTCTTATACCTTTGACGTGTTCAATATCGTGATTTACTTATGGAATAAATTAAATATATATGTGCTTATATTTTTATCACATATGTCGGGTTTTTTTTATGGAGCTAGTGGTTCTTAATTTTTCACTGCACATGCTAGGGAATGGATGGTGTGGAGGAAATTGTATGCGATAGGAGGTTGGGTGGATGGACTAAATTAATTCCTCTTGTAGGCCATTAGTAGTGGGGTGATATGGCATGTGGTCTCGACCTGCGAGCTCAGAGACTTCCCTTCACATTAGCATCGGTCGTGCCTCTGCAAACTAAGGACGCTCGTCCCTTCACAAGGAAACAAATGTGCCCCACTGCGAATGAAGACACCCGACGCTAGGACGAGCTTGTGCGACAGAGGAATCTAAAATATAATAAGGCAGCTACATGACGAAAAAGCTAATGGAGAGCGTATCCTATGCACACAGCCCCTCGCGTGTACACACTGTGTACACCAACTAAAAATTATCACAAAAAATTCTAGGAAAATTCATACATGTACTTTCAATAGTATTACATCTACGTGCAAAGTCGCATCTTCAAATTCATTCTACATAGAGAATAAAAAAAAAGATAAAATTCTGACAAAATTGCAACCTTAAAACTGTCAGATTTTTTGTTTTTTTTGTTACGGCTAAAATATAATGAATTTGACGTTAAGATTTTAACCCTAGGTGTAATACAATTGTGGGTGCCACTATTCAATGTTCAACACCGTTTGACTGTCCGTCTTATTGAAATTTTTTTATATATATTTTATTGCTATTAGATGATAAAAAACATGAATAGTACGTGTTATGGTGTGACAAATGTTTTTATAATTTTTTCACAAATTTTTTCAAAATAAGAACGGACGGTCAAACGTTGACATGCCCAATAGTGCAAACTGCACTTATTTTGGACGGTAGAATAGTAAGAATTTAGAGTGCTGGCATTAGACTTAGCAAAAGGAAATAGGCTGTGTTTAGTTCCTCTTGAAAAAGTTTGAAAGTTTGGGGAAAGTAAAGTTTGGAGAAAAAAGTTGGAAGTTTAATGTATAGGAAAGTTTGGAGTGTTGATGTGATGGAGTTGGAACACTGGTATGAGAACATGCTTGGTCGTTGTCGCCCAACATCCCCAATAGTCCCCTGGTTCTAATTAAAACCGCTAAAAATGAATTTTTGATCCCGGTTAATAAGAGGAAGATTCTTTTTAGTCCCGGTTGTTTTACCACCAAAATCACTTTAGTCCGGTTTGGGACGGGATAAGTTCATTTTTAGTCCCGGTGGATTTATGTCAGGCGTGTCAGGCCGTGACAGGGTTAAGATCTTTAGTCCCCGGTTAATAACACAACCGGAATCTAACATTTTAGTCCCCGGGTTGGTGATACTAACCGGGAATAAAAATCAAAACCACTTATAACATAATACGTCCTCTTTTTCCGTCCACACAAAATCTCCCGTCTATCTCTTTTTTTTTTTTCCTCTCTAACTTCTTATCTCTTTCCTTATCTTAACTCCCCCCTCCCTTCCTTTTTTTCTTCACCCACAATGCAGAAGCTTGCCGGCGCCGCGGCGGCGCGGGTGCGTGGGCGGCACGGAGGCGGCCTGCGGCGGCGGTGGCTCGGCGGCGGACGCGGCCGGCGCGGGCGGCGAGGCGGCCTGCGCGGCGGCGGCGGCGGGGGCTGCCGCGGCGGCGGCGGGCGTGGAGGGGTTGCCCCGGCCCAAGTTTGGGCCCCGCCCCGGCCGGATTTTTTTCTTTTTTTTTGAGATTGTTGAACTTTGAATTCTTTTTTTGTGTGACGAATGTGAACCCTGCGATGAATTTTTTTTAGAAACTGTGGATGTAATTTTTTTAAGAGTTTTGTGAGTATTTTGGAGATGATTGTTGAGGATTGAGGATTTGGAGATGTTCCTGTTGATATGTCACGATTTTGGAATAGAGGGGAATGGTGTGAAATCAATATTCAATATTAAAAAGAAAAAAAGAAAATTATTTTAGTCCCGGGGACTAAGATGCCGGGACTAAAGCGTATCTTTAGTCCCGGTTATTTGAACCGGGACTAAAGATAGCGACTTTAAGTGGCCGTTGATTCGTAGGTCCCGGTTGGAAAACCGGGACTACAGGGGTTATATCGAACCGGACTAAAAAGCACTTCTCCCCAGTGGAAAGTTTGGAATAGGCCTAAAACTGATATTATTCATGCCAATTTGTACGGAATGAAGTTATAGGATTTTTTTTTTTTTTTTGACAAGGAGAAGGTTATGGGATTTTTTTTCCCCAAATATTGCAATCTCAAAAGTTGTGCGATTTTTTCATTTAATTTGAAGAACCCTATACTGTTGGGGGGACAGGCGATCCAACCCGGGGCCGAATGGTCGGACTGAAAAGCCGAGAGTTCAGTCCGTTTCATCCACCGATCGAATAG
>CM020184.1:16387481-16401410 GCA_009805545.1 Oryza longistaminata | reverse complement strand
TGTGTCTAGTTTGTCACCTTACCAAAGTTTGGTAAGGTTGTAAGCGGCAACAAACTGAATAGTCTCACAATTTGCCACAAACGTGGTCAATTTGTTATGTTAGGTCCAACACTTTTTTAAGAGTATCAAAGTTGGATCGAGAGATAGTGAGATACGATCCAGCTTTTAAGAAAACGAACAGAGTAAACTGTCTCACACAACACTCGCAACATAAACCTAAAACACGCTGCTGTGAATTTGAGCTTACATGATCAGCACCGTAACAAGCTTACCACCAAAACAACAATTCCAGAACCCAGCTATTGCGTGTTTTCAACTCAGGTTATGTTCGGTAGGAGGGGTTGCAACATTACTGTGGCTACAGCTACAGCCAGACATGACACAAACAACTGATGTTGGCTTACAGTTGCAGCCACATAGCTACAGTAAAAGAGCAGCTGAACATACTCTACATGTCTAATGAAAGAACATCGATTGATCCAAATTTCCTCATCTTTCAGATTTAATCTTCAGTTAGCTTTTATCCAACTTGCCTGCACCTTATCCCTTTTTCAAACCCTTTCACTTTTGTAAGAGAGATCATTTTTATATATCATCCGTAAAGGAGATTTCACAAGTATATATGTTCTCCAAGACATAATCATTCCTTCCAGTCCATGGACCCTACTCCCTCCGTCTCATAATATAGCAACCTAGAATCGGATGAGACACTTTATATTACAACGAACCTGGACAAGAAAGCATGTTCGGATCCGTTGTACTATGAAGTGTCACATCCTATACTAGGTTGCTATATTATGGGACTGAGGGAGTAACTAATATAGTTATCAGTTAAATGATAACAAGCTCAACCATGAATTCTTAGGGTTTCTTTGGAGAGTTAGAGTTCTTTTTTTAATTCCTATAGAATTATACTATTATGCCATGCATAGTCATGTAAAACTCATTTGTTTCAAAAGAGAAGCCACTGCTGGTTATAAATTCCATGTTAAAAGCACCACATGTGACAAGCTCCCACGAAATTGACGTGGAAACGTCAAACGTGAACTCCAGCAAATTAGTGAAAAACCCTTTTCTCCTTGCCTCCGCTTTACCAAAAAGGGCACAGACGAGTCCTTTTTCCGCTGCCGGGCGTGCGTGGATAAGCCGAAGCGCCTCCCCCCACCCCGTCTTCTCCCCATCACCCGCGTTGACCTATCGTCGCAGATTCACAGGACCCCAACCTTTCATCCTGTTTCTCTCGCAAGTGGAATCTCCAGCCGTCCAGCGTTGTGGATAGAGATAGAGGAAGAGAGTTTAGAGTTTAGAGAGAGCTGATGCACTTTCTGGCACACGACTACGCGAACAATCAATCACTGGCTGAGAAAACAGGGAGCTAATTGGCTACTAGCATAGGAGTCCGACGATCACAATTGCCGGTGGACCACACCGCGGCAGAGGCAGTGTGCTGTTGCGGTGGACAAAGGCGAACGCAGAGGGCGGTAGTACGTTCGTACGCGCGTCGCCTGTGCACGGAAGTCAGCACGTGAAACGTCGATCCAGCGCATCCCACATGCGAGCGTGTCAGCGCTCAGGCAACACGAACAACCCCCCGGACGGATGCACCCCCACGGCCCCACACACGCACCTCTTCTCTGCTGGTAATCAGAGTGCTTTGTCAGCAGTACACGGCTAGTACTCCCTAACCCTAGATTTCCGTGTCTAACTTTAACGGTCCGTTTTATATGAAATTTTTTTATAATTCGTATTTTTATTGTTGTTAGATGAGAAAACATGATTAATATTTTATACGTAATTTGTCTTTTTAATTTTTTTCACATTTTTTTCAAATAAGACGGACGGTCAAATGTTGGACACGGAAGCCATGATTTGTCTTTTTTTTTTCTAACGGAGGGAGTACACGCTAATATTACTACTGTTCCAGGCCATAGCAAGCGACCGTTATTGCTGCAGTGCTGCTGCCAGTAAAATGCATCCTGGTGTACGTACAGTAATAAGCTCTACGGTGTGTTGAGTTTGTTTGAGCGGCATCAAGCCAACAATGGAGACGAGAGATGTGGCCCGGACGGATGGCGCCGTCCCATGCATGCATCCGTAAATCGTGGCCCCCCGTCTGCGTCGCCGTTTTTTTGAGGGGATCCCAGGCTTTTCGAGGGTAAAGTCAACACAAAAGCGGGCGCCTTTTGCGCTCGTAAAACGCATGGCTTTTCGTGTAGCTAGCGGTGGTGGACTCGTGGGGCGCGCGCCCTGCGCACACGCTGAACGCTGCCCTGTGCAACGGCGACGCGCGGCGCAGTCGTCTCCCCCGTCGTCTGCGCCGGCGGGCGGAACTCCGAGAGAGCCGAGAGCCGCCCGGCGCCCGCGCGTCTCGACCCAAACTATATACTCTCTCAGTTTCTAAATATTTAATGTTGTTAGCTTTTTAAAATATATTTAACCGTTTGTCTTATTAAAAAAATTTAAGTAATTATTAATTCTTTTTTTATCATTTGATTCATTGTTAAATATACTTATATGTATACATATAGTTTTACATATTCCACAAAAGTTTTTAAATAAGACAGACGGTCAAATATGTGCTAAAACATCAACGATGTGAAATATTTAGAAACGAATAAAGTATCTGGCTAGGGTGTGTTTAGTTCACGCTAAAATTGAAAGTTTGATTAAAATTGAAACGATGTGACGAAAAGTTAAAAGTTTGTGTGTAGGAAAGTTTTAATGTGATAGAAATGTTAGAAGTTTAAAGAAAAAGTTGGGAACTAAACCAGGCCTAGAATTTATTTATTTATTTTGAATGGAGAGAGTATGTATGACAGTATGAGTCACTTCCTCCTAGCTCCCAGCTTTTGTACCGACTTCTCATGGTTAGCGTTGGCATAGTGCAGGCACGCAGGAACAATGATCAGTCCCAACTTGAGTAACCAAGGCCTGAGTGCCTGATTAAACATCAAGATGGGCTGGGTCAGACTGTACCGGATGGGTTGTGTTGCCGCTGGCCTGGATCGCCCAATTTGAACTTCGTCAAGAGTGGTTTGATCGACAAAGCGTTATTTATAACATGTTTAGCCTGAGGGATCATCCGTATATCATTTGATAAAGCTTCTACTCTTACTTTATTGGTGTTTTTTTTCGAACAAGATTTTATGATAAATTTTTGACCTATACAAATTCGATTTCATAGTTTACATCCAAACACGGATGAACGATGAACGGATCCACAGTTTGCCTTAGTATCTCTTAAAAACCACCACCTTCACAAAACCCGCTAAACTCATATCTTCGTAGTTGCCGGAGATGGACATTAGAGTTGGAGAAAGCATTGCGAATAATTTTAACCGGATGGTTCAAAACATGTAAATATTCTTTTGTAAGAAAAAAAATGTATTTTTCCCATTATTTCCCGTCAAATGACATTTATCAAATTTGAATTCAAATTACTGTGAGAAGTGAACCTGCAAGGAACTGACCATATTCGCAAAGTGAATGATTCAACCAGATGGTTCAAAACATGTAAATTTTCTTTTGTAAGAAAAAGTGTAATTTTTTCCCATGATTTACTGTGAAATGATATATATCAAATTTAAAATTAAATTACTGTGAAATGCAAGGAATTGACCATATTCCTGTGAAATTCCGTATTCACTACTGCCACTCGGTACATGCTCATTGCCCAGGTAAGCAGATACCATGTGATATACGGTAACCGGAGTAGATGGGTTATATTGACGATGGTTCGTGGTTTATTCCTTCTGGTGCAAGTGCAATGCTAAAAGGCTTCAAAGTGCAAACATATCGCAGTGGTCCATTAATCCTTAGAGCAGGTACAACAGCACGCTATTAGCCAGCTATAAACATATTTTAATAAGATAAAAGATGAGAGAGAATAGCAGCGGGCTGCAGATCTGTAGCCAGCTGCAGCACGGACTCCAAGACGTAGTGTGTGTATGACAGGTGGGACCATATATTAATAGTATAGTAAGCAACTATTATATAAATTAACTATTAGATTGGCTATAGAAGAATTAGAGCCTGTAGTGGGCTATACTATTGAACTTGCTCTTAGTACACAAAGTCGGATCCGGTGACATGGCCCCCCAAGAGGACAGGCTTAAACAGAGTCATCTTTCTTGAGCTGTGGTAGGTACTAATCAATGACCTTCCTTCATCTCTGAATAGACTGTCATATCGTAGTTTAGCAAGCGTAAACGACAGCTCCTTCAATTCCAGCAACCAAACCGCGGTCAATACATGCGGTTTCGCATGTTTATCGTTTTTGTTGTTGCAATAATCAGGTCAAATATATGCACGCTTCACTTGAGAGAGACTCCTTAAAAAAAAAACTTTGGTCAGTCAAACTCACACGATCGTGCCAAAGGGGTACTCATCTTTTTTTAGTGTCAAATCAACTTTAGCAAACCACAACCTCCCCAGGGGCCAGGTGTGGTTAAAAGGGTGTTAAACTTCCCGTGCCATGCATGATGCAACCTTTTTACAGTCTTGTAAACTTAACAAAGATGAATCACCCCCTGACATAGTAGATAAAGTCCATGCTACTTTACGGGCAGAAAGCAGCACTACTCCTACTATACTGTCCTACTACTAAAACCTGGGTATCAAAAAGGGCACCTAGCTAAGGTAAGCTACCCACTAATCTAATAATCTAAAAAGAATGCTCTGACATCCTGGCATAGTAACTACGATGCGACCTATGAGTGTCGCCCGCACTTGATTAGTACTACATCAAAAAGTGAAATCAACTTATAAGACATTGTCCCTCCAACTATACTATTTATGGTTTAACCCAACGTAAGTGGGATGCTATGCGTAAGTAGACCAACTCATCGAATGGGTTGGTTGCGCGGTTATGAAGGATGGGTCGTTACAAATACGTTGCATACACTATATGTATAATAAAATCACTAATTATATGGTGAAGTGAGCGTAACTCAATTGACTATCTTACTTGTAGTGGAACCAACCGTCTAATTAAGTAGCCAAGTAGGTTTGGTATGGGCGTTTACATTTATGGCTAATTATATACTTTTAATGGTAGGTGAAGTTCTCGTCGATAGCGAGATATCCATTCTGGCATTGTTAATCTTAAGATAAATCCGCTTAGTTATTCGAAGGTGTTTGTAGGTGTATGTTTCTATACTTAAAGGATAAGTGTATGTGTGTGTGTGTATAGTTTGTACTATTTTTTTTAAGAAAATAGTTATCGAGCCTTATTATAAAGATTATCTATGTGCTACTATCTAGATATGACGTGAAGAGATTATAAAGATATATAGCAAACTGTTTAGATCATTTTCCATACTCTTGGTATGAGTATGAAGTATACTATAACCGAGGGAACCCGGATCCATGCATGTCGCCCTGATCTAGGTTAAACCTAAAAGTGCACGTCTTGACCTGACTTTGCTACATTCTGCAAGATGATTCGGTTTGTCCCTTGGGAAATCTGGGGCAGGAGTGCTAGATTAGATATCGTAAACTAGTTAATCAACTGGCATGGGTCCTGGCATAGAGAAAATTAGCTTCGCGTGATCCAAAGGAGAAGGTGAGGTGGAGCGCAGTGCAGCGGAGGACCGTTTAATTTGGCGCAACAGTTTCAAAGGCCCACGCTAACCCCAGCCATCACCAACCACTAACAGCAGACTAATGCCTGTACATCCCTGCTGGGTTTGCTGCTTAAGAGCCCAAAGTTTTGGACCTACTTGTTCATCGTCAGGTCCTTATCATGTTTCTAACTCTTATCACCACCAGGCCTGCCCCTCTAATTAGCACTGTGAAGATTTCTGTTTGGAGTAATGAGAATATCTTAATTAGGGAAGTGGTTACTGCTGAGATTTGGGGTAATTTAAGCGCGTGTCGAAACGGGACGAAACGAAAGCATGAGTGGACAGCGGGGATCGATCTGAATGAGATTTCGCAAAGATTCCACAACTGTTGGCGAATTTTGAGCACAGTGCGCCTGCGCGGTTTTCGATTTCAGGTGCATTTGGTGCTGAAACGCCTCGAAGCTAGCCGGGCTCCTCCCTCCCTCTCCCTGGCTGGCCTGGCCTGGCCTCTGCTGCATCACGGGCCGTCGTCGTGGTTGGCTGCGACGACACGTCGTCCGTACGCGCACAGGACGATCGATGGGGGCCAACCAAAGGCGCCTCTGCACGAGCGCACAGGCGACGGTGACCGCAGGGGAACGTACGCCTAACCGCAGGGAGCTAGTAGTAGTACGTAAGTTTTAGCTACCCGCTCGATGGCGGCGGGGAGATGGTTTAGGGTTTGCGAGGTGTCGATTCGCCTTCTTCCTGGGAGGAGGTGGAACAACCGGATTGCGATTGGGTTTCACCTCATGTATCGGGGTTTGAAGTTGGGCCTCCAGATGTTGGGCCAATGGCGGCGGATCGTAATATGGGCCATACCCATCAACCCAGTAAAATGGGCCTCTTTGCTCCCTCAAACTATATAGCACGAGTTTAATTCGAATCCCTCGACAACAAAACTGGATATAGAAAGTCACCGAGAATATTGCATGAATCCATATGTTCCAAATAGGATCTTAGCCTTGATCTTCTGGCCCTCCAACTTCATCAAAAGTCCTCTTTTTAGAGATTAATTTGTATTACCCGGCTCTTTAGAGTTAGAGGATGCCAAGAATGTGAAGACTGGTTCACATATGCATTGCAAAGGAAACAAAATGAACTAAAAGTCCTATATTCACCCTAAACTATGATGAAACCACTATTTTTCATCCTGTACTCCGATCCATTTCAGGTGGTTTGGGAACACGTTGTCCACATAATAGAAGATGGATGGATTATGGATATGATGGGGGAGCTAGCTAGTATGGACTGCTTGTACGTAGAAAATTACTGTAAAAGTTAACAGTTCGTGAAAAATTCAAAAAAGAAAATTATGGACTTGTTTTGGGTTCTATTATGTCCTACATTGTGATTGGTAAATACTACTGTATTACAATGTATTATTATTTCAGGGGTGATGTTCCTACTATTCACACTGCATCGATATGCTATGGTATAGTTACGGCCTCATCATTTACCTTATGTGGATATGAATCAGCTGCTGACAAATTTCAAATTTTAATTGTGGATTTGATTTAAGGTCATCAATGACTTTTGAGTCGTTAAGGTCATATAAAAGCCATTTTTAATCACTAACAAGTCATTTTGGTTTATAATCAGCTTCATGGGTACTGAGCTGCCACCAAAGAAGAGTTTACAGTGGCCGCAACTTTGCCTAACACAAAGTCAAATAACAATGCCAAATCTTGCTATGAAATGGCAGACGGCAGACAGGATGTGCTTCAAGCTTAAAACAAAAAATAAAAAACATAAAAGGTCCATCATGGGCTCATGGGAAAACAACTAAGGCTTCGTTTGTTCCCGGGTGTTCTGGGAGATTGAGAGAGAAAACATCTCGTTTTTCGTGCGCACGCTTCCCAAACTACTAAACGGTGCGTTTTTTGCAAAAAATTCTATAGGAAAGTTGCTTTAAAAAATCATATTAATCCATTTTTAAAATTTAAAATAGTTAATACTCAACTAATCATACGCTAATGGCTCACCTCAAACCAGCCATAAAAATATTTTTTGAATGCTCTGTGTTTTCATTTCGGTAGAAATTTGTACCCTCCTTTTTCTTTTATGTGTTGTTTTCTTCTATTTTTTCTACCCTTCTTTTTCTATGCATGGAGTATATACTTTTGTTCTCCTCACTCATAGTGAGAAGGAATAACTTATATATTATTGAAATAATTTGGCAAAGGAATTCTTAACACGCTTCATTGTAAAGTATTATTGTGCTTACTCACAGGTTTAGTTTGTTCAAAGAAGCAGAAAATATATATATAAAAAGAAAAACTCCGTCCATTTTAGAATGTAACATGGTTTTGTCCTAGAGAAAAATATAGTTTTATCTACAAGTACGTTTAACAAAATTTATAGAAAAATATAGTAATATCTACAATGCCAAATTAATTTTATTATATTCACCATTAAACATATTTTTTATAACATATTTATTTGGTGTTAAACATGTTGCATGTTTCCTTTTAATAAATTTAGTCAAATTTAAAGATATTTGACTTAGGATAAAATCAAAACATCTTACATTCTGAAATGAATGGAGTAACATGGTTGCCAGTAAAAATGTCCAACTTTTTTTAAATAAAAATTATAGATTATCCTATCAACATGTTACTATAATTATAGTGCTCATTACCCGTTTACCCTACATGTATTTGTTACTTTTTTTTAATTATAATTTATAGAATCATATCTATACACCTCCGTCCCATAAAAAACCAACATAATATCGGATGTGACACATTTTAGTACTATGAATCTAAATATACATATGTCCAGATTCGTAGCACTAGAATATATTACATCCGATTCTATATTTATTTTTTATGGCACATAGGGAGTATGCAGATAAGGTTTTTTTTGTTACTTATTTACCCAAAACGGCATGAATAGATGATAGGTCATGTAGTCAACCAAGCACCCAACTCATGGACGTCTCTCACAATTCTAGGGCATTGCAATAGTGATTCCATGACAATGACACCCAATTGCCCTCTTTCATCTTCCGGCATATATATTCCTCCGTTTCCAAAAATGCAGCAGCACTGGCAACTCTTTACATGTCGCTGTAGGCAATCTCCAAGTGAGCACTTCGATATCTTTCTCACCAAATTGACATCCATGAGCTGATCCCAAAATATCTTTGTGACAGCTTTGTGCTCTTATATCTAACCACTATCAAAGAGAGATTGAAATCACGGTCCCTAGGATAAGCTCATGTGGTTAGGTTCCTTACGATGAAACATATTCAACGGAGTTGATTCTATGATTTAGCATAAACGTTTTTATTTAGGCTAGTTATAGTGGTAGGTGGCATGCTAACATCGTGTTGTCTTAATTTGGCGATTCCGTTAAACGATCAAGATATATCCGTCTAGTTTCTCATAGGGTGCTTGTATAATTAAGATGGGCATGTATATATTCAAGAGATATTTTTTTAAAAAAATTACACAGTACAATGCAGACACTCACAACGCACGCACACTCACCTATGAATGCAAACACGCAAACCCCACCCCACGAGTATACTAGTATTTTTTTTAGAAAAAAATAAATCTCAGTTCTCTGTTGCGTGGTTTCTGGTATGATTTTCTTTAAAAAAAAGAAATATCAGACAACTTGAAATATATATTTTTATTCTCGTTTAGGACTCGATCGCTGGAGTAACTGCACATACTCCTGATGCAATTTGTTTTTATCCAACAAAAGGGTGCCTAGCTATCAGCACAGCAACACATGATCGAGCAAACATTCCCCAAAATTCACTGATGCTGTGTTCGTTCAAGTGACATTGGGTGAGAAAGCTCGTCGTTTTCCGCGCGCACGCTTCCCAAACTACTAAACGGTGCGTTTTTTACAAAAAAAAAAATTCTATATGAAAGTTGCTTTAAAAAATCATATTAATTCATTTTTACAATTTAAAATAGTTAATACTCAATTAATCATGTGCTAATAGCCCACATCGTTTTACGTATCTTCCCAATCTCTCCAACCCCCTTCTACTCAAACACACCCTGAGTCAAGCAAGTTCGATCCAGCCACCGCCACCACACTATCTCCTCCGATGGCGACCGTGCAGCAGGTCGGCACCATCCCAGCCGTCCATCCGCCCCGCATCGGACGACCCCCCACTCTCCCTCTCACACACACACACACTTCCCCTACCACATAGGACTCGTTCTCTCTCTCCCCCCTCTCGATGACGAGTCAACACGTGGGCCCCACCACCCAGCCACACTCCCACTTTCTCTCTCATCTCACATTCTCTTTCTCTCTCTCTCTCATCTCGCATTGGTTATTTATTCGCCTCCTCCGCCATTCTCTTCTTCCCCCCCAAACCTCATCTCCCTCCTCCTCCTCCTCCTCGCCTCGCCGTCGATCGATCTCTTGTGCCCTAGCTACGATCACCAACTAGCTTCAAGCTTCCTCTCCCAGCAGCTGCAGCGGCAGCTAGCCAGCGATCGATCGATCGATCGAGCTACACGTGAGCGACACGTAGCGCGTGTAGTGCGGTGTGCATGTTTCCGGTGGAGGTGGCGGCGGCGGCGGGAGCGGGGAGGATGCAGGGGGAGGCGGTGGTCCCGATGATGCTGCGCCCTTCTTCATGGACTCGGGGATCTGCCCGCCGCCGCGGCGGCGGCGGGGGTCGTGGATGTCGCCGCGTCGGCGGAGGACGAGGCGGGCGGCGCGGCGGCGGCGCAGGACCGAGCGCTGGCGGCGTCGCGCAACCACCGGAGGCCGAGAAGCGCCGCCGCGAGCGGATCAAGTCTCACCTGGACCGCTCCGCGCCGTCCTCGCATGCGACCCCAAGGCAATATACACACACACGCATGTTTATACCAACTATTTTGATTTCCCTGAATTTTGTTCAAAAACTGATACTCTTCTACCATGTTGAGATCAATTCAGAACAAAGGAACAAAAGAATATATTGAATATTTGAATTGGATTGGCAGATTGGCATCTAGCTTCTTCCGGTAGCTAGATGCTAAGCATGCATATGCGTAGAGCCAGCACGCAGCTAATCGTTGTGATTAAAGCTGAGTATAGCATGCATGAGTGCATGACACTAGCTACTACTACCATAGATTAGGGCTTCTTGTTTATTCTGTTCTTCTCATGATTTGTGGCTATTGTGTCCCCCATGCATTCTTCTTTTGTGCCTAGTACCATGTTTTCTAGAATTCTAGTACTAATCATTCACATAAAATTTGTTAATTCGATCGTCTTTGTGTATGATTAGTCCCTAACTGGGTATAGGGTTTGATTGTGTTTTGAGATTTGAGCTTGATGAGGTCTGAAAAATATATGGCTTCTTGATGGAGTTTAGTTGATGTGATGTGTGCAGATAGACAAGGCGTCGCTGCTGGCGAAGGCGGTGGAGAGGGTGCGCGACCTGAAGCACGGATGGCCGGCATCGGCGAGGCGGCGCCGGCGCACCTTTCCCGACGGAGCACGACGAGATCGTGGTGCTCGCGTCGGGGCGCGGGCGGCGTCGGCGGCGCCGGCGGCGCGCGGCAGTGTTCGAGGCCTCCGTCTGCTGCGACGACCGCTCCGACCTCCTCCCGGAGCTCATCGAGACGCTGCGCGCGCTCCGCCTCCGCACGCTCCGCGCCGAGATGGCCACCCTCGGCGGCCGCGTCCGCAACGTGCTCGTCCTGGCGCGCGACGCCGGCGGCGCCGGCGAGGGCGGCGACGGCGACGGCGACCGCGCCGATTACTCGGCCGTCTCCAACGACGGCGGCGACTTCCTAAAGGAAGCCCTGAGGGCTTCTCGTGGAGCGGCCGGGCGCCGCCGCCGCCGGCGACCGGCCGAAGAGGAGGCGCGTCGTCTCCGACATGAACATGCAAGCTGCAGCCTAGCCGGCGGCCATAGCTCAACATAGCTATCAGTTTGCTTGGTATACTATACTACGTATTTTGCTTGCCATGTTTTACTTAGTTTTTGTGTGCTAATTAGTTGCCATCTCCATATATATGGCTCTTCATGGTGATACCAATATTGCCAATTGATATGCCATATATGATTAAGTAGGATATATATTACCATTAGGGTTTGCTTGAGCTTTCACCAAAAGCTGTTCCAAAGCCAATGCAAACCCAGCCACTGAATAACAATGTCAGCATCCCCAATATATGCAAGGTTTGCAGACTTACCCAACTAATTAAGCACAATATAAATGTATCAAATATTGGAAGTCAATATATATATATGGCAATGATCACAGGCTTAAAACAACATCTGTTGCATTCCATTTATGATATGATATATACATACATCAATCAGGTCATTATTGATATGCATGCATGACAAGTCCATGATACAACAGACAAAGATGTTTGTCAATGCCTGCATTGCTGCATGTACATTGTAGCTCCCTGTCCTGTGAATGTTTGGGGTCAGCTTGGCTAGCTTGAATGATCTAGGCAGCATGTCTCTTTGAAACTTTGAATGTAGAGAAGAGAGAGAAGAGAGAGAGAGAGAGAGGAGAGAGAGGACCAACCAATCATTGCTTAGCTTGCTTGTGGGGTGCAGTGCCACAGAGTGGCATGCAGTGAGCTCTCATGACACATGAGTGCATGCATGGAGGCAGTGCTATGCTAGTGTAGTAGTGTGTGCTGCTGATGCTACTGTGGCTGTCTGAAGAAAGGAAGGAAGGTGATGAGCTTTTGTTTCTTGCTGGTTTTTCCTTTTGTAATCTTGCTCATCTCTTATCTTTTTGAGAGGGAGGCTGGGGGTGTGGAGGAAGAAGGAGAGGAGATATCTCCATGTCAGGGTGGGTACTGTGTGCTGTGCTCTTGCCTCTCACTGTGGCAAATGCCAGATTGCAGTCGCTGGGACAAAAGGAGACTGTGTGACTGTGCACCTATGTAACTTGTAACTTCATGAGAGCTAGCATTGCTGTGCTGTGATTTTTGCCACACTAGCTTTTTTGCTGTGGCTTGCTATATGGCATGCATTGTGTACTGGTAGCTTGGCTTGACATATTATGCCGGAGGTCACATAATATGCATATGTTCATTTAATTTATGGTTTGTTGGTTTACTGATATACATTGACTTTGCATATGTCTAAATTAAGCCCAACTGATTGTGATGGCCTCTGAAAATTATTGGTGCATATTTTTCTGTGTGTGGTGGGCATGTTTTTGTATGAGTACGATACTACTATGGATATCAGTATTGATTATACTCCCTCCTCTCAGTCTGATCATCATTTTTGAGGTGTTCCAAAATGATCATTCTATAACAAGCGTCTCTTCGTTTTTTGTGCAAAGAGTAAATGAGCGTCATTAATGTGTTGCATGCAACCAACAAGATTAACTTCTATCGGCAAACTCCATGTAATATTTAAAACATGATGCAAATCCATGGGACATGAAGCGAAGTAGCACCTTGACGGATGAGGATTAATTTTAGAATGATGAAAATTGTGTTATCCTCGGTCTGTGCGCTTTTCCTTAGGTGATGATTAAACAAGGATGGAAGAAAAACTAGACAGAACAGCACTTGTCCAAATACTATATTCACCATTGCATATGCATGTTTCTGATCAGCTAGTTAGAAGCTGAATATTGCCTGCGTGCATGCAAGGGTAAATCCTTAATTAATTTGGTATTGTAAAAAAATTAATGAGTATATACTTACATATTGTACCATCAAATGTAAAGGAACAATTTATGCGCGATGTGTTCTTTCCAAAAACATGTAAAATTGGCGAACAGTAAGTATGCGGCTGATCGCGTCATGCACACATTTTAAATTAGTGCTACATATGCATCAGAATGTCATTTATAATTGTCCTATATGCATGCAAAATCAACTTGACCCCAACTGCAAAACCTGACCTTCACCATCATCAGCAGTTCAGTACATGTACGGATATGTGGTTTGCAGTAACAATATAGTACATTTCTGAATTTTGCAAACTGGTCAGTATTAATTAATCATTATACACCATGATTAGAAGTCCTTTGGGAGGACAGAAACTCACAAGAATTGCAAGAAAGGCTGCCCTGTGGCTATGCACAGTAGTACGTTGTTTGTTCCAATCTTTTTCAGACGAGCAACAGGAGGCACATGTTCCTACGTCGAGGTAACAGGGGAAAAAAATCGTTGTCTGTACGACGGTACTATGTATGCCTGTCTTCAGGGGGCCTCCGCAGGGCATGGCTGAGTTTTGGTGATTTGATCCGACCTCTAATTTATGCAATGCTTCAAAGCTTATACTACTATTTTTCAATAAACCTGATTAAATTTAAAGAAAATTTTGATTCAGAACAAACTAAAATATCTTACATTTTAAAACAGAATAAGTACT
>CM020184.1:16368004-16379589 GCA_009805545.1 Oryza longistaminata | reverse complement strand
ATAGTAAGCAACTATTGTATGAATTGACTATTAAATTAGCAATAGATGAATTGGAGCTAGTAGTGGGCTATACTATTAAACTTGCTCTTATATGTAAGCCATGGAGAAATGAACGAAGAAAAAAAATATCAATAAAATTTATATATCTAGTTTTCAGCAGTTAAATTTAAAAGCCAATGTTAAAAAAATAAGTTATGATAAAAAAATATCAAAAACAAACTTCTTTCTAAGTTTAAATTTTTAGTACTAGCTATGGTTGATAAGTTAACAAAGAAGACGATAATTAAGAGTCAATCAGCAGCAATTACTCCTACTAAATGGTAAAATCAGGAAGCTACTCACAACATACTGCATCATCAAGACGTAGAGATTACTCCAGCTACCACTAGCACTTGCTACCAGTCTACTGCATGCTTCGGTTGAAATGTCACGCACAAACAGCAGGTTTCAGTTTTTCTCTAGACAACCTACTGTAGAGGCAAGCAGGCGCTACAGTAACGGGCACTTGTCCCGTGGGGGATTCAGTTATAAAAGCCAATCCACATATGCCTCGGATTTCGTGTCACCGTCAGATTGTGACCGTTCCTTGTTTGACGCCAACGAAGAAAAGATGGAAGGAATAATAATTAAAGAGGAGGAAAAGATGGGGAACAATTTTGTTCCTGGAATTGTAGGAGTAAAAGTGAGCTGCTGCCTGCAATGCATGGACAGTAACAACAATGTGTGACATATGATCTTGGCTCAAGTGAATGAAGAGAAAGATGCCATTCTTTTCAGCTGAAAATATATGCCCCAGCTTTTGCAAGACAGGTAGATCGAGTAGCTTCTCTCTCTCTCCTGATATACTTTCGAGCTACAGTTTTATGCGCACTGAAAGCTGGTCATGGACTAGTGGCTACAGAAGCAGCTCCATTGTATGTTGGCTTCTCAACCATAGCTAAAATTTAAGTTTTTGTAACGTAATTGTAAAGTTGATTTTGGGGTTTCTTTAATCGTAGTTTAATTTCAACATCAGCTTTTAAATAGCTAAAAATATAAAGATAAAAGTTTTACATGTAAATCGTTTTTAAGTTATTTGTTTATTTTTTTTTCACAGCTTATCCGTCGTAGAACAAACGATGATGATGAGAGAGAGTGAGTTGCAGTAACAGTAAAGGCAGAGGTCAATTCGTTTTGAGAGTTTTGGGCCACTCAAAAGCTAGTTGACTTGGAGTAGTAAGCAAGCATACAAAACCCCCATCACTTTTGGTTATCCTCTTGTGATTACATGATGGAAGTGAAACGGAATGGATTGGAGAGGTCAACACGTTCGCATAGTGCGATCATATCCAAACGAATCGAACGTACAGGACGTGTTTATCTTTTTCTGGTCAACACGATTGCATTGGCAGCTTTGGCGGAGTGCCTGCAACTAGTGCATTATCGTACGATTGGTATGACCTGTTACCAGTTCATTGATCCATGCATTTTTGTTTCTTTTGCTATAGTAGCAGCATGTACTTGTATGTCCTAATGCTATGGTCAAATTAGTAGCAACCAAGCATGTTCATGTGCAAGGCCCAGCCCATCTTCTATTTCTCAGTTTGGCCCAGCAAAATTGTTACCAGTCTCAAGCCGGCAACTTGCTTCTGAAGAGCAGAGCAGAACAGGTGACCTCTGAACCCCTGATGCTGCCACTCTTGTTAACTGGTTTGTAATAGCCAACTGCTGCAAAGTGCAAACAGAGAGACAATTTTCAAGATGATTTCATGACCAACGATGACGAGTAGGATGATCACTGTACAACTAATGTATACATCACTCTCATTCATCTGACTACCACCTAAATTAATCCTTAATCGAGAACACTGCAGCTGCATCCACAACGAGTCAAAAGGATGGCCAGCAGCAGGCGACACCCCCTCTGTTGGCTGGTTGATTGTTAGGACTGGCAAAAGGTAACATTGGCAACACAAGAACAAGCAGCAAAGGTGGCAAATGGAACTAGCACAATTCTCCAGTTCCATAAAACAGTCACGATTGCCTCACCACCATCCTTTAATTTCTGAGATCAGCATGTTAGCGTCTCAGAGCTTCCCTGGGCAGCCTCAGAGCTTCCCTGGACAGCCTTGTAGCACTGCAGGCTGCAGAGCGGAAGCTTCGTCTTCGAGTCCCGGTACTTGTATGGATTTGTGCATGAAGGGCCTGCACATTTCTCCCTTGGAGGTGGATAGCTGGGAAGATGGATAAAGCAAATGGAGTTGAATGTAAGTGCATAACTTCAAAATGGATCAATACATGGATTCTATGCTTGACGTAAACTTGGAAAAACTTAAAAGGTGCACAGATGGGGTACTATATATAACCTGATAGGCTTGGAGTCAAATATGCTAGGGAGGCCCATCTTGTCAGGAAATGTGACAACAGTTCCTTCTGGCCCCATGACACATTGGATGCAGTTCCTTCTATATTCTTCTGTTTTTTCTTGCTTTTCCTGGAAAAAAAGTGAGAGGAAGGGTAAAATGAGTCTACTGTATCATGAACAGAAATATAGCGACAATAAAAACTTATGGCATAGTACCTTCTCATCCCGCTCTTTCTGTTTCCTCTCCTCTTTTTTCTTCTCAATATCAATACCCAGGATTTTCCTCACTGCTTCGGCCTGTACAGTAGGAGCTAGTAAGCTTGGCTACGCAAAAGGCGAAAAACTAGGAAACTCTTAGGGACTAGGCTAACCTGTTGTTCCCTCTCTGCCTTCTCAACTTGCAATTTACGCCTCTGAGCCGCTTCTGCCTTTTTGGCTTGTGCCTCCACTTCAGAAGCCTTATCCTTTTGCCCTGTAGTAGTAATTAGCAATGGCATTTAGTATCAGATCTAAGGCAACACATTAATGTCAATAAATAGCTACATATATAAGCTAGAGATTATACTTCTCGATGAAGCAGTTGGTAATCCATCAGGAAATTCAATCAGAGTTTCACCATTGCCACCTCTGCCTTGAAGAGCACGCTGCCTGGTTATAAGGCCAGTAGTTTCATTCTTTACATCTGAAGGTGAATCAGCTTCACTTAGTCTCTTCTTTGGCTCATCCATCTCAGGTTCCTCTTCAATAAAATCATCGCTATCCACCAGTTTCAACTTCTTCCTACCATCCCTGCCAGATCGGTACATAGTGAAGTCTTCGTCCACTTCATATGGAAGGCTCTTGTTTTTGGAAACCTTTGACAGCCTCTTTTTCTTAATATCATCTTCAAGAGATTCATCATACTCTCCAGCATGGTCAGTAGCTATAGATTGTTCTGACACAACCTTAGCTATCTTAAATTTTACAAGATAGCCTGATCCACCATCTTCATCACCAGAATCACCATCAAGTGTTCGCTTCTTAGGAATCCGTTTGCTCTTGCGAACAAGGTCTGAAGATGGTGAAACATCATGCTTATCTTGGTGATGTTTGTGCCCATCAGAATCCTAAAAACAAAAGATGGGACTATCTTACTCAAAATGAATTAAAAGCTCAGCTGTGAAATTGCCAATTATATTATACCATTAATTACATGTGGATGTTGCAAAGTCATGGGCAACCAAAAAAAAGAGACACTAACATGGTGCAGTGAAATGACAATAACGAACACCCAGTGCAATATCTAGGTTATAATTGTATCAATCTTAGTTGCATATTGGCAAAAAAATGCATGGCGACTAAGTGATTCAAGCTTTAAAAAATAGCATCGAAGTAAGAAGTGATGAGTGAAAGCATCTCATGCACCATTTATGAGTAAACTACTCAGGAATTTAAGCGATGGTTGGGCACATCTTCCACAAGACCCATGCATAAATCAAAGATCAGTTCACATGAAATTGTGAAGATATGATTATTGCAACAAAATAAGGTAAAGCATTGAATACACGAGAAGGCCACAATTTCACAACAATTTCCTTCCCCAATTAAATGCAGATAACAAACCTTTTGCTTATGCCGGTGAGAAGAGCCATCTGATGTGCCGAGAGTGCCACCATCACTTGCCTCTTGGATATTTTTTGTATGCAGAGGTCGAGTAAGCCCGCTAACCTTGAGCTTTACTTTTCTCAAACCTGGCATACTAGTAGTGTCTTTTGGAGGCAAATGCTGGCCATCAGGGGATCCAGAGTTTCTTGTGCAAGCAAGAGCCAGGACCCCCTCATTAGTATGCTTGCCATCCTTTGATTTGCTGCTCTTATTTTGTCCATCATGGTCTCCTGCAGCTCTATCATCTCTCTTTATCTTCCTGGGCGCGTCACTCCTGTGTGGTACGGATCCCTTAGCCTCAGGACCATTGAGGTACAACTCCTTCCGCCGATGCCCACTGCCCTCAACGCCAGCATCATCTTCCGGGGAGATGCTCCGCGACGGCGTGCACGAGAGGTCCTTGAACTCACTAATGAGCTGCTCCTTCGATCTCGGCTTCCTTGAAGCAACACTCCTGGGCCTCTTCAAAACTGCTTCCGCCGCATTCAGTGGAGGGTTGCCATGCCCCTCCATTACAGGACACCCTGATCTCCCAAATCAGGCGCCTACCGACTTAGCTACCCGTGGTACCTGCGTGGTAATCAAGCACGCCATTACAACCATGATTCGGAAACAAGTCTCAATCAGCACACAGAAACATACGGTGACCAGAGTCCTCATTGCCGGAACACTAAAAGTCTATGCTAAAATCGTAGTACTACATATTTAATCAACGAGATGCAGCCCCCCAAACATGGCCGGCCAAGAAAGCGATAGCATCAGCGGATAGACCCCGTACGGAATTCAACAGAGAACCCGACCAAACTAACCAAACCCCGAAATAATCATATATAACCACCAACCTAGAGCGAAACAGCGCGAGGAATCAAAACCTCGCGGCATAAACCCCTGGAGATTATTCAAAACCCTGCGAAACCTTAACGATGAGGACCAACCAAACCGAACAGCGGAGAGGAACCCCCCAAGCAAGCGAGCAGCCCAGGCAGCCACGCCACCGCCGCAGCGACTAGCCACAAAACCCTAGAGCAAACAGGATTACAGGCTACTCACCTCAATCCAGCAGGAGCCGCCCGCCCCGGCGGCGGCGGCGGAGGCGGCGAGTGGCGGAAAGGAGGAGGAGGAGGAGGGGGAGCTAGGGTTAGGGTTCGGCGGGGGGGAGTAGGGTATTGGGCTGGGCCCCGTGGCGACGATGAGGTGAGGGGGATTTGGGGGGGAAGGAGAGCGAGGAGGGGGGGTGGGGGTTGGGGGGGTCTCGTGGTGGAAGGGACGCGTAGTTTCTCTCATCTCTCCCGCTCCGCTTCGCGCTGCTGCGCACGCGCCCCGACGCCGTTGCGTGCCTCTCTCCCTCCCTCCTTCCTCCGTCCGCCTCACTCTCTCTCCGGATGAGATCAACTGAAAATAGGAAGCAAACTTCCTAATGAAACTAAGCAGCAAAGAAGGAGCAAATTTTTGAGTATTTTAAAAACTGCAGCAAGTTTTTTAATGAAAAGCTTTTAGAATAATTAAAATATAATTAAATTGTAATAAATAAGTAACATTGTAAGTTTATAACTATACGGTAACTACGATATAACTTATATACGATGTATTCAACTATAGTTTGGTTGACTAGCACCGAAATCTTACACGTGACGTGTGTGAAAATTTCTTTATAGCAGTTTTTTTTCCTTCATGCACAAATCTTAAGGGCAGAAATAACTTGCGGGAGTTTTCTAGCAATTCTGGTTTTTTTCTCTCTTTTTGTTTTGTGTTGCTTATTGTCGTTTCTCTCTTTTTTTTTTTCCATTTTCTCCCCGTATGTGTGTTGGCCTATTGGGAGCCTCTACGTATGCCCCGAGCAGTGTGGGAAATGAGTCATGTGATCTTGCGATGCGTGTCCGAATAAGTCAAACCCGTTATTGTCTTCAAGGGCGAAGGCAAGTATAGAGTAGTTAGGGCTTGAGCCTTATACTTGCCTTCAAAATCATATATAAATTGTGTTAAATTACCTTGTAATTTTAAGGAGAAATCAACGATCCATTGATTGAGTCCTAGGTTAGCGCTAGTCTGTACTCCCTCCGTCTTAAAATAAGCGCAGCCATAAATTTACGTGTCCAATTTTGACCGTCTGTCTTATTTGAATTTTTTTATAATTAGTTTTTTATTGTTATTAGATTATAAAACATAAATATTACTTTATACGTGACTTATGTTTTTTAGTTTTTTCAAAAAAAAATAAATAAGACGAATAATTAAAGTTGGACACGGAAACTCATGACTGCGCTTATTTTGGGACGGAGGGAGTAGCAATTTCTGGCTCTGCCACTGATTGTCTTGACGCATGGCAATTTGTCAAAATTACGCATATATTATATATACATTGGATTACCCAGGCCAAACGATCTCAGTACGTAGGTTTACATTTGGCCTGGGTTTATTTTTGGTATAGCAAACATTCCTCAAATTACCTATTACGCCTATGATTAGTATGATTGTGTCCGGATTGTTTCGCTGTATAGCAGATAATTACTATAAATTGCGAGGAGAACAGTAAATCAACGTCATGGGAGCAGCATTTTCACTTTAGCACTTTGATCTCGTTCATACATTTCCATTTCGGAAGAAAAACAAGAAGATCCTAATGCAATTGCCTAGGATCCAATTACATTAGGAAGACGGCCATATTTCACAAGGAGATACATTAATAGTTGCAAAACGTACCTCTAATTAGGCCGAGTTTAGATCCAAAGTTTTTCTTTAAACTTCCAACTTTTCCATCACATCAAAACTTTTCTACACACAAAATTCTAACTTTTCTGTCACATCGTTCCAATTTAACCAAACTTCCAATTTTTACGTGAACTAAACACACCCGTATCATGTTAGAGCCAATTCTAATTAATCCATTCACACTTAAAACAGTAGCAACGTTCTAGTATACTTCTATTACAGAGGATAAACAGTAGAGTAACACGGCTACTCTGAATGCAAACAGCTGATCACTGCAGAATCAATCAGTCCATGCCACGCTGCGCTACACCCTGACAAAGAATATGCTCAGCTCCGTCCCGCCGCCGGCGCCGGCGCCGGCGTCGCCGTCGGGGTTGACCATGTAGAACGACTCCGAGTCCTTGCTCCCGGCGACCCTGTCGAAGCCGGCGCGCATGTACGTCACCTCGCCGTCTCCCTCCGCCCCGGCCGGCTCGGCCAGCACGTCCCCGGGCAGCACGCCGGCGCCGACCGACACCGTGCTCAGCAGCTGCATCACGGCGAGGTCGCCCTCCGACGCCTCCCGCCTCACCGCGTACCCGACGCGCCGCCCGTTCACGTACGCCGTCCACATGGCCTCCTCCAGGAGGCTCACGCTCGCCTGCTCCGGCGGCGCCGACGGCGACTCTTGGGCTCTTCTCGCACTCCAGCGCGACGCGGACGTGCCCGCCGCCGGTGGAGATCTCCTGCATCAGCTTCGCCGTCGGCACGCCGAGCTCGAGCACGAGGACGGGAGGCTGCCGGGCCGCTCCTGGACGGCGAGGGTGATGCGCGCGCGCCGGTGGCCGTAGAACGTCCCCGTCACGCGCGGCCCGCCGCCGGCGTGCCCGTCGTGCGGCCTGTTGTGCCGCCGCGGGAGCGCGGACGACGGGCGGCACGCGGCGGGCGCCACGAACGGGAGCGACCGGAGCAGCGCGCGGATGGCGCGGAGCGCCCGCGACGGCCTCCGCCCGCGGCGGGCGGCGCGCGCTTCTGCTTCTGCTGCGCCTGGGACGACGGCTGCCGGAGCGTGATCTCGGGGCGCGGCGTGCGCGGCGTGGCCGGCGGCGGCGTGGCGGGCGGCGCCCTCCCCCTCCCCGGCGTGTGCGGCGAGGCCGGGATCGCGCACTGCGGGGTGGTCGCGACGGCGGCCACGGCCCGGGCGTCGGTGTCCCGCCGGCCGTCGGGGAGCGCGGCGGCGTCGCGCGCGACAGAGGGCTCGACGGCGTCGTGCGCGACATGGCGCGCAACCTGTGGTCAGGGAGAGCGGGAAAAAAGACGTGCGACAAAAGTGGCCACGGATTCTTATATACCGGGAACGCGACATGATGGCATGCACGTTGGTAATATTGTAGCCAAGATACTTCGCGATTTGCCCATGTAGAATTGTATTGTTAGATAGATACCTGCAGAGTTTGACATCTGCTATGGATTGTTGTTCGTGCAGCGCACTTGCATTACGCCGACAGGAAGTATAATGAAATCAAAGCGTAACATTTCTAAATATTGGGCAATCTTCTCAATGATTTCCCAGTATCATAGACAAAATCAGAACATGACTCATTTTTCTTTGTTATTTCCTGAATCATGGTACACGCATGAATGGCAGCTTATAGTTTATACTTGATAAAATGGGTGCAACCACAGATCAACTCATCATTTCATCAAGCATGTTCAGCAGAATATAATGCCAGCTCCACTTGACATGACGAAGGTTCAAGTCGAACAGATACACATATTCCCTGTTTAGAATATTAATCAACAGTTTAAGTGACAACTGATGTCACTGACAAAGTGAGGATGGACTTTCATCAGTGTACAGACAGACACTCATTCAAGGTGAATTGATAATTTGGTACAGCTATGTCTTATGGTGCTTCCAATGCTGGAGTAGTTTCATCCATGCAAAGCCTATTTCTACATTAGCAGCACGAAGGATAGTCACGCTCAAGGTACAAACTACATCTCACCACACTCGCTTATGACACATGCGAGCTTCGGTCGGTTGTTTGGTCCAGTTGCAACATTCTCGATCTTCCGCACAGCAAGCATACCATCCCCTAGCACCCTCTGAAATGATTTAACATGACAACAGAGAGTTATTTAATTCGAATGGTGGTAGGCTAACAGGGTAAGTAGTACTAATATAGGTAAAAATACCACCTAGCCTGAGACTAGCACATTACTGCTAAGAACCATTCAAACACATTTTTTTTACTGGGGCATATGCCCTTTTTCCATAATCTCAAAAGTACAGCAACTAAACTTTTTCATGTTACCAGGCATATATTTACTCTGTAAAAAAACATAGTGTAGACAAGTACATGCTGTTGGAATGTTGCTCAGAAAGCACAAAGCAATCAAAATGAGGGAACTTACCCCAAAAACCACATGCTTGTTGTCCAGCCATTCACATTTTGCACAAGTTATAAAGAACTGCGACCATAAGATAGAAGATAATGTTTTCAGGGTTACTGTAACTGAAAAGAAACCTGGAAATGGATATTGCTAATTTTGTATAGAGAACAAAATACAATCCCAAAACAGTACCCCCAGCCCTTAGAAGATTGCAAAACTGGATGGATAAAAAATCTACAGCCATGCAGAAAAAAATAGAGCAGTTATCAAAAGAAGTACCTGAGATCCATTAGAGTTTACCCCACTGTTGGCCTGCAAAAAGATAGGATGGTTTTTTACATCTAGAAAATAAAACCAAATATATCATCTAAAATAAATCAAATTACTGTCTTGCAGTGCAGGAAACATGCACATAAAAGTTCTAAAAAACAGAATGGATGTAGAAGTAGCTAGTTACACCGAAACAGATAAAATATAGATTAATAACAACATAAGGCGGTTGGCCAGGCAAATGTTCTAAAAGTAAACAATACAATTGGGTCAGTCACCACCATCCATGTCTTGTTCTAATTTGATGTAAGACCTAACCTATGCAAATTTCAATGTTGGGAAGAGTAGATTGGAAATAGTGTCTGTAAAAACAATTTGCCACATTTAGATAATTAACTTCAGATACCTCATTTTGCACATAATTGTGCATCAACTATCTGCAGGTTTCCAGAGCACAAGAGGCTCTGCTTACCCAATGACCTTGCCAGACACCAAAGGCATTAACAGATGAAAACTAAGAATTTGTTTTTTTTTTAAAAAAGAAAGCAATGAGTCCAAGGAAATTATCTGCAAACATAGCTAAACCACAAAACACTAGATATAGTTGTCCTGCAAACAAGATTATATTAGAGAGGTAATATTTTCTAACAGTATTTCAATTGAAAATCAGGTGGAGAGGAATAATACCATAGAAAGTAGCCCAGGACCAGTATGCTTTGCTATGAAGTTCTCATCATCAAATTTGGTGCCATAGATTGATGTGCATCCAGTACCATCCCCCTAAGGACATCAAAACAGAGCTTTAATTTATTTTTAATATCACATGAATCAAATCCAAGTATGGAGATTGCTGAATAACAGTTCATCGCCCAATGCTTGATAAAAGATAACATCAAAGCGTGCAATAGTAGATGCCTTTTGTTATAAATCCACAGGATTAGTTAGTTAGTCCTATGAAAACACCAGGTTAAAGCTATTATGCTAGGTGACATGATTGACACTTGAAGCAAAGTTTAGCACACGAACCTTCATATAGTCACCTCCCTGAATCATGAAATCTTTGATCACTCGATGGAACTGACAACCCTTGTATCCCTGTGGTAAACCTGATTTCCTGCAATCCAGTGACGAAGCTTCTATGATTGAACAATGGATGTGATAGTAATTCAATATGGGTGAAGCTTGTGCAATTTTGCCTAAATCACATAATCAAGTAATCATTGTACTGAAAAAAAATGCAAGCTCAGTTTCCTGCCAATTACAACAATCGCAGACAACGGAAGTATAATAGATGTCAAATTAGAATTACTTGTGTCCAAAAGCTACTCGACCAGTACCAGCAATATAACCTACTCCCTCCGTTTCACAATGTAGGACTTTCTAGCATTGCCTACATACATATAGATGTTAATGAATCCAAATACATACATATGTCTAGATTCATTAACATCTAAATGAATGTGGGTAATACTAAAAAGTCTTATATTGTGAAACAGAGGAAGTAGCTACCAACTATCTTCATCGAAGATCCACTACTATAGTGTAAAGCAATTCTATGACAATATCATACTCCAACGAAGCTAAACATTTAAAGCTGTCAAGACAGTCCATGCCGAAGAAATTAACAGCAAATGCTTGGCCATAGCCATCAACCAATCGCCGGGGCTCCCTACCTGTGTTCACCAGTGCAGAACTGCCTGAAACCAAACAAACAGATGAAACGAATCAGTGAGATCCATCAAAAGCAAACACATCAGAAGCAGGATTAAACAGATGGAACCTAGGGTTTAAGGCGAGCGAGGGCTCTGGGTCAGTACCGGAAGTTCTCCGCCGTCTTGGGGACGATGTCGGCGAAGAGCTCCATCTTGATGCGGCCGGCGGGGATGGACCCGATGGTCACGTCGAAGAACACCACCGGGTTCTTCGGGTTCGGCGGCCGCAGGTGCCAGTCCACCGACGACGCCGCCGCCGCCGACGGCGGCGTGGGCCCCCGGCAGAGATCGCCGCTCCCCCGAGGACGCCATGCCCGTGCTCGAACTCTCAAGCTTCGCACGCGGCGGCGGCGGCGGCGGCGCGCGGTCGAGAGGCGGGAGGGAAGATGCCGGTGGCCTGTGCGCCAAGATTCGTGCCACGAAGCTTCGAGACAAGATGACTCGGATTCACACTGACATGTGGGGGCCCACATGTCGGTTGCCTAAGTCGGCAACCTCCAAAAGGCAAAGGAGAGGAAGAGATGACGCGG
>CM020184.1:16331463-16363026 GCA_009805545.1 Oryza longistaminata | reverse complement strand
AAATCCTATAGGAAATTTTCCTATTTGGCCCTTTGATTTAAAGGATTGAAGCTTTCTAAATCCTATGAAATTCCTATGGAATGGCACATTGTATGTGGATTTTGGAGGAAATTTAGCAAGAGCTCCAATCTCTTGGAAAATTTCCTTTGAGTCTATCTCTCTCATCCGATTCCTACGTTTTTCCTGCGCACCAATCAAACGACCATTCCTGTGTTTTTCCTGTGTTTTGCAATCCTCTGTTTTACACTTCAATTCCTGTCAGAATCCTGTGTTTTTCCTATTCCTCCGTTTTGCAATCCTCTGTTTTACATTTCAATTCTTAGAAGGATGACATTATAAACCTGTCCAATCAAACCTAAAAGTTATAACTAATAATACATTAAGAAAGAATGGGATTTAATACATGAAAATGGAATTAATAGATTTATCAGGTAAATGCTTCCACACGGTTATATTTTCATGAGTTTTCTAAATATATAATTACAAAAAGTAATTATGAGATATATGTACTGGAGACTGTATCACTATCCAAAATAACAAGTAAAAGAAACATAAATACAATAGCATTTTTAAGCGACTTTGACACCTAACACTACAATAATATCGACCGAGATGGGATTGTTATGCGGGTCCAACAATCGTCACATCATATGGTGTTAATATCCATTTAATGCTACTACCTCGTCATATTAGAGATGTGTATAGGATACAATCTTATTAAGAATGTGTTCCATACATTTCTAGATTTCTACTTCCTCCGTTTCACAATGTAAATCATTTTAGCATTTTCCGCATTCATATTGATATTAATGAATCTAGACATATATATCTAACTAGATTCATTAACATCAATATGAATATGAGAAATGCTAGAATGACTTACAGTGTGAAACGGAGGGAGTATATTTTAGGACGAAGTGAGTATAGTATTAGAGCTTACAGTTGCTAGTGCATTGAATTTGAATTGAACACAGAAATTAAAGGAAGTGCACTGATTTACCAGGCGGTTTGAATCTTCTTGGCCAAGTGGAATCTGAAACTGCGGGATGCGATACTCCTTCATCCTCCAGTGTGTCGCCTTCCCTCTCGGCTGATGGCCGAGCGCGAGCGTGAGGCTGTTCACCCTGCCGATCACCTCGCCGTCGTCGTCCACGACGTCGGCCTCCGCGCTGTTAGACTTCCAGTACCCCACCGCCGTCGTCTTGATCCCCCTCGCCGGCCGGACGCCGCGCTCCTTGTACCGGCTCCTCGGCGAGAACACGTACCACGCTCCGTCCAAGCTCTTCCCGAGCCCAAGATCACCTGAAAAGAGAAAAAAAAGTTATATTCGTGTTCGTCATGAAGAACAACCATAGAGTGATCAATTTGTTGGGATCGATCGATCCATCTGACCATGGAGTTCGTCTAGGTTCAACTTGCAGACGTCCAATTGCTTGATGATGATGATGTTGGTCGGCGTGGCGTCGCCGAGGGTGTATTTTGGTTTGAGGAAGTGGATGATGAGTTCTTGGTCGGTAGGCGTGAACCGCACTCCGGGGACGTCGGAGTACGGGAACACCGGCCGATCCGCATCGCCGACATCGCCGTGTCGGGGAACAATGGCGAGAGCGGATGTAGCTGCAGGTGGCTCGCCACCGCTTCCTCCACGCTGTTCTTGCTTCTCTGGTTGTCATCTTCTTGGTTGACGTCGTCGTTGCGCTGGGCTGTAATGGCGGGAGCGGTTGTAGTTGGTGGCGGCGGCGGCGGCGCCGAGTGCGCTCGGGATGCGGTGGCGCCGCGGGGTCGGCCGCGCCCGCGAGCGCGGTGGCGGCGGCGGCGGTGTTGCGGCGTCGGCGCTTGGCAGGTTCTTGCGGCGGCGCGTCTGGAACAACGGCATGGTTGCTGCCAGAGGTGGCGGCGAGCGGCGACGAGTGCACGGGAGCCGCCATGGCCACGCCGGCCGGCTGGTGGTGGTGGTAGTACTGCATCTTCATGGCCGGCGGCGGGAAGAAGCGGCGGCCGGCGACGGCGGGAAGATGATCTTGTTGGTAGGCGTACCCTGGATTGGCTTCGAAGAAGGTGGTTGGTTGCGGTTGCCATGAACACTGCTGCTGCGGCGGCAAGGACGAGGAGGAGGAGGAGGAGGAGATCATCGCCGGCGAGGCCGGACTTACCGGCGACGACGTCGATTGCGTGTTTGATGCGTAGGAGCCCGCCGCCGAGTGGTATGGTGAGTAGTGGTTTGCCGGCAGAGGAGCTCGGACGGTGGCCATTGCCGGCGGAGGAGCTTGGACGGTGGCCGCGGCGACCTCGCCGGCGACAGGGTTGATGGCTGCCATGGCAGTGATTCACCGTTTGTCTAACGCTTACTTAATCTGCGCCTGTTATAAAACTAGTTTTTTTTTCTTCTTTTTGGCTTTTTGGAATATAGTTAATAGAGTTGTATTTTAATTACAACTCTGTTTTTACTTATTAGTAGTGTTTTGGGATACGTCTCCAACACTATAACATGAAAAACATTAATATTGTGATTGGTTCATTTGTGTGGCATTTGCTTGGACCTTTGCGGCTAATGATCTTTACTATCTTCCACATTTTTTCTCTTCTGTTTTTAGGTAATGTATAGTATGGCAGATGCTTCAAATTAAAGATGTGCGCCTTTCTCTTCTATACTAGTCCTCTGTTCCATAGAGTATTTGAGGTGAGTGAAGCCAAATGGCACACAATATATGTTCAGACTAGGATGCCTTATTTTTTTTTTGTGAGCACAAGATGGCATGAAATACTTATGATGAAATTGGGTTTTGAGTTGAATCATTTTTATATAATGGAATCATATTTCAATATTTTGTGATGCTTCAACTAGAATTTAGTAGTCAAAATCGACATTGGATGTAGCAATATGATGGGGTGATTTTTATAAGTGTTCTGTTCACAAATCCAAATCCTTCCAATGAATTGTGTGAAATGGTCGGAAATACTTTGTACAACACAAAATCTTGACTCCTACATCTCACCAATTAAAGAACAAATTCTTTATTAGATGCCCCAAAGAAAAATACATGGTTTGATATGATCCGTAGGGTCGATCTTATCGAATGAACCATATCACAAGTTGGATCTCCAGTTTCAACGTGTTGTTACCCTAAATTCCTTCGGTTTAGTCTATAGCTGATTTTCTAATTAACAAGTTTTGGTTTCCCACACAATGTATTTTTTTTCCTCGATTCCATTCAGTCAGCAGACATAAATAGCTCAAGCTAATTTTATTTAAGTGACGTGAATTCTACGTACACTTGATCAACAAGCCCAAACAATTCATTTCATAAAAATTCCAAAACATTTTTTCTCCTTACTAGGACCAGTGAGTGAGTGACAATGAACATACAATAGTGGTGTTTTTTTTCAAAAAAAATAATGCTCGAATTTACATATCGTAAAAAAAACACTTTATTTCAAGAAAAGAAACTTGCAATTTATGGGGAAAAAAAGATGTAATTCCAAAAAGAAAAAGAAAGTTTGGTAGAGACCAAAAAAGAAAAAGAAAACTCAATAGTAGGGTGAGACGCGTTCATTTGACGCGACCCGCACAAAGGTTGGCTCTCCCTCGTTTCCCTTCCCTCGCATAAATAAAAGCGCGCACCACCGCCACAATCCCTCCCTCCTCCCCAACCCATCGCTCCCCCCCTCCACCCGTCTCCTCCGTCTCCGGCGCCGGCGCCGGCGGGCTCGCCCCCCCGCGATTCGTGCACTCCGATCAGGTGACCGGATCCCCCTCCCCTCCCCTCCCCTTCCTTTCACCCTCCTGGGATCCGAAGTTGTTTTGTCCTTCCTCTTTACCCGAGGCGAGATCTAGGCGAGCTCGATTCCGGTGAGGGGGAGGCATTTCGCCGAGCGGGAGATCTCTGTGGGTTGCGTTGTCCATTCCTGCGCCGGTGGCGTCGTAGATCCGGCCGCGGATCTCGTGCTCGGCTTTGTAGATCGCGCGCGTTGAGGTCATGGGGTTACATGGATTTTCGATTGGGAGGTGGATCTGGTGCCAGGATGGTGGATCTAAGCTGCGTGGACGGGAGGAGGCTGATGCCGCGTTTGCTTGTTGTTTGCAGAGGCGAGGCGGGAGAAGAGATGGGGCTCACGTTCACCAAGCTGTTCAGCCGGCTCTTCGCCAAGAAGGAGATGCGGATCCTGATGGTGGGTCTTGACGCGGCCGGAAAGACCACAATCCTCTACAAGCTCAAGCTCGGCGAGATCGTCACCACCATCCCCACCATCGGTGAGCACCGTGCTGCTGCATGTGCACCGCGTCTTGATTTATATCTTATGTATGAGGTTAGGGAAAACCTGGTGTAGCCTAGCCTATCACCTGATTATTAGCATTCTGATATCATTGGTAGCTAGCTTGAGTGAAAACTTCACAAAAATAACCAGCAGAATGTAGACATCAATGTTGAATTGTTTTTTTTTCATTGGATATCGGTGCTTTAGATGCATGTAGTTCCAAATTAATGCTGGGTAAAGAGGATTCGGATATAGTATTTGTTGTGACGGGTCATGGTGGTACTTGTGATATTCCCACTTGAATCACATTGTGTGTTAGTATTGGATGCATTTCTTATTTACCATATATGCCAATTTTGGGTGTCATTGGCATTCTGTAGTTATGATCATTATGTTAGGATAGTCATTATTCTTCATTCCGTTGTCCTTTGTGATAACATCATAACATATCTGTAGTTATATGTTCATTTAGGATAGACAAGCCGACATTAGTCAGATATAGATATGTTATCACAAAGGACAACAGACTGAAGAATAATGACTATCCTATATTGTGTTTGTCGATATCAATAATGACAACCTGCAGATGCTTGCCAATTTTTTTTCTCCATATTGATTTACTCCATACACAGGATTCAATGTTGAAACCGTGGAGTACAAGAACATCAGCTTCACCGTCTGGGATGTGGGGGGTCAGGACAAGGTATTATGATGCCATGTATTTAAAAACTGTGCCCATCATGTGATATTGCTGATTTTCTCGACAGATAAGTTCATATTGTTTAGCATATAATTTCACTACTTCTTCTGGAAAGTATAGCCTTTGTTATTTCTTGAAAATCTGCATGATTTTCTTGAACTGTGTCTTACTCCTACTTTCATGAAAACAGATCAGGCCTCTGTGGAGGCATTATTTCCAGAACACCCAGGGTCTCATCTTTGTTGTGGACAGCAATGATAGGGACCGTGTTGTCGAAGCCAGGGATGAGCTCCACAGGATGCTGAACGAGGTAAAATTCTTTTGCAATACAACCCCTTATCATGCAATTAGCACAGGGTAATTTGAAGTTCATTATGAATCATGAAATCACAGCTTGAAACATTTCCAACATATTGTTTTGAACTTGTATATATTTTACTGCTAGGAACATTTTAATTTTTCTTACGTTGTTTCTTAGCTTAAGACTAAGCTCTATGGTCTGGAATTGTTCTTTGCTCATGGAAACTGTTTGTGTTCTTACAATTTACATGGCACTGATTGCAGGATGAGTTACGTGATGCTGTGCTGCTTGTCTTTGCTAACAAGCAAGATCTGCCAAACGCTATGAATGCTGCTGAGATCACTGATAAGCTTGGACTGCACTCCCTTCGCCAGCGACACTGGTACTTGCGCAACATTAACTGTTCTTTTCTGCAAATTAAAATTATTAGAAGAGCTGCCAGTTTCATTAGCTCATTTCCGTCCAACCTAGTATTTGAAATGCAGCCATGGTTTTTTACTTTGTATTAACAAGAAGTCTATTTCTGATATTTGGCTTGGTTTTGCTAGTACTAATCTTAACTTCCTGATCTGGCTGACAGGTATATCCAGAGCACTTGTGCTACAACAGGTGAGGGATTGTACGAGGGCCTGGACTGGCTGTCCAGCAACATTGCCAGCAAGGTATGAGGAGTTAAGATTTGTTAATAGAAAAAATTGCCCTAAGATCATATTTCTTCTGCCCATTCTTATGGAAGTAATACCATTTTTTGGTTGGCTCGCTCATCTAGTGTGTTTTACGTTCTTTGCAGGCCTAAATTTTAACAAGATTTGCATAAGCTAGGGGAGCTTTGGATGGATCGATGGGTATTTAGGGCTGTGGTTGCTATCCCAATATGTAAGGTGTAATTCCGGAGCTCAATAGTTATTGAGCTTTGGTTATGATTTCACAGTTAAATGGTCTACTGTACTTTGAGCCTTAATATGTTTCTGAATTAAACAGCTATTAAATTGAGTTCCGTTGAATTATTCTGCTTTGGGTGGTCCTCTGTCTCTCTCATCTGCCGTATCCGACTATGTATATGTGTACTGCAAAGTACGCGGTACGGCTAATTGTTTCTGTACTCTTCGTTACGGCTAGACGTTTGTCTCGAGGTATTACTCTCGTAGTAAGAGAAGATAATAATAGGCAATAAACTTGTTTGTATGCTTATATAAAGGAGAAAAATTCGGACCATCGTTTTGCGAAACAATGAAAAGTAATTTATGAATAAAACTTTTATATACGTGTTCTTAGCGATCTAAAAGCAAAGGTTGAAAAATAAACTTTAATAAAAAAACTTTAAAATCAACTTAAATTTAAGATCAAAAATTTAAATTTTGGCTAATAAGTATAAAAAAAAGATAAGACCTATTGGTTCTCATGTAAGAGCTAGCTCTACACAGCTTTAAAAACAAAGCTAATCTTATAGTCTAACGTATTGTTCATGCTAATTCTAATATAAGCTAGCTATACTATGAAACTTGCTCTAATGCTGTCAAGGCTCACAAATCACGATACTTCGAACGGTTCGTACGTTGACAAAAGAACGTTCTCACAAATCATCTCGCCCCGGATTTTGACTTTTTCTTTTTTTACTGTTTGACCACTCGTATTATTAAAAAAATTTAAAATTATTATTATTTTTTACTTACATCCAAAGTACTTTAAACACAACTTTTCGTTTTTTATATTTGCACAAATTTTTTGAATAAGATAAGTGATCAAACAATGGAGTACTAGTACAAAATTCGTACCTGCTATTTTTTCTTAGCGTTTTAGCGGTACACGGTTTGTCGTGAACTTTTTTATTCCTACTAGTATTTCAGTAAACGGTTTGTCGTGAGCGCAAGAAGCGGGGGTAAATATGAAAAATCCGTTGGAATGGAAATAAGGCGAATTCGAAAGATCGATCACAGCAAAATGGGTATACACAGAAGGCCATCATAAACTGTTGCTAACGCAACGGGGGATGCGCAAGAATCAGTAGTCCTCAACACAGAAGAAGCACACCAGTCCAGCAGTAGCCCATGAGGTGCTGGATGCATCAACTGCTCGTGGCAGATGTATAGCCTTGCGAGCACGTTCGGGTTCCTGCCAAGGAAATCCTACATATCTAGACACAGGTAGTTAATGGCAACTAGAGTTCTGTCCGAATCAGCCGTGTGCTTCGGCGTGGAATGAATCTTGCCTGATCGCTGAGCCGCCCAAAAATTGCATCCCCGAACTGCAATCACATCAGCGAGGCCTTCAATAGATGAGTGCACTCGCCACTCCTAAGCTGCGACCTCCGGGTCTTGTTTTTCCGGCTCTTCTGCTTCTGATATTAGTGAGGCTGACTCCGGGTCCTGTTCTTCCTCCTCCTCTTCTGCTGCTGATATTAGTGAGGCTGACTGGATCTTCCCAGCATGTTCCAGCCTCATCAGAATGACTCCCCTGGCACGGAGCAAAATTCAGTCGCAGTCAGAAATAGGAAAAACAAATATTGCTGGTTTGCATGAGAAAATAATTGATGAAACTGAACATACAACTTCTTTAGAGAAATTATTCATACGATGATCCACTTTAAATAATCTATGTGGTTTAACACTAGTCTTATGAAGGGGAGTTAGGATTTGTCCCATCACCTCATGTCTTATTTTCATTCATTTTTTTTTATCTTTACCTTTTTTTAATAAACTTATGGTTGTATGTCTTGTGACAAAAGACAGATATAATCCATTTCCATTATCTTAAAAAAATGATGATCTACTTTGGTTTTGAAACACCAAGAAGATAAGGAAAAAATGATGATGATGCTTGACTGTGGAGGCAGAGGCGGTCATTATAGTTCTGCAGAAAACAGTACCGTAAAACATAGAGTAGTTTACCTTGCGGAACGAGACCGGATGGATATATCTTTGACTTTGATTCTGTTTACAGTACCACTCTGGCTAACTAAAACTACCTGTTCGTCACTTTCACCGTCATCTATTATTAAATTCATTAACAAGCAAACATGTTAACATACAGCTTGTATATTGTTGGAGCGACAAATAAAAGCAGCAGATGTATAAGAAGGCTACCAGTAAGTGAAAATCCAACAACAAATACAGCAGCTAAGCTACAGTCTGGTGGAAGCTGCAAATGAAACAGCACACTGTCAAGTACTCCATCAAAGTCAAAATCATGATTTAACATGTGTCTGAAGTACTTTGCAGATAGACGTACATGCTAACATGCATATGCTTTTAGTATGATATAAGAAACTATAAGTTGCACCGTGTAGATCAACATTTCAATAAGAGCTCACAAAGTATTCTGTATCAATAGTACTGATGGATAGTTTGAATGCGTAATATATGAAGATTGGATCAACGTGGTAGAGAAGAAAATCTATTATACCTTGTAGCCTTGCAAGCCTACTCTGTTGAAATTTCCTTGCCGGAATGCATTTAGGGGCACACGCTTCCCAATACCATTATCAGCTATGAAAAGCAGCCATGGCGGACTCAAATCTCTGACTCTAAAGAAGCATTGGTAATTGGAAGATAATTTGGTCAGTACTTTAGTGCAGGAACTACCCAAACCATGCAGACAAACCACACTGGCCTTATTAATTGTTGCGAAGCAAGACAATTTCCCAAATATTGGTCTACGTTAACAAGTATATTTTTGGCAGTAAACAGTTGCTTCATCAATTAAATTTTCAGCAGACATGAAATGAATGATGGCCATTTTTCAAGAATGCTAAATTCCTTTAGTCCAGGCATATATAATAACTGCACATAATTTCTCATATTAAATGTCTTTTAAAAAAATCTGTCACTTTTATCAATTCCATCTGTCTGATGTGCTAAGTCCTAATCACCACTCCAATGTCTGGATGATACAACCTGCTGTAAGTTTCAGGCATGTTATGCGACGTTGCTGGAATTATATCCATGGATGCCATCTTGTCGCCTTCCTTTAGCTTCATTGCCAGGACGCCCCTTGTTTTCCTTCCAAGGGCGCGAAGCTGGGACATTGAATAAAGATAAATATACCAAATGAAATATCGCCTATAAGGATAAATACAAAAGGCAAGCAGATAGATTCCCCACTTTCAATAGATTTGGATATTGCATAGTTAATGAGAAAAGAAGGGGAACAGGAGAGCTCACAATTCATGAACCCACAGAATAAGGATGCATATAATTGTATCCTACCTTGTTGCATGTATTAACTATAACCATCCCATTTTGTGAAGCCAAAGCAACAAGGTCGTCATCCCCACAACGACGAACCCACTTCAGCTCATCACCAGGAGCCTAAAGATTTAATATATTAAACTGTTTATCAAAATTCAAAACACCAATATAAATGTGATAAGGAAAATGCGCAAACAAATGAGAGAGTACCAGTTGAATTGAAATGATCCCAGAAGTCCTGATTGCTGAGAAAGCATTAAGAGGAACTTTTTTGATATAACCGTTAACGGTCAGCATCACAAGATACTGATCTTCACCAAATTCATTTACAGGAATGATGGAGGTTATTCTCTCCCCATCGGACAAAGAAAGCAGCTGAACAATGATAAAATCAGAATAATGATCAATATCATCTGGTAAGATACTGTAAAGCAAACTAACATCCATCACTATACCTGTACCAGTGGAGTTCCAGTCGCAGCTCTTGTGCATTCAGGTATCTTATAAGCACGTGCTGAGTATACTATTCCCTTGTCACTGAAGCAAACGACAGCCAACACCATTCAGTTACATGATATCATAAAACAACAAAATGTAACATTAGAATAAGCACATGCAAATGGCATACAAACATGCAAAGTATTTGGAGTTTCAACATGCTCTTGGTTGATAGATTGAAATTTATGTACAGTTAATTAGCTGTCACATTTTCAGCTGAGCAGTAAGAAACTTATTAGGATGAACTTTCAGGGGTGTTCATCCCAACATGAATACAGTAACATAATTCACTAGAAACTATATTGTAGCAACTACGGATTTATCTAGTGAGAACTAATTTATAATCTTTACTTAAATCACTTACATTCACCCTCCAGGTTTTGGGAAACAAGAAATATTTTGGCATAGAATCACCTCCATTCTAATATGCTGGAAGATTTAATGATCAGAATGCCTTTCAGACTGCATACCTGAAGTAAAGGACATGATCATGTGTCTGGCAGACAATGAAATCGGATGTATTGTCGTTCATTCGCATCTTTCCAACAGATTTTCCGATCGTTCCCCGGTTTTGTAGATTGAAGGTATTAGGCTTCATACGCTTAACATAGCCCTTCTCACTAAGAATCTTCAGGTGCCATACATTCCGTCAGGTGAATAGTAGTGATGCAAAAAAAAAAAAAAGAAGAAGTACCAGAAGCACACATGAATACAGATGTTTCTCACCAAAAGCATTTCCTCATTAGGAATAATATCAAGATCATCAACTTCAGTGCTTGCTGAATCTTCTATGAAAGAACGTCGTGGGGTAGCAAATTTGTTCTTTAAGTCAGTTGCCTCTTGTAAAATAAGCTGAAACACCAGAATGAAGAGTTAACATATGGCAGTGCGAAAGATATCCCTCAGATAGCAAATCAAATTAGTGTGTCATTAACGGCATTCTTTTTACAAAGCCTATATAGCATTCTTTTTACCCCTTTGGAGAAAAGGTTAAAGATCATCCCTACTATCATAAAGTTTCTATTTAGTTGTCCATTCATCACACCTTAAATAAAGACCACATTAACTTCAGCTCTCGAATAACCACATTAATTTCAGCTCTCAAATAATCTAAACCATCAACCAACCCCTGACCGGCATCATGCATACTTGATTGCAAGCAACTGAACAGGATAACCCCTTCACTATACCCTCTCAATAAGTGCAGTGTTTTTTCTCTAAAAATTACAAGTAATGTATTAATGTCCCCATTCCATATGCATATGGGTGGATTGCCTGGCTAAGAGAAACCGTAGATCTTTTTACGAGAAAAGCAAATATCACTGAGTTAAAAGGGGATGACTGCAAAACAATGTAATCTGTATGCAATATACTGTATAACTGTAGTTCACAAAACACAATGAACCAATGAAGACACATGCACGTCATGCATAAGAGGGAGTAGGTGCCACATGAATAGAGCACAAACAAAAGAAAAACATGAAAAAATAAGTTAAAATCATAGAGCTTAAAATGTCTGACCTGAAAAATAAGCTTCTTGTTAGACAGGAGCTCATTTAACTTGGAGATCTCCTCTGACAAAGATTTAGCTTCATCAACAAATTTTTTCCGCTGCGATAAATAGAGGCCCGTTCAGCGATTCTAAGTAGGGAAATGGATTTGGCTAACTGTTGCAATAATGAAATATAGTACAGAAACCTCAAGGGAAGTAAGTTTCCTTAGTGTGATATCCAATAGGGCTTCTGCTTGCTTGTCAGACAGACCAAATTCTGCACAATTTAGTTCAGTATAAGATGTATGGACTAGATCTGTCTCAATATCCTAAATGATCAATGAGAATATCTATGTTGTTCATTGTCCCCTCACTTTTAAATAAAATCGCAGGTGATTTAATAATTGCTACCGGGCAAGAACAAACATTCATTTCAGTTAATGAAGAACTGTCCCACATGCGATTGCTCCGTTTCATCATGAAAAAGATAAAACATTAATGGGACTCTTCCAATGAGCCATGAAAGCTTTAGATAAAAAAAAAAATCCTTTAAGCAACCATGTTCTTTAAATCCCCCAAATAACAAATGGCGAAGGAGTTTTAACCGATAAATATATGTTGGAAACCATCAAAACCACATTTAGAAGGTTATAAAAAAAATCTCACAAACAACTAAGATGATATTTTTCAGATATGAAATTGACCAATGGCAAAAAAAAAAAAAAAAACGAACAGTGTATTCCCTTCACCATTTGTTAAGTTCATACCTCACAAATGAGGTTGAGTTTGCTCTTGAAATTTCATAGGAATCTTCCCTATATATGAGAGCTTTTTTTAGTCTTCTATGCAAAAGTTTTCAAGTTTCCACCACATATTTTCCCATGTTGAACATCATTAAAAGTTGAAAGGAAATAAACACAAATGCTAAAAATCAATCAATAAAATATAGAAACAATACATGGAGGAGCAGTGGCCTTTCTAGTTGTCAGACTTATCCAGAGATCAAATTTACATTTTCTTTTTTTCATATATTTCTTAAGCTACTACAAAATTAACCCAGTCCAAATGCTAATTAGTGTTCTTCAAAGGAAAAAAGGCATATACTGAAGGCATAACCATGCAGCTTTTGACTGTGCAATTTAATGTAAAATTATAGTATCTTGAACCCCAGTTCTAGAAATCTAATGAAAAAAAAAGAGATGCGCTTCTTTTAAGCTCTCTCGCTGTACAGCTGCAAGCTAAAGCTAACCTAAGTGAAATTTTAGGTGCCAATTTAGTAGAAATATATAGCTGTGGTCTTCAAGAGAACTAAAGAGGGCACAACTACAACGTTGAGCAATTTATATAGATTGAGACATTCACTTCACCAAAACATCTTAATCTGGCTAAAATTACATAAACCTGCAGAAACAGAGCTGGAAGACATTACCCTTGATTAAAGATTCTCTTGCCATTGCATGATTGGATGTTCCTCTTATTATTTGGATAACAGAATCCAAATTGTCAAGACCAATAACAATGCCCTGCAGAAAGAAGAAAATTAGTCATCAACCTTTCAATGGACAAACAAGTTAACAGATCTAAACCTATTTACCTCAACGATATGTTTCCTTTCCAGAGCTTGTGAAAGCTTAAATCTTGCACGCCTTTCAATAACAGAACATCTGAAGTCAATGAATGCCTAAAGCAGAAGTTTAAAAGGGGAATTAGATCCAAAGCTCATGAGCAATTGAGCAGACAAATATTTTATGGTAATAATTAGTGAAAGTTGTATAAAGAAACAAGTACAGCAGGGCACAAAAAAAACACATAAGAAAGGCAAGGGCTAGATGTTATTGTGTGTGAAGAGGATAATCTCAGTACAATACCAAAGGTTTTTGTTTGAATTATGAAACCATTTATCAATATATGTGCATCCACAATGACAAGCTTGATTCAATGAGTATGAAGGACCTTTTTTACTATTTCATACAATTAATAAGGGCCATTGGTGTTCATAAAAAAAAAAACGGCACAAAAGCAATCTTAAGAGTTCAGACCTCCAGGAGTACAGCCAAACCAAGTGAGATTAAATATTGTGCCCTTCCATTTAGCCAAAAACATTGCAGTAGACTGTGTAGGGTGTGAGTGTGAAGTGGGATAGGATGATCAATTGCAATTTGAGGGGAAAACAACATATACACTCTGATGCAATAGCCAAAGAAACAAATGGAAACACTGAATGGTGTGGGCGAGGATAGATCCATATCAGAGTAGATGAATATAACAGCACCTGAAGAATTTCCTTCAGTCCCATCAATTTTGGCTGCCCATCAAGGATACTGAAAATTCAAGAAAAAGATATGCATAATTTGGAAACAGGTAAACTAAACAGCAGTCTGGAAATGGCAGCAAAAAAGAAAGTATATGTATAATCACAAGTTTATAATGGCCTCAACCAAGTATAGCAAGGTCAAACATGCAAACAAATAGACCAAGATCTCCACAGGGATGAAATAAATGCTTGAATTGACAATGGTTCCTCTAAAATTGGTTCATCTGCTCAATATACAATAGCTTTGGCATATTTCAGTCCAAATCGTTAGAATGGTTGCAATTCGATGGGTTGGGACGTGGTTGATCCGACGGCTGTCGTTTGACGCTTCGCTGTCACGCACGAACTGCCTGGGGGTCGCCGTGCACTGGAGATGGGCTGGGCTGTTACCCGCCTCTCGGGCTGGAATTCACGGCCTTTATGGCCTGCGAAACAGGATAATCAGGGGTTGTTTGGTTCGTGACATATGTTGCCACACTTTGCCACACCTTAACTTTGGCAGCTTTGACTAAGTTAGCCATGCGTTTGGTTCATTGCCATACTTGTGGCAAGATCTTTTTTCTACCACTTTGTTCCCACATATCATTGTCTCAAAAAATGTGGCACTGTTGTAGATTGTTAGCCAAAATGTGATGTCAAATTTGTTCGTCTAATCTTAGGTAAGCTTGGCAAGAAAACTATGACAACTCTAGGCAATGTTAGTATATGAATCAAACAGCTAATCCTGTTTTCCCTGTGTGGCCTGCGAAACAGGAGAATTTTTTTTTTTGGGAAATTCTAGACCAGGCAATAGGATAGGCTAGATGATGGAAAATTGGTTAATCATGTAGCTCAAGGGTCTGTTTGGATGATCCCTGACTTTGTGACATTTTGTTAATAAAGTTCAGCATGCTATTACTGCTGTAGTTTTTCAGCGGCAAAGAAACTTGAACAAACTTACTACTCCGTATAACAAAATAAGCCTATACAATTTGGCTAAAAATGTGTTTGCATGACATGTGGAGCCAAACAAATATGATAGTTTAGAGCCGCAATTGGATGGCATAGATGTGGCTTCTGTTGCAACTGCTCCATACAAAACACAACACTGTGGGTATACTGAATATCTAAGAGTGCAACCGAGCAGGTACTACCAACCGCTTGCTAAAAAAATAGTAAATTTTGTCTAGCGCTTAAGCTGTCAGGATGGCTTAATTATCATAGTCAGCTATTTTATTTTTTTGAAACTCAAGACTTTATTCAACTTTTAAAAGCAAAGGACATGGTTTATCGTACAGTTCACCGGACTGAAATGAGCTTGCAAACTGGAAGCATAACAAAGCCTTCAAGGCTAAGCTAGATGAGCTATATTCTGACAATTATAAATTGGATTAACCAGATTTGGCTTCTTTAGCTAGCTTATCAGCTATTCTATTTATCTCTCTAGGCACCCAGATCACTTGCATGAGATGATTAGGAATTCTTTACTGTAGTTGACTCCATAACGGTCTAAGGCTCCAGTGACCAGGTTCTGCCTCAAAGTTTCATTTCTCCACCGTATCTGCAATTGTCACATTATCCGTGAGGAAGGTAGTACCTGCAAAATTCAAAAGGAGAGCAATTTCCATAGCCAACTGAAGACCCAGCAGCTCTGCCTGCAAAGGAGATTGAGCCAAATTGCTTGTAGCCTTAATAAAAAGAGCATTGTGGTGCTCAAGAGGAAGCCAGAGAGAACATGTTACCCAGTGCCTAACATGTAATATTCATAATATGTTGATTATATTTATTTGCATAGCCGTCGCATAACCATTAATAGATACAAGTGTACCATACTTCGACTTTTTTAGCCGTGCTCAAGAGGGAGCCAGCTGGGAACATGTTGCCTAGAGCCTAACATGCAATATTCATTATTTGTTGATTATAAAATTTGCATTGTCGCATGAGCATTAGTGGATAAAAGTGTGCTTGAGGTTAGTTTAACCATCCGTAAAAACATTCATGTATGCTTGGGCATAATTAAAAGTGGTTTTTGCGTCCAAATAAGGGCATATGATCTAAGCTCCATTGATTTTTGTTGCAGAAAAATCTATTCCACATGTTAAAGTCTTTAAGATGTGGCATTGCATGGACGAAAACCATGCAACATTCCAAATTTATGAGCTAGTTAGTAGGAAAACAAAAGTATGGGACCTTTATACGGAGTTTTAAAGATCAAAATATTTTCCCATACATTATATTTTATAATAGCTAAAAACCAACATTTCACAACGTATGGGACCTTTATATATGAATCTATTTTTGGCACTAGATTTGTGTAGAAAAATATTGACTTATAAAAAAACAGATGATGTTTTTTTCCCACGCTGGAATTGAAAAAAAACGACAAGGTCCGAAATGGTACGTGGAGTGAAACTGCATGAATCCAGATTTGTGGTAGCGTCAAACTGCTAAAACGGGAGAGATTGAAAAAAAAGGATCATATTGTGATGAAGTATAAGCTGTGAGGTCTGAGAAGCAAGAGAAGAGGGTCATACTTGCAAAAGAAAAAGATGAGAGGGACGTAATTGAGAGGTATGAACGCTTGCAGACTTTCAGGATTCCGGAAGGACCTGAGAGTATGAAAGAAAAATATACGAGGTGGGAGAAAAGAACGCTCAGGGGCCGAAATGAAAGAACCGAGGGCATAAATGTGATGAAAACTATAGGCTCCAAGGACCTGGGCAGAAATCGCAAAAAAATTTGGACCATTTCTCGATTTGTGCGTGATACGAGGTGGGAGAAAAGAACGCTCAGGGGCCGAAATGAAAGAACCGAGGGCATAAATGTGATGAAAACTATAGGCTCCAAGGACCTGGGCAGAAATCGCAAAAAAATTTGGACCATTTCTCGATTTGTGCGTGTCATCCTTGCGCAGGGGCCATGCTAATCTTCTCTGTATCGTTCCAATTTTATCGGATGTCTCCGAAGAGACGGCAGCCAAGCCAGCGCCCGCGCATATAAGGCAGTCCGGTTTGGTCTAGCTAAGCGAGGTGGTACCAATCGTTGCTCTCTATTGCATCCCACCCCAGCGCCAACGGATCGAAGCGCTGAGAGCCCAGGCCTACCTCGCGCGTAACCTGGGCCTTTCCCTCCTATCCGGCCCAACTTTTTCCCCCATTCCGTCCAGGCCCATAGATGCGACTGCAGGACGACGATTTCGCCTGACGAATCAACCATCGTCTTCCTAGTTCCTACTACCGTCTCGTGTATGGCATCTCGATAGCCTAGTTCAGACTTCAGAGTATTGGATGCGAGCAACCAGTAGGTATTGCTTGGTAGTTGTGGCCTTGTGCCACTGCCTCCCTAGTCCCTATGATGCCTTGCTGCCTTTGAAGAGTTGGTGCGTGCGTGGTGGTTCTTCATGGCTCGTTAATTGGTTTCAGACTTTCAGTTTTAGTTAGTAAGAGATTAGTCACCATTAATTAGGGGCAAATTCCTTCCAGTGTAGGTCACCATTTATTGCTGGCAGAGAGTTGGCTACTCCTTCCTTTCTAAAATAAACGTAGTCATAAATTTTCGTGTCCAATTTGATCGTTCGTCTTATTTGAAGTTTGTTTATGATTGACATTTTTATTATTATTAGATTGTACTCCCTCCATCTACTTTTGATAGTCATATTTCATCTTGACACAAAGACCAAGGATAAGTAATTCTACTTATCATTCATTTAAACATGCTACTTGTCATTCCTCGTAAACAAGCTATTCATTACGTACTATTTACATTTTTCAATACTCATGTAGCCAATCCTATGTGGAAGAATGGAGAGTTACGCATTAAATCCGAGAAAGTCATTAAGAGAATATGTTGTTGGATTGAAATATGTCTATCAAAAATAAATTTTTTAATTTGGAAATATGACTATCAAAAGTAGATGGAGGGAGTAAAACATGAATAATACTCCATGTGTGACTTATATTTTTCAGTTTTTTCAAAAAAAAATCAAATAAGACGTACGATTAAAGTTGGACACGAAAACTCATGGTCACGCTTATTTTGATGGTTGTGCGTATTTTGGGATGGGGGAGTAATTAACTCCTAGTACTCCCAGGTAAACGCAAGTAGTAGATGGAATAGTTGGGAGACTAAAATTACTCAAGTGTGTGATGAAAAGTCAAGGCTTCCACCAATCTAAACTTCAGGGTTAATAACTGAAAAAGAGTTGTTGGTACGTGGTAGATAGCAGCTCTCTACAACTAATCTCAACCCAGCTTATACTGTAGGTGTTCTTAAGAAAAAAACTTATACTGTAGGGTCTCAAAGAGTTAATTAATTATATGCCAGAACAAATTATTAGCGAGTAAAAAATAATTTATATGTATTAGGTAAACCACTATAAAAATATATTACGTTAAAAATATCCTTAAATTACTCATATTAATTTTTAAATTTTAATAGCGGCTGATTTTCTTGGGACAAAATACAAGGCCACAGGAGTACTATGAAACTGCCAAAGTACTAGGTGAAGTGTTGGATCTTTGGCACTTTGAGACTTTTTCTTTTCTTTTTTCCACTTTAGCAATTGGCACTTGACAGTTGGTAGGGCGTCTCACCCTGCAGCTACTACTTGAGTTCGCATCCTTATCTCTTTTTCTTTCTCTCCTAGTCTCCTTTCCTCTCTCTTTTGTTTTTAATCCCTTTCTTTAAATCCCTTTTTTGCAAACGAGTTATGGTTGATTAAAATAGACGAAATGACCCACATCTTTAGGAGATGGAGTGATGTTAGTACTGGAGCATGTGCCACTTATCTGACTATCACATGGCCCTGAAAACTGCTTTGCTTCTCTTACACTGAACACACTAATAGTACTTGCATATGTACGCTAAATGTCACTGAGATTTGTTATGCTAATCGATGTGTTTTTTTATAATTTGTCGGTTGTTGCTCAAGAGCAGTTACAATAACAGGCTATAAGTCAGCTGTAAACATATTTTAAGGAGATAAATGAGGAGATAGAAGGGCAGCGGGCTACAGATTTGTAGCCAGCTGTGGCACGGACTCCAAGCCACAATTTATGTATGACAGGTGGGACCAGGTATTAATATTATAGTATATAACTATTGTATAAATGAGCTATTAGATTGGCTATAGATGAATTGGAGCTAGTAGTTGGCTATACTATTAAACTTGCTCTAATCTCAGGTCAATTGGGCCAAGCACACGAGACAGCATCTGATCTCGTTGATTTCTCTTGCGCCAGATTAAGCGAACAATGCCACGTGGGTCAGCACACAAGCTGTGAGGCTGACACGTCGTTTTGGCAGAGACTGCAGATTTTCTGAAGAAAAGATAGACGAAATCTTAATTACGTATACGGTCCTGTAAAAATACTACTCCATCCACGTGTCATGATCAGCAACAGTAAAATCGCATTGTGTGCTGTAATTCTACTGCACTAACCATCTTCGTTTTTAAATAAAATTAATTCGTGTCTACGTTCAAATTCGTACATAGAAATTAATTTATTTTGGATGGAGGGGAGTAGTAATTTGTTTTGACCCAAGCATCGAGCTTTACACGCAATACTAATTTAACAACAAGTTAATAAAAATGTACCACATGGAGTATATTTTTATATTACCAACATTGGCAAGACGTCACCAGGTTTGGAAAATGGATGAATTTAATTTAATTTAGTTAGTGAGTCCCGAGGTCACCACTTCTGTAAAAATAATTTTTCACCTAGGGTCAAATGTGTGAAAAGATGAAGCAGTAGTAGGCCTATTTACTAAACTAACCCTCAGCCGCATGACTTTCCGCGTAGTTTCTCTTCTTCCTACAGAGAAAGATTATCCTCTTTCCCCTTCCACCGCCACTGCGCCGCAATTCGCCTTCGCTGCGGGCATCTGCAGCAGCAGAATCATGGGCTGAAATCGAACCACTGCGCGACAAGGTTCCGAAGAATCTCTTCACCTCTTCTCATCTCTCCATGAATCGTCGGCTCTTTGCGTGAGTGGCAGTAGGTGTGTATGCGTGAAGGAGTAGATCTTGGGTTCTTGCGTGCTCGGTTTCTTCGTGGTGATACGTGCTGCTAGTGTTCAGAGTAGGTAGTCTTGATGCGATAGGCTTGGGGGTTTCTGTGCTGGATCGAGCGGTAGAGCCGCCGGTTTCGGTGAAACCTGGCCTCACGCGGTTTGATTTGATTGGGTTGTGTGATTCTTGGTCGAGGTTTTAGGTTTCTTGCTCATGAATGGAGGCATATCTGCTTTACTTGTAGTTGCAGATGCTCCTGTAGAAAGTCCCCAAGAAATATCCTGCCTTTCTTGCAGGTTCAGTACTGGTTCGATCACTATGAAAAAAAAAATAATCCTGCCTTTCTTGCTTGTACAGTATTGGTTGCACTAGGATCTGGCTTAACTTTCGTTGTTAGATCTTGTTCGGTTTGTGTGTGTCGGTGGATATATTAAGTGGAGATATATGCTAATGGGTAGAGTTGTTTCAGGGTGCCAAGGATAACTTTATTGTGCTGCTGAAGGAAGACATCTTATTGACCTGCTAGTTCTGTAGATGATTTTTGGAGTGCTATAAATATCGAGGCGCGAGTTCGGACTGCAAGATACAACACAAGAGTGAGAAGAGAGAGGCTTTAGCTGAGTTACAAGATGGAACAAGGTCAGGGAGATAGATACTGGTGCCACCACTGCGAGGAAGTGATCGAACCCGTGGAGCCTGATATGAAGTGTCCTAGCTGTGACAGCGGGTTCGTGGAAGAGATGGGGTCTGCGGGCTTTGAGCCGTCGACCAACTTGAGGTCTGATCGTGTCTCCCTCTGGGCACCACTGCTGCTCGGGATGATGGGAGGCTCATCGCGGCGAGCAAGGCTCCGAAGGCAGATCATGGAGGATGATGATGATGACGATGACGATGAGGATGATGAAGATGATTCAGACCATGAGCTTGAAGACTTGTTTAGGAGGCAGAGGAGGGGCTCATCTCTTGTAAGGCTGCTCCAGACCCTCCGGGATGACTTGAGGGGCTTGGATGACATTGGCAGGGATAGTGACAGAGACAGGGAAAGGGAAAGAAGGGAGAGGGAGAGGCTGAGGGAGAGGGAGAGGATGAGAGAGAGGGAGAGAGAACGGAGGAGAGAAAGGACAGAAAGCTTGATACTGATCAACTCCAACAATGAGGCCATTATTCTCCAAGGAACATTTGGACCTGATGACAACCAGGATGACTCGAGCAATACAAGTTCTGGTGTTTCACTTGGTGACTACTTTCTTGGTCCTGGATTAGATATCCTCTTGCAGCGTTTGGCGGAAAGTGATCTTAATCGTTCTGGTACACCACCTGCCAAGAAGGAAGCTGTAGAAGCATTGCCAACTGTGAACATCCAGGAAGTGTTAGGCTGTTCTGTCTGTCTTGAGGATTTCGAAATGGGGACAGAAGCGAAGGAGATGCCTTGTCAACATAAGTTCCACTCCCAGTGCATACTTCCATGGCTGGAGCTACACAGTTCTTGCCCAATCTGTAGGTTTCAGTTGCCTACCGAGGAGTCGAAAAACCCATGTGAATCAGCCGGTGGAATTGTGTCAGTCAACGATGATGGAGATGATGCTGGTACAAGTAGTGATGTAGATAGTGCTAACCAACCTGGTAGTCCTATATTCTCTGCTTTGAGTGCGTTTTTCTCAAATCCATCGTCCTCATCCTCATCTGATGATAATGCACCACACTCTTCTGAGACCTGAAGGTAATTATATTACTTTGACCGTATTGATTGGAGCAATGGTGAGAACAGTATTTTTCTTTTTGGTTAATTCTTGATTTCACCCTCAGAGATTGCATTATCTGTATTGCAGCCAGCGCTGGGCCTGGGCTTGCAATATGTCAATGGAGTTCTGAAATGGGACTCCTGAGAGGCCGGCATCTTTATATCTCATGGTTTCTGTACATATTTTAAAGTTTAATCCGCTAGACAAGCTATTCGCGTTTCCTTTATGAAACCTGTGTGGTTTGTAATCAGTTTGGTGCCTGTTATGTCTAATTATGTAAAATAAAATTTAGCCTCAAGCTCAAGCATGTTTACCTACTCTCAAAAACTTGATCGGGGCCAGAGAACTGCTGATCTGGTTAGCAGCTTGACCAATGCAAAGGCTACTTCAGTACTATATATGGGGATGTCCAACATTGGCATTTCGCAGTGCTTTGTCGATTAAAGAACCCTGTTAGAACAAAGCTGCAGAACAGTTACAGTGTGAAGCAACTTTGCCATCTGCATACTTGTGGAATTTAGGAGTTGCTGATCTAAACTATGATTAGGGTGATCACATCTGCATTTATCCACATATCTGGCATTGTGTACTTCAGTTTCCATCCCTCCCTCTCTCTCTCTCTCTCCTTTCTTTGTTTTGTTTTGCTTTTTTCCAGGGATTTCTTGAACAGTAGCTTATTTATGTTTTTCGATTGAGATTGGCAGGGAAGGACCTCGCTTATTCACTATGCTGGGTGATTCTGCATCAGCCTGAGGCCTGTTGTCATATCTTTGATGCTTCTGTTTTGTATGTGCGTCTAAATATTGGGACTTGGGAGTACTTGATTTGCAAGCTGCAACTGGGAGTTACAGGTTCAGGTAGGTTTTGCTGAAATATTTGGCTTGGCTAAGATTTGTCAGGCATGTGTGGTGGAATGGTCGGGCAAATGGTTGCTTGCACATAGTGGCAACTGATTGCCCTCTTAAGTGTTTTGAGCTGAAATGTAATAGTACTACGCTGATCTTCATTCAGAGCATACCCATTTCTTCATGTCCTTCATGAGATAGTTTTTGGTTTCAGATTTACGAACTCTTTGCGAAACTGATCCCAACCATAGATTTTAAATTTACAGGGCCAGCCAGGATTTCCTTTTTTATTAAAAGGTGGTAATTCGGCTGTGATCAGCTAGTTTTCATCTTTGCGTTATTTCCAAGCATTCCCCTATTGTTCTGAGTTCTGCATATGCTGGTTAGTCTTATTTTTGTGCTTGGTGGTAATGAGTAGCAGATTTCACCCAAATTACCTGAGATGCAATTCCCAAATCATCTCATTATCCACGCTCAGTTTCCTGAAGGTTTCAGTGAAAACATAGGTAAATCTGTTGTGGAGTCTCAAGCCTGAAGTCTGAACCAACCTAAAGAGTTAGTGCAAGATGCTCCTCAGACTGCAATTCTGCGTCCAAGTTAGGTCGTTTTCTAATGGAACGAGTCGTTCTATCATCCGTCGTTCTTGGGAAGACATCCACGGTCAAGCAGGACCACACGATTGAGCCGTTGATCCGACTTGACTTGTGGCATAATTTTTCTCTGTATGCCAAGTTAGCAGCTTTGCTCAGGAAACTTCGGAACCATTTCCACGTGAGGACTCTTGTTTGTACCAATCTTGTATTACATGAAGAAAAAATATGTAGTACTCATGAATAAGAACAGTGAGAGGCGAGACGGGATTGCCTATCTCGGTTATACTCGTTCTGAATGAGCTGCTATCTTGAAATTCAGAACAGCTGCAATGTTTGACGTCCAAGGGTCAGTAAATTGCCTGCAACTCCCTACAGGTTGAGAGCATATATACTAGCTTGACATATAGACAACTACTGCTAACAACTCTCTGAGCAAATAATCTCACTACGTCATTACATGATCGGTTACAGAACAAGTATTACCCATATGCAGATCAGGGCTCGTTGTTTACTGTACGGATGGTGACTCATCAAAGGCAATAATGTCCTTGATTATGTAACACAGTTAACTTCAGAAATTTCTGGGGAGTTTCCTGATAGTGGATAATGATAAGGACCCGCATACTTGCAAAGAGTACTATGGATTCGAAGCTGCAAAGGTTAATAATATGCACTTAGTGAGCCAATAATTAGGGGGGAACAGAATTACAGAAGCGCCCCGCTTTGGGTGACAGACTGACTAGCGTAGAGTATGCCAAGTATGTGTAATAATTTACGCATGGTGACTTGACTCTGTAGAACTTGACGCTGCTGCGTCAACATTATTTAGGTCAAGTTAAGCACTGACAGTTTCGGACAGTCTCTTCTTACATTATGGACAGCTGAACACCGTTTCCTTTGTTTGTTCTTGAGATGCATGTCATGGCATACACATTAGTCTTTTAACCACAGAGAAATTTCTTTTCCTGTAATTAAACGACACGGCAATCCGTTATATGTTGCAAATTTGATTACTTGTATTTCGAGCGAATCTTCGTCTTTTGTTAGTAAATCTTAAAATCTGTGCGTATACGCGTCTGATTTTCAAACAGCTTATCTGAAGTTCTGAACATCCCGGTCACTTGAAATCACCAAGAAACTTCTGCCAAAGCTGTAAACCTCTACAGGAAGCCATCAAGCTGCTAGCGGTTGGTTGGCAGCATCACGAAGTCACACCCCACAAAACCCAAATTAAGCAAAGAATCTGCAAGAAACACACGGCGAAACTTTCTGAACCGCTCGTATGTTATTGTTTCCCGTGGATTGCCACGAACTTCCATAGCTCTTGCTGCCCATCACGGACAGCTTAGCTCATGCCTATATATGACGAACAAACTGAACAGGATGAAAATTCAATTCAAAGCTAGAACACAACACAAACACATTTCAAAAGTAAACAAGAAAAATTACTCAAACATGTCGCAGTTTGTGGCGACGATCGAGTACTGCAGCCTGGCCGTGTCGGTGTCGTCTCTCCTGATCAGGTTCGTCCTCCACCCGCTCGTCAGGGACGCCATCATCCTCGTCATGTCCAGAGCTGGCGCGAGCTCCCTCTCCTGCGCCCTCCTCGGCCTCCTCGCGCACGACGACAGCGCCCTCTTCGCCGCCGACGATCGTCGCTGCGCCGGCGACGTCGCCGTCATCGAGCCGCCGCCTCCGCTGAGGCGGGAATGCGAGCTGTGCGCTCGTAGGGGCGGCGCCGGGCTGTATGATAAGTAGAATTGCTTATCCTTGGTCTATGTGTCAAGATGAAATATGACTATCAAAGATAGATGGAGGGAGTAGTAATTAATTCCAAAGATCAACGTACTGAGTATTACTCCTATTACTGTAGTATATGTTTGCAGATTAGGGATGCATTGGTTAGTAGTTAATGTACTGGAGTTTGCCAGTAAACGGAGACTCATATATGCATGCAAGTAAAGTACATTAAACATGAATTGCGAAAGGGACCGTGACACTTTTTGAGTCGATCGAAGCTGCTAATCGCAAAACTAACTACTGGACCTGTATACACGCGAGATACTACTATTAACAGGGAGAGTAACGGTACGTACAATAATCAAAGCGTTAGTTATCTTTTTTTTTTTTTTTTGAGAATTACACATTACAACGCAGACACTCACAACGCACGCACACTCACCCTTATGAACACACGCACGCAAACCCTACCCCTACGAGCATCTTCGAAGACTGGCCGGCAAATTCTAGAGAGATTGACGAAGTCACCATAGGCGCCTCGCTGTCGATGGGTACGTCGCCTACCACTGAAAGCACAACGCCGACTAGTATTACTAGTACTGTAGCATTAGGAAATCATAATTAACCACTTAATTAACCGGGCCTAGGACTGTTGGTGGACGGCATCACGAAGTAATCCACGAAAACCGACGCGGATGACGCTTTCTGACTGAACGTGTGTGTTCCCATGGATTGCCGCGAACTTCCATCATTTTTGCCTCCATGGCTCCATATATCCATCAGACATATATACTGCTTATGTCTATATATACAACGAGCAAAAGATTCATGCTGTACACCAGAGCACCACAAGTTAGCTGTAGCAGATTGAATTTAAGTTCTTGATCAATCAGTGGATCGACCTAAGATTGTTAACATGTGGCAGCAGCTGGTGATGGCGTCGATCGATCGCGGTCTCGTCGTGTCGGTGTCGTCTCTCCTGATCGTGTGCAGAGGCGTGCGCGCCGTGTCTCGCGCGCTCGTTCGCCTCGCGCTCCTCCTCCTCCTCGTGCGGTGGCTTTACCCCCGATTACAAAATCATGGCTCAAATATGTACTCCCTCCGTATAAAATATAGGGGATCATGGGTTTATTCTAAGTCAAACTATTTTAATTTTAACCAAGTTTTATAGAGAGAGTATATATAAGCATATACCACGTCGGAAGTAAACATAAAAGTATAATAGTAATAGATCTATAATACTTCTTCAATATTGTAGCTATTATTATTATTCTACAAACTTTGTAAAACTTAGGATAATTTGACTTAGGACAAATGTAGGATCCTTGGAGGCAAGCTAGGAGGCATGAAACTAAACAAACAAAATCATCGAAACAAGTTAGAGGGATACATGTCCAGGTCCTTGTCCTATTCTACTACAGTGCTACTAGCTTCTAGGGAGCAAGAGGAAATGTAATTATGCCGCGGCGTAACCTCGAGTACACGGGGCGCTTACATGTGAGCGTACACGAGTACATGACATGGGTCGTGTACTCGTGTCCTCGATCTCGTATAGACTGGGCCAGAACGGCCCACGGCCCACGAAAGTCTTCATGGCGTTGGGGGATTTGGACCGTACGTGACACGTGATTAGGGCACCCACAATGGTTATCTATAGGCTCTCTATAAGATATACATGTCAGCATATTTTCTAACTTGGAATATATTAAATGAAGAGAGAGAGCAAAGCTATCTACTAACTTAGAGATAGTCTATAGAGAAAAACGAGGCAATGCATGAGAGAGCTATAGATACCCATGTAGACATACTATTGAGGTGGTTTACTATTAATCTAGTCTATTGCTGAGATGTACATGTTTTTATAGAGAGCACCTTACTTTACCATTGCGGGTGCTCTTACAATGAGAAAGCCATCTGGCGCTTTAATCAACTGTTAAATTGCACAAAAAAAAAGATTCACTGAAAGCGGCTAAACGATTTCATCTCCCTTTGAACTGTCGCCGTGTTATTTGTGCCGAGCGGATCAAATCAATCATCGATCGCCTGTTCAGTTTCCGAAAGATTTCAGCGAAAATATTGCACCATAATAATACTATCATGTCACTTTCATGTCGAACGGAATGTAATGCTTCCCGAGTCCCGACCCTGGTCATGGGGGAGAAGACTTCAAGTCAAAGCTTGACCAGCTAGTACGTACTACTACGGGATTGACTCGTACGTTGACGTACGCGTTTTGATCCTTCTACTCCACTATCCCAGGTGGGTTTTGCTGTCGAAATTTCCAACATGCAGGACCATCCTACATGAGGATTAATTAGTGTCTCTAATCAACTAAGATTATTGCCGGCTAGATGACTCTGTATATATTGCAGTCCAGTACTGTATGAGCTGCCGCTACCTTCTAACTCTCCTCTGTCTGAACTCTGAAGTAACAAATTAATAGCCGCAATTTTTGACGCCCAAGAGTGTGAATTTGCTTGAAACTCCGTAGACAGGGAAAGATAAGAAATGTAGTATATGACCTGATTGAATATAAGATAGACGGTTTAGAGAAAAGGCCGTGCACTTCATGGTGCAGATGCATGCGTGTCATCGCCGCAAACCAGCTGTTTACACTAGATAAACTCTTCATTTTTTTTTGGCCATGTTTCTTCCTTCTCTTGCTTTGCTCCCTATCGCGTTCCTTTTTTCTTCTTTCCGTTCTCGTGACTATTTTCATAACAGATGCATTAACAGCAGTTCAATGTTAATTGCCAGCATTATGCCCAGTAACCAGATAAAGTTCAGTCTTCAGTTTTGGCAGAACTATGCTGAATGGAGTATTCAATTTTAACAGTATATTGTATGCTGACAACAAGTGGTTCGGTTAGGTTGTTCCTATATAGTACTCTCTCAGTTCTTCTTTTGATGTTTTGACATGATTTGATCAAACATTTAAATTTCCGACCATCAACCATTTATTAAAAATAAAAAAAATATGTTGGTTTGCCTAAAAATTACTATCGTAATATAAAAAAACTTAACTGTTAGATTTTATAAATTTATTTTAACAAAAAATTGATTGTTCAAAATTTAGAAGTATGATCAAATCTTGTCGTGAATATCAAATAGTAATAAGTTATATAATGACTAGAGAGTGTAATTTATTTATTTTATTTTTCGCCAACAAAATCAAGGTGAAACACGACCAATCAAGATACACATGCAAAGGCTAGCTCTGTTCTTTTGCTTGGGTTGGAAACCCTACGGAAAACGGAGCAGTCTATTAGCACGCGTTTAATTAATTATTTGCTATTTTTTTTCAAAAATGGATCAATATGATTTTTAAGCAACTTTCGTATATAAATTTTTTTTAAAAAAAACACATCGTTTAGCAGTTTAAAAAACGTGCGCGCGGAAAACGAGATGGGGGAGTTGGGAACTCCAGGAAACGAACAGAGTCTAAACTCGACTCGGTTTAACAATCATAAATAGGGGTTGGAGCAAAAAAAAAAAAGAGTGTTTGACAATGGCCCAGTTTGGATCATAGGGCTATTAAATAGCCCTCCGGAATTTTGCTATTTAGGAGTATTAAACGTAGATTACTGACAAAACCCATTCCATAACCCCTAGGCTATTTTGTGAGACGAATCTAACGAGGTATATTAATCCATAATTTGCTACAGTGATGCTACAGTAATCAGCTGCTAATCATGGATTAATATACATCATTAGATTCGTCTCGCAAAATAGCCTAGGGGTTATGGAATCGGTTTTATCGGCAATCTACGTTTAATACTCCTAAATAGCAAGATTCCGGAGGGCTATTTAATAGCTCGGAGCATCCAAACAAGGCCAATGAGTCTGGACAACCGTCCAAAGTAACCGGGCGGTGGCTTTACCCCCGATTACAAAATCATGGCTCAAATATGTACTCCCTCCGTATAAAATATAGGGGATCATGGGTTTATTCTAAGTCAAACTATTTTAATTTTAACCAAGTTTTATAGAGAGAGTATATATAAGCATATACCACGTCGGAAGTAAACATAAAAGTATAATAGTAATAGATCTATAATACTTCTTCAATATTGTAGCTATTATTATTATTCTACAAACTTTGTAAAACTTAGGATAATTTGACTTAGGACAAATGTAGGATCCTTGGAGGCAAGCTAGGAGGCATGAAACTAAACAAACAAAATCATCGAAACAAGTTAGAGGGATACATGTCCAGGTCCTTGTCCTATTCTACTACAGTGCTACTAGCTTCTAGGGAGCAAGAGGAAATGTAATTATGCCGCGGCGTAACCTCGAGTACACGGGGCGCTTACATGTGAGCGTACACGAGTACATGACATGGGTCGTGTACTCGTGTCCTCGATCTCGTATAGACTGGGCCAGAACGGCCCACGGCCCACGAAAGTCTTCATGGCGTTGGGGGATTTGGACCGTACGTGACACGTGATTAGTGCACCTACAATGGTTATCTGTAGGCTCTCTACAAGATATACATGTCAGCATATTTTCCAACTTGGAATATATTAAATGAAGAGAGAGAGCAAAGCTATCTACTAACTTAGAGATAGTCTATAGAGAAAAACGAGGCAATGCATGAGAGAGCTATAGATACCCATGTAGACATACTATTGAGGTGGTTTACTATTAATCTAGTCTATTGCTGAGATGTACATGTTTTATAGATAGCACCTTACTTTACCATTGCGGGTGCTCTAATGCTTAGCCTGCTGTGTCTTCTTTATGTGAAAGAATTAGGCATTGTTATAATCATGGTAATTTATTATGCATGTTACTAAGTTATGTTATATTCCATATAATTTGATGTTTTAAACACTAAATAATTCTTAACTTTCATGCTTTCAAAATGAAAATCGTTTGGTAGCTAAGGTGCTCTTGCAACTCCTAGACACTGTTCCTCGATGGCTACAAAAGTAAGCCCATCTAAAACAATTACGCCTTCTTCCTACCATCTCTATTAATATATTATTCATCGCTTATTAAGACCGGTCCACTCACTCTCCTTTCTCTCAAGTGGGCAGGCGTTGCTTATGTAAGGAAAATCTTTATTTTCTAAAGTCCAAAAATGTCGTTGTATGTGTCCTATGGCTGCAATTTTATCGGAGTTGTCACGCGATCCAGTATAGCGTTGCTTGTATTTTTAAGTAACTAATCATAAAATTTATTTATATTTTAGTATATCGTAATGTCTACATGGATTTTAATGTTGCTTCTGCATGTGTACGAAGAATGAACGTGTTTGTAGCCTATTAATGTTCATATATCTAAGATTGGCGTGGCGGTCGAACTTGGCGTTGCGAGAAAGGCCGCATCAGCATCTCCTTGACCTAACCACCACGTTGTATCGATTGTCAGCCACAATAACTGGCGTGGCAACCTTGTTTAGTTATCACTGGTGATTTTTGAAAATAAGTTAAGGGGAAGTCTATTATTAAAATTATGTATTAGAAGGTCTAAATTGTAAAAATATTCGAGCTAGTGACGCTCCAGGGTTCACCCTACCGCCGGTTACCGCGCGGTTACCGCGGTAACCGGCCGTACCCGGGGGGTCGGTAACCCCTTACCGACGGTAGGGTTTGAGCAAATTTTGCTCAAATTCAAATTTTCAAAAATAACCAAAAAAAATCAAAAAAAAATCATGGATGTATAGCTTGATTTGTATGTTGTTATGGTGTAAAAATTTCTTGAAAAATAGTAAGAGAAATTCAAATTTGAGCGCAAAAACTAATGTCGATTAGAAAATAGAAAAAATAATTAATGTAATGGGCCAAATATGCACTGTTAGGAGGCCCAATAAGGCCCAACAGTGGGGGAAATATCTACCGCATCTCTTCCTGGTTTCTGTCGCGTTCTTCTATTTCTTTCCTCTCTCTCTCACAGCTGCGCATTGCTTCGAAGGGGCGACGAGGACTGCCGCGCCAGATCCGCCGCCTCCGCGCCGGCGTGGTGATTTCCGCGCGGTATGCAGCGGTAACCGCGTGGTAGAGCGGTTACCGACTGGCTCGCCCAAACAGGTATGCGCTGAGAGGGGGCGGTTACCGCGAGATTTGTCGGTAACCGTGCGGTTTGGGAGAGAAACCGTAGCCTGTTATTTACGTTCGCTGCTATTGTTGAGCAGGTAATCGTTGTTTAAACCCGGAAACCGTGGTTGATACCGTGGTTACCGTGCGTGAAACCGTGGATATATTTTTTATACTGTCATATGAACATATTAGGTGAAAACATTGTGAATATGAATTATATTTGGGGATTATGTGAAGTACGTTGGGATATGAGTTTATTAGCGAATTTGGTTGCCCGTACTTGCCTAAAACCATGCATGTGAAGTACATTTGATTGTTTTGTTGTATACATGTGAAGTAAATTTGATTTGGGTGCAAGCTTAGCTGTATACATATTATTGCGTTATGAGAGGTATGTTTATAATTCCTAGTGATAATTTTTCATGCATTTCATACAGGGTGGAGATGGCAGAAAGTAGGGACCTTGTGTGGGAGCACGGGGAGAATTTTGCACCTGGATGGCGTTGTAAGTATTGCCATCAGAGGAAGAAAGGTGGTGGGGCACACGACTAAAAATGCACTTTGGGACACAAAGGAAGGGGGTTACATATTGCAATTCAGTGCCTCCGGATGTCCGTGATTTCTTCAAGCGTGAATTGGAGAGGATAAAACAAACAGGTGACAAGCGTCAGAATGATAGCAATAGAAGGGTTGAAGCGGCAGGGGTCAACTATTATGACCTAACAGGTGATGCCGACGAGGAGGAACAAATGGAAGCAGCCATGGCAGCCTCACGACAAGAGGAAAACTTCAGGAGCCACGTGGAGGAGCGTGGTGGCACTTATGAGCATGGTGGTGGGAGTGGATCCGCTCAGCCCGAGC
>CM020184.1:16266746-16331438 GCA_009805545.1 Oryza longistaminata | reverse complement strand
CTATATATTATATTACTATATTTATATGAATTATATGGAAATGGATACATGCAAATCAGCAGGATAAATAAATGGAAGATATGGCCACAAACCAGCTATTGGCAATATCTTTTTATCGCGGTTAAGAACCCGCTATAGATTCAAACGTTGTGTTTGCATGCACAAATCCTAAAGCAGCTGAAATGGTGGATATATATTTATTTATTTTATATGTTAACTGTCTACATGCATAAATAGACAAATTATATTATATCATGAAAGGTATGGAAGCCAATATATTATCAACATTCATCTGTTTCCATCCAAAATGTACTTAAAACTTGTCTGTTAAAAAACCTCTCTGCAGTCCTTAATTAATGGCAATGTATAATATATTTCTGATAGCGCTTACGTTAAAAATCAGCCGATTGAATTTGTTCGTCAGTGAGCCACATTTCCAAAGACATAGGTAATTGATATTGTTACATCCGACTAAGGTACAATCTATCTTTCCTCCATAATTGTTATGGTTATTCATTGTTAAATTTGCTTCTTTTTCACTTACATGTCTATAGATCCCAATTTAGCTATGCATCTAACCAAATAATATATAAATGATGCAACATAGTTGTTTAATTTATTCACCCAATTTCTGCTATGCAATTGGATGACATGAAAAAGCGTAGGAGTTGTCGGTCCTAGATAAATACTCTTTTTAGGTGGGAATTTATTTTTTATGGTTGAATTTATAGTCATTTTATTTTAATGGAGCTACCATCGATCTAATTTAGCTATGTACTTTTTTGGAATGATTCTAAACATGAATAAATATTAAAGTTTGAGAGGTTTTTAGCCTCAGACTTGTTTTAAACAAGAAGAAGAATTCAGTCACCATGAGCAATGCATGGAATTTTTTTCCAATTTTTTTTAATAAGAAAAAGGCCCACATGACCTGCTTTTATAGAAAGCTAAAGCCCAGCATGGCAACCGAACAAAACTGGCTTTACCCTAATACACAGTATGCAACCACTTCATTTACCATTACTGGTTCGTGCCCTGGATTATTTTTGCCCACTGGCGGCGATTTGGGTCATGTTTGGATCCTTCGCCCAAGCTAGCCCTAGCTCAAAAGAAATAGGCATGCAGAAAATGGGATCGGAATGCGGTCGCAAAGATAGCTCTATTGCATATTTGTGTTTCATAAATTTTTTTCAGAATCGGGAACACCCAGGATATGAAACGAAAATCGGAATAATTATCCAAATACAAAACGGAGCCGAATACGAAGCGAAACAAATAGAAGGCGACGCAGTATTAATCGGAATATAAAAACCCCTTCACTACTACACAAACGATTTTTTGTTGTTACGAGACGCTATGATTTTTTTGCAAAAAACCGGACCACAAATTTGCCGGCGTCGCATTTTCGCATACGACTCCTTAAGACACAAAAAAATGAAGCTCATTTTTTTTTACATTGTGGATCCACCTTCACATGGAAAAAAAAATTCATTTTTTCCTATACGGGGGGACGTCTTCCTTTAAGCGGAAGCCGTATATACGGGAAAAAATTTTTTTAAAAAAAAAATTTTTTAAAAAAATTCCTCCCTTCCTGGGTGGGTTTTTTGGCACGGAAAGGTAGAAGTAACCCAATTACCAGTATGCTACGAAGGGCTACATCTCATAGGGAGTCACCTGCTGTAAGAGATTACAATCTAGCATCTGCCAAGTCCCCTGTGCAGACACGCATTGACACAGGATTCTTCACAAAGAAGGGGAAGCAAGCTAGGCAGGCCATTGGTGAGTCATGGGCAAGGTTCTTCTTTACCGCCGGCATTCCTGGTAGAAATGCCGATAATCCATACTTTGTCAGCGCCGTTCGGGAGACACAAAAGTGGGGTACGTATGTATTTATTAAGGAATTACATTTTTCTAACACATTTTTCTAATTTCTTCATACGTCAATTATAGGTGAAAGTGTTCCTTCTCCAACTGGTAGGGAGATAGATGGCAAATATCTTGATTCTACAGAGAAGGATGTGAAGAAGCAATTCGATAGGTTCAAGAATGACTGGGATGAGTACGGTGTTACTATAATGTGTGATTCTTGGACTGGCCCGACGGGTATGTCTGTAATCAATTTTTTGATATATTGCAATGGAATAATGTTTTTCCACGAGTCCATTGATGCGACGGGCCAAAGCCAGGATGCTAACTTCGTGCTGAAGGTGACGTCGTTGATGCAACAAATTACTTCTTCCTCTGTTATCGTCAGTGTTAGGGTCATGGACTAATTTTTATTTTGTGATGTACTAATGCAGGAGATAAGGAAGGTGGTACGCGAAGTAGGCCCTGATCATGTTGTTCAAATTATCACTGACAATGGGTCTAACTATAAGAAGGCGTGCAGACTACTTCGGCAAGAATACCAAAGAATTGTGTGGCAACCTTGTGTGGCACACACAGTCAACTTGATGCTTAAGGATGTTGGGAAAATGCCAGACCACGAAATGGTGATTGCAAGTGGTAGAAAAATTTGCAGATGGCTATACAATCATAACAAGTTGCATGCTATGATGGTCACAGCTATAGGTGGTGAACTGGTTAAGTGGAATGTTACAAGGTTCGGGACGAACTACATGTTCCTCCAGAGTTTCCTTAGGAAGCGAGATCTTTTCATGCAATGGATGGCTTCCTCTGACTTCATGCAAAGCAAATTCAGCGGGACAACGGAAGGTAGATATGCACACGCATGTCTATCTAGCATATCTTGGTGGGAGAACTTAGAGGCAGTAGTGAATTCTGTCCAACCTATGTACTCATTCCTTCGGTTTGCTGACGAGGACAAGAACCCCAATTTGAGTGAGGTACTTCTGAGATATCAGTTGCTCAAAATGGAGTACGACAGTATTTTTGCGAATCAAAGGGACAAGTTTGAAGCATACATGGAGATTGTTAACAAAAGGATGCACGACCTAACCAATGAAACTCTGATCAATGCCAGTAAGTATTGGTCATAACATAATCCACATGTCGTATTGTGTAACTCGTACTTAACCTATGACATGTTTTGTAGCTGCCGCATTGAACCCTAGGACGCACTATGCGTACTCTCCAAGTGCCACTGTCTTCCAAGACCTCCGACAGGCATTCGAGTGGATGACGGACATCGATACAGCCGCCGCCGCTTTGCTGGAGGTTGAGATGTATCGACGTAAGACGGGCGAATTTGGAAGGGCACTAGCAAGAAAGATGGCCATAGATGGGAAAACGTCTCCTGGTATGTTTCTAATCATGGAACTATGATATGTCCAATTGATCTTGATGTATTCAATATTATAAAATGACATGTTACTCGGCAATTGCAGCACAATGGTGGTCTATGTTCGCCTCAGACACGCCGAATTTGAAGAAGCTTGCGTTGCGTTTGGTTGGTCAATGTTGCTCTTCAAGTGGATGTGAACGGAATTGGAGCACATTCGCTTTCGTACATACCAAGGTTCGTAATAGACTTACCCACAAGAAGCTCAACAAGCTAGTTTATGTGAACTACAACCTTCGCCTTCGAATTCGGCGAGCAAATGCCCAAGTTAGGACGGAGGACGACGATCCCCTTCAAAGATTAGCGGACCTCTTATTCTACGAAACTAACAATCAGATCAAGAAATGGATGGACACTGCTCGGTCGAATGCTTGCCCTGAACTAGATGAAGATTCAAATGAGAGTGACGCCCCCTTGCCTAGTCCACTTGTAACCGACCTAGTGGACTTGGATGACCTGCACAGGACCACGGGAGCTTCTAGTTTTGCTGAGTGGGCTGATAAGAATGTAGGTGACACTCATATTGGAAAAAGGAAGACTCGAAAGCCACCAAAAGCACGTCCATCTAAAAAGACAAAGGGCAAAGGTCCACGATCGACTAATGTTGATAGCGATGAAGAGACTCAAGGAAGCCCAGACTACCAAGAGTCTAATGATAGTAGCTCAAGAACTGAAACCGATGACGGAGACGACGATGGTCAAGGAGGCCAAGGAACTACTGATGTGCCTCCTAGGGGTCACACCCAACAGTTAGATCACCACAGCCCCATTCAATTCACTGGTGTGATATAATTTAATTGCTATTTCAACCTTCACCATCCAATTCAGTACTGGTTAATTTACTTGCAACTTTCTCATTTGCAGGTGAGGCTGACTTTACTCATGCTACTCAGGACCGCGATCATGGTGCTCCAATCTCTCAACGAACTACCATTGCATCGAGAGGCCAACAACAGCAACAACATGTTGACATACAACAGGATAGCTCCAGCTCATTCAGTGCCTCTAGCATTGAAAGTGGCTATCCAACGTATGTGTATAACCGTCCGCAAGCTTCTGATTATCCTGCGCCTACATGGGTGTATGAATGGCAAGAGCCTCAGTGGTATGCTCAATTGTACGCTCAGTGGCAAACAACATCATCATGGACTGGTCAAAGTTGGGAGGCATACAAAGCGGGGTTGCTACATTCACATGGCTTGATGCTCATGTCCATAGAGGAGTACAATATGGCATATAATCAGTGGAACGCGTAGCTATGCATGTCCTTGTTTATTTCCTTTCATTCAAACTAGAACTGTAATCGTGGACATTATATTGTGGACTCTGTTGTTATTGTGGACTCTATTCATTCTACATGTGGACATCGTTATGCTTTCAAATATGAGATTGATGATTGTTATTGTTGAATTATAATGTTATGAATTATTGGATTGATTTGAACTGCACAATATAGAAAAGAAAGGTCATGCCGAATTTTTCTATTATATAATCACATCTTAAGTTTTCAAGTCTCCTATATATTTTTTTGTTAGAGCTATTATCCCCATATATTTTTTGTTAGAGCTATTATCCCCATATATTTTTTGTTAGAGCTATTATCCCCATATATTTTTTGTTAGAGCTATTATCCCCATATATTTTTTGTTAGAGCTATTATCCCCATATATTTTTTGTTAGAGCTATTATCCCCATATATTTTTTGTTAGAGCTATTATCCCCATATATTTTTTGTTAGAGCTATTATCCCCATATATTTTTTGTTAGAGCTATTATCCCCATATATTTTTTGTTAGAGCTATTATCCCCATATATTTTTTGTTAGAGCTATTATCCCCATATATTTTTTGTTAGAGCTATTATCCCCATATATTTTTTGTTAGAGCTATTATCCCCATATATTTTTTGTTAGAGCTATTATCCCCATATATTTTTTGTTAGAGCTATTATCCCCATATATTTTTTGTTAGAGCTATTATCCCCAAATTATACTCACATTTAAGTGTTTCTCCTTTTTTTTTTTGCATTCTCCTTATTTTCTGATTCACATATCGCGGTAACCGTGTACTTACCGCGGTAACCGACTGAAACCGTGCGGTAACCTCGATCATACCGTGTGATTTGAATTCAAAAATTTGGATACGGAATTTGTGCGGTTTTTCGCGGTAACCGCGCGGTTACCGCGGTTACCGCCTTACCGCGGGGGGTCGGTAACCCACCCTAAAACGGTAAGGTGAACCCTGGTTACGGCTCGAGTCCGATATCGACTTGTCAGTCCATACGGCCTATATATGCTGCAGCCTTCCCTGCACCGGCTGGCTGCTTAACACGGAGTACGTCGCCTCCTCTGTTCCTCTGTTCTGTCGCCTTCGCCGATCGTCGCTGCATCGCCAGCCTTTTTTCCTCGCGAGAAGGTTAGCTCATGGATCTGGCGGCTATACCCTTCTCGTTGTTCTTTGTTTCAATTTTAGGGATAATTTATCTTGCAACTACTCGTTGGCAATATTTTTTTTCAAAAATTTGTAAAATGTGAATATAATACATTGTATCGTGAATATAGTGTAACTTTTATACAAATGTAACATAATTTGTACATAACTTTAAAAATACGACACAACACGGTACTTTCACGAAACGGAGGTTGTCTGCCGGAATCCCCTCACCTATACTAGCATTGCGATGTTTTCGTTCTCCGCTAATATGAATTTTGAAACAAATATAATGATTCAAAATTGTATAGAAGCAATATATAAATTACATTGTAGTTATATGTAAACTGTAATATTACTACTTTACAACTATACGCTATAATTAGTAAATTTGATAAATTTTCAAAATAAAATTTATCGATAAATATATAGCAACCTCATTTACCTTTGTCATTAAGATAAATCGATGTAGTTAAGATAATTGACCGTGTTGGAATTTGGTGCGTCAATTACACGGTCACTGCACGAATATAACATAATCACGCTAGTATTTGTTTACACGCTTATATGTACCTATACCTTTTTTCCATGTAAAATTCACAAAATTTTGAACAACCTATCATAAAACTATATATTTTATATTAAAGTTTCAATTGGATTTTAGTGAAATTAAGGATATGTCATGTCGTTGGTTTCGGTCTCTTAGAGCATGTGTTAGGGGACACATTCACAAGGGTGTAAGTGCGGTGTTGCATGTGTAGTGGTGTATGTGCGTGTGCATCAGCTGTGTAATAAAAAAATATTGAAGTTATCACAAAACTAAATACTGTAGAATTTATCTCCAACACTACCGTTATGTTTGAGCTATAAATATAGTAGTGTGCTGATTAAATTAGCACTAAACTTGCAGTTTGTAATAAATTTGTTATCTAGTCTTTATTTTTTTTACACTCCATCTTACATACGTAGTTTTATGAGAAATTTTGCACTAAATCTATAATTTTTTTTTACAAAATGTTAAATATGTAGTTCTACAATAGTTTGGTAAAAATATGTAGTTGTGTGAAATTTAATCTTTTTATCTTTTATAGGATGCCTCGATTGGGAGACCCGGATGCAGGATGCGGAGGTAGAGTCTTTGCGGAACTTGGATATCTCGCTTGCATACTTGGAGGAATTTGGTACGATCGATGCATAGTTGGAGGAGTTTGCCACGATCGGAGATGTGGAGATATTATTGATTATTTGGGTGTCTCACTAATTGTAGATGGAATATTTGTAATAGCAGGTGTAGGAGCTTTTGTCATGGGAATAAACTCAGGGTTTTTAATTATAGACACAATCAATCCACATTATGCACGACCCTGGAGAACCAGAATATAACTGTTATAAGATTATACTCGTGGTATGCCAGTACACCATGTATATATTTTGATTCTACGTAACACTTTGATCTTAATTGTTTATTGTTTATGTTAAATCTGCCTACTTACATATGAGCATTCCATAAATAATCAAATATGCATATTTGGATATTAGTATTCGATATAAATCATGTTACATCTTGTTATGGTCTCATGAACAAGTTATATTTTTACTTGTTGAGTGTTGACTCTAGTTTTTGACTTTTTTCTCAATTTGTCGTTTGTACCTATACACTTCTTTTTTCCATCTGGGAGACCCGGAACCGGAAGCAGGATACGGATTTAAAATCTTTTCGGAGCTTAAAGATCTAGCTTTTGTCGTTGCTTTCTTGGGATTGAACATAATTTATGGAATGCTCAAAAAATTTGGACTGTGTTTAGTTCCACCGGCAAAAAATTTACCGGATCACATCAGATATACGGACACACATTTGAACTATTAAACGTTGACTAATAACAAAACAAATTATGTAATCCGCATCTAAACTATGAGACGAATTTATTAAGCCTAATTAATCTGTATTTAGCAAATGTTTACTGTAGCATCACATTGTCCGATCATGGCGCAATTAGACTTAAAAGATTTGTCTCATAATTTACACGTAAACTATGTAATTAGTTTTTTTATTTGTCAATATTTAATACTCCGTACATGTATTTAAACGTTCGATGTGATGGAAAAAAAAATTGCCCGGTGGATCTAAACACCCTCTTCAACTACTCATACTTGTCAGACTGTGATGAGTGAGTGAGTGACCCATCCAATCTTCAGCCCATCAGCGAGACAGCAGCGCAAGCATGACGCCATGACGGCAAGGAATGCTCGGCGACAACGGTGAGGATTTCTTAGTTGCTCGTGGCCGACGACAACGCAAGCATAAAAGAGGAGTCAGCAGCGCAAGCATGGAAGAGCGTCTCCGCGCGCAGGGAATCCACCTTGAGGACGCGAAACTCTTGGCGGTCGACCTCGCCGAGATGTGTTCAGTCGCGCCGAGCCGCCAACGCACGGTTCTGGTGGTTCAACGGTCTATTCGCTCGCTCGCTGGCCTTGTTCGCCGACCTGCACGGGGTGCGCGGCGGCGAGGTAGTGGATCGAAAGACGCGGAAGATGCAGCGCCTGCGCCTTGTCGCATCCACGGCGCTCCTATCCCAAGAGCTCGACGTGCTCGTCGAACTCCATCGAGCAGGCGGACCTGCAACGATCAGGCCTGGGCCACGGCTAGAATGGCACAGCCGGTGGGCGGCGATGGCGGTAGCGGAGGAGGAGGCGCATGGCGCAGCCGCAGCAGAGGCCACAGGCCAACCACCTCCGCGTCCCTCGATTACGTGGCATGATGCGCGGGCGAGATTCCGGGGAGGGACCGAGGGAGACCGCGCAGTATTTGCGAGAGGGAATGAATGCGTGAGTTTGCTGTTGCATTGCAACGCACATCGTGGATTTTCCGATCTGAACCGTTGGATACAATGATCGAATGGTTGAGAAATAGATAGCAACTTTATGTGCGCAATTGATGGATGGATATAGATGCGCGATGGATGGATGGATTCACGCATCGGTGGGGCCTGGGGGTACTGCTGATTTACCCTAGGATTGCAACGTAGAAACTCCTCTTCCCTTTTATATTATTAGCTACGTTTTGACTTTGGTCAAAGTTGAACTGCTTCAAGTTTAACTAAATTTATAAAAAAAAATAATATTTTCAATCCAACACAAATTTATTATGAAAATATATATTCAATTATTGATTTAGTAAAACTAATTTGGTATTATAAATTTTACTATATTTGTCTATAAACTTAGTCAAACTTAAAATAGTTTGACTTTGACCAAAGTCAAAACGTTTTAAAACCTGAAATGGAGGGAGTAGTATAGATAGATTGCCAATGGTTTATGATGAGATAACCCTCAATCCAGCAATGATAATACGGCAAAGTACCATCACCATGACAAAATTTCATAAATCAGTTTGGAACAACATGCAGGTAGCAATCCCTGCAAGAATGACACCAAGCGAAATTGAAGATTCCCCAGAACAGCACTTATGCTTCAGCAATATTTGAATTTAAGATATAAGTGCTATGTCAAAATGATTCCAAAATGATGACCAATACATCTGGCCAGTTCTGTACCAATTTCCCACATCTTTCATTCTCTTTCGTATTATGCACTTCTCTCTCAAAAGCGAAGCAAAACTCATGAATACATCACGCAACTACACAAGGTCTCTGTCATTTACTTAAGTAGACTAAATTCATCTCGGCTTGTATTGTTTTCCTCGGTGGTGGTGAAACCTACATCCAGGATCACTGGAGAACCGTGACTGCATCTAGTCAGATATGTAACCTGCAATAGCCGACTACTACTGAAAAGAAAAGAACCACGTCGAACTAGACATCAAACTCTTCTCAGATTTTTCTACTTCTTCCTCTGCTACAAAAAATGACCCATCATCCAAATTCTTTTGATACTTCTACTTCCTGGACCTGTCAAAGAAAACAGTGGTAAAACGAAATTACCACACTAGCAATAATAACAAGATCAACAAGAATTAAAATTGCAGTGGAAAAAGAACAATTCTGAACTTTCACAATGAAGTACTGTTTCTATTTAAAAGAACTTTTTGACAAGAAGTACATTTGTTTACAATTAATGTGCACACACATCCAGAATTGTGCAAAAATGCGATAGTCATTTTCCAAGATAAGAAGTTCAGAGGTATTGGATTTCCAGTTCTATTTCTAGGCATCAGAAAAGATTTTCTAGGCCAATAGACAGCAATAGCCACAGTGACCATCCACCAATGGACCCTTTGAAACTATTTTTTAAGGAAATTATGAGCTCTTCGATTAATTAAAAGCAATAGCCAGTGCACATCCAACATTACTGGTCTCCTAAAATTCCATTGCTGTTGCAAGGGAGCCAAGAATCCCTCTGTTGACAGTAGTATAATACATGTCACAGAAACCACAAGCACATGATCAGGCTTCTATCTATTCGGGGCATTTACAGTTGCAAACTGCAATGTTGCTATATAAACAGTAAACCCAATGAACTCAGTCTGCGTACAACTAGATCCAACTTAAGAGCATAGGAAGGTAGGTGCATTTGCAAAATGGTAGCACCAGTGGCAGTCATACATTGCAGAAAGTAGAACAATATTCAGAACTATCATGCATTTTCTTTTTCTAACCTTCTCAAAGATCCCGAGCTCTTCTTCTTCTAGTTGCAGGCTCGACCAATGCACTCTTAGCTTCACCCTATTCAAGCAGGCCTCACAGTCAGAATTAACCCACACCAAACACAATGAAATATATGAAACGATGAAGAAATAAACAGCGCCACTGATATTTCTTAATAATTGTTACTAAAACTAGATGTAGTAAAGTTATCAAGGAAAGCTATCTAAACCAGCAACAATTCATTGCATCTTTGCTTACCTGTTCTGTAATGACTGCCTTCCTCTTATGTTGTTCAGCCTTCTCAACAATGAACTTTGCACGCTGAGCTTCTTGTTCATCGACCTGCTTGGTTTCAATTGCATGAATGAACTCTTTTCTAAAGCTCTTAAACTAGCATAGCATACCATGGAAAGATATTACATGTTTAAAAACAGATAGATATGATAAGACAGTACTTCTCTGGGTATGATAAGCTGACTGGCATTGTACTGTGCAACCACCGCTTTGAGTGTTTCATGCATAAGTGAAGTCAAAACTCTCTCACAGAAATTATCCCCCAGGGATCTGTACTTAGTTGGTAATGGTCTTGTAAGGACACCAAGACCAGGTCTCACCTGTTAAGTTATCAAATTGTATCAAACTAAAAATGTATACTGCCACCATTGCAGGCAAAGCATAACATACATTGCAATGCTAATCACACACATAAATGTTGGTTCTAAACCACTGTACCAAACCACCAACATGCTCAAAATACTTAACAAAGCAGTTCAGAAAATACTTAACATAAGTTTGCTAACATTAGCAAATCACAAACTCCAAGTGCAATGACAGAATTTTACCATCTGGAGATCACGGCTTCCAGAAGTGCTCTCGACGAGGTTGGGGCGGGGGCAGACATCAAAGATTGTCAGCCTCTCGAACCACGGGACACTGAAGTGGGACTTCTCAGGATTCAGCAACTGTAACAAGCGCACAGCCTGTGTTAGATAAAGGAGAAGTTATTTGCATATAAACTGGCATAACATGGACAATAAGGTTTGATTAGCTGAATGACATTGTATTGGAAAAGCAAAACTCTCTTATTGAGGTTCTCTCCCAGGATCACAGTGAGGAAAACCATTGCTACCTTGTTGTTACAGATCTCCCTGGCAACTTTAATCTGTTGGAGAGCGAGGAAGGCAGGGTTATTCTCAACTGCCTGAATTCACAGCAAGTAACACAATCCCAACCAGACTGAACTCACGGCAAACGTAACACAAACGTATATATCCTCAAATCCACAACGAACGCCCAAATCTTAGTTCTCAAAAACAAAAAGAAAACACCCAAAACTCATCCCTCCCGGAGATGGAGAAGAAGCTCACCAGGGTTGGCCATGTAGGCGAGTTGCTGAAGGCGACAGCAAACGCGGCGATGTCGTGGAGGCCGTAGGCAGCGCTTCCCTCACCACATGTCTTGTCGCCGTCGCCAGGGCCCTGATCCTCGTCTGCCTCATCGCCACCCAAAGCCGCTGGAAGGTGCTTGAGCTTAGGGGCTTGAGGATGGTCACCTCCAGGTGGAGGTTGGCCTCCATTCCCGGGTAGAGGCGGACGAGCATCTCGAGGTCGACGACGCCGCTTGACGAGCAAGTAGATTATGTAGCCTGTACCCACGATCGCCGCGGCGCCGATCACGTAGATCACATGGCGTGGAAGTTCCTCGATCTTCCGGCGCCAGCTCAATACTACTCGTGCAAGCCACCACCCCGAAAGCGGTGGCTCGGAGTGGACGTCGGCGACGACCATGGTGATGGTGTGGTTGGAGTCGCCGTTCCCGCCGCCATCTTCGTAGCTCAAGCTTCGGTGGATCCGGCGGCTAGTGGTGGCGTCCGGAAGACGGCAAGTGCACTATATATATCGTTCAAATAAGTTCTGAAATCCACTATTTACTAGTTATATGCTTATGCATTACAATGAGATCTACATATAAAAATAAGATTTATTTTTTTCTAGTTCCGTTTTTTATGATGTATTGGATTTTTTTAAACATTTTCTAGAGATAATATTGTATTACAATTAGATAATTTATTGATTTATAAATATATTAGTTTATCGTACACCTATTTATAAAATCCCACGTCCACCATTAAACTGCATTGTCTGAATAACAATTCAAATAGTTCAAATGCAAAATCAAAAAATCGCAAGCACGCGAAGTGAGCATAGCTCAACTGGCTAGGTTCCTTGTGGTGGAACCAGCCCACCCGGGTTCAAATCTTAGATTTGACACGGGTGCTCGCATTTACGGCTAATTATTCTTTCAGTGGTAGGCGATGTAACCGTCGACAGTGAGGCGCCTGTGGTGACTTCGTCAATCTCAAGATATGCCGGCCCAGTCTTCCGGAGGTGCTCATAGGGGTAGGGTGTGCGTGTGTGCGTTCATAGGGGTGAGTGTGCGCACGTTATGAGCGTCTGCGTTTGTACATTGTTTCTCAAAAAAAAATCGCAAGCACACTGTAGAACCAGTCTCCCCTAGTCAGTGGTGGGCCTAGCTTTTTGAACTTTGTATTTAGAATAGGTGGAGGAACTCCATCCACACTTTGTATTCAAAATAGGTGAAGGAACTCTGAGGAACTCCATCCACGAGGGCGGCGCTGGCTCGTCTGGAAATCGGTGTCCTTCAAGTACTTCACGCAAGTTCGCCGCCTCAACAACATCAGAAGAGAGGGGAACGCCTGAAACACCTCCGCAACACGGCGCTGGTGCTCGTCGGCGTCGCCGCCCGTCTCTCCCTGCTCCGGCTTCGCGAATTTGTTGTACAAATCTAACAGATTACTCAACCATTTCAATGGATCCTTCCCTTCAAAAATTTTTACGGTGCACACGGCAACCGCCATTGATGAGAGGGAAGAGGGAAGGAGAAGGGAGAGAGAAGATCGGAGGAAAGGAGAAGGAGTGTCTGAGGAGAAGAGAATCAAGTGGAGTGGTCATTTTATAATTGTGGCGGACCCACAGAAGATTTGGGTGTTTGTCTCCCGGTGTTAGCCTCGTTTCACATTAAATATTTGACACTAATTTAAAATGTTAAACATAAACTAATAATAATACTAATTGTATAAATAATAGCTAATCAGCGAAATGAATTTTTTAAGCCTAATTAATCGATAATTAGTAAATAACATCGCATAGGCCCTATTTGAAGAACTAGCCAAAAGTTATTTTAAGAGCTATTTTTTAGCACAAGAAAATTGTCATTAAATAAAATAGTCTTAAAGTTGTTTGGATTTAAGGGTGGGTCATTTTGAGAACTATTTGGCCTAATATACCTTCTCATGAAGAGAGATAGAGAGAAAAGTCGTTATTTAGTGGGCCCCACCCGAAATAGCCCCAATTAGCACTTCTTGGGTGGGATAATTTTTTGTGTGGATTATTTTCAAATAGCCCTCAAATAGTTCACCCTTTTGATCTTTTTGAGCTATTTAGACTTTTTGAGAGAGGGCTAAAAAAATATCTCTTAGATCTAAACTGGGCCATAGGTAGTAAAGTTTTTAAAGTTCCAGAGGTGTGAAAGCTTTACGTGGGGGCGTACATTCGGTTTCGCCAACCGTTGTGCCCTTGCGACACGGCGGCGTGACACGGCGGCGGAACCAGGACACACGGTGACACGGTGGGCCGGCACTAGCACTACTCAGTGGATGAGCGCACAAACTACTATCTCCGGGAGCTATATAGGGGCGTCTAGAAGATGTAAGCGCAGGGATTCGATGGGGGAGTGGGGAGCTCACCTTTGTGGAGGGGAACGGCCGGCGTCGGCGAGAAGGGGGATTCCGGCGGAGGGAGCGGTCGGGCTTCGAAGGTGGCGCTTCTGGACCGGCGTAGCACCAGGAACTCGATGGCGATGAGTTGCCGTCGAGGCGGGCTTGGCCGGCGTTCGGCCGAGGAAGAAGACGAAGGCGTGAGCTGTGGTTGAGTGGCTAGGAAGAAGAGAGCGTCGGAAGGAGGGGTGTTCTTGGTCTACTTTATGGGCACGGTGGCGACGTGCTGGAGAGAGGCGATGGCGAGGCGGCCTTCGGATTCCGGCGACGTCAGCGATCTCCACTACGCGTGAAGGCTTCTGGAGCTAGCTGGCATGGTGCATTGGAGAGATTGCAGTCATGCCGGCGAGGTGCTCGACCGAGAGGTGAAAAGCTATGTACATACCCCTTTCTTAAGTAAATTTGGTCCCTTTATCTTAGGCCGGCCCGGCTAAAAAAAAGAGAGGTGAAAAAGCGAGGCTATGCAACAGGCAACAGCTGCCTCGGCTTCGTCGCGACACTGGCTGAGAGAGGGGAGGCGCGCGGCAGTGGCGCCGTGACGTCGAGAGACCAGCTGAGCGGCCCCACGGCGGACTGGGTGACGCCAGCTTGACCGACGGCCTACCTGGTGGGCTGCTGCGAGGGAGGAACAGGAGTAGCCCAGGATGTGGGCTCGTGGAACTTGGGCTTTGCTTGGGCACCAGGTCCAGTGCGTGCAAGGATGCTGTGCATGTGGGCTGGCAGGATGACCAGGCGACCCAGATGGCAATGTGGCCCAGCTAGCTGCCTCCGCGTGGGCGGCGGCTCTACGCTCACGAGCGGGAGGAACAAGTTCACTCTAAAGGTGTCTTTAGTTCCAAACTAAAATTGGAAGTTTGACTAAAACTAAAAGTTTGAAGAAAAAAGTTGAAAGTTTATATGTGCAGAAAAGTTTTGATGTGATGAAAAAGTTAAAAGTTTGAAGAAAAAGTTGGGAATTAAACAAGGGCTAAGTAGGAGTGCCTTTTATGAAGCCGAAATTGAATTGTGTCCTTGAAATGTAATAATCCCTTCATCTCAGTTTTGATCATCCCTTAGCAAATAACACCAAGATAAAAGACACCAAAATATTTATTATTCTTAAATTAATTCTCATTGGTTAAGGTGCTTCATTGCATCGTGTCACGTGGATTGCTCGTATTTTAAATATTGCACGTCATTGCACCAATAGAAATTAATCTTGATTGGGTTACATGCAACACATTCAATGGTGCATATTTACTCTTTGCAAAAAAAAACAAAAAAACACTTGTTAGATAATGATCATTTAAAAAAAAACCTCAAAAACCTTAGACGAAGATCAAAATGAGATGAGAGAATTAGATATATAACATGTCCTTAACTTTTAACATCAATACAAACGAAGTCCCATGACGATTGCGGCTGATGTGATGGCACATATGACATTGACGTGGCACTAGAAGCAGGACTACAAATTTCCTAATAAAGAGCCCATGTGCCAATCAAATAATAAAAACTACTGGGACTAACATGTCAGTATGTCTTACTTCCTCCACATCACCGTCTCTCCTCCATCCGTCCCCCACGATGTCCTGTGCCTCATCGTGCACACCGATGACTCGAGGTGCCAGGCGCCTCCTTGCCCCCCTATCCTTCTCAACCTCCTCCCCTCCTCCCGACGCTTTCCCCCCTTCTCCCGTGCATGCCGGGCACGCGTGCCATCTCTAAGGGTGAGTTGGAACGTCGAGGTCACGCACACCGATAGCCCGCCTCTCCTCCCTATCCTTCCCGTTGCACCCTCCACTATCACCACTACTTGTTCACTTTCTCCTCGTCCCTCTTGCCCGCAGCCAAGAGGGAAAAGAAGAAAAAAATATGTTGTTTTCACTTATATGTGGGACTCATTTTTTAATTTTTTTAGCGCGACATCAGCAACATGTTGGTGATGACAATCTTCAATAGTAACTTGAGACTATATTTGCGTCGGTTTTAGAAAATGTGTGACACTAGTAATACTTTTTAGCATACATATAACTTGTTCACTTTGTTGTCCAAAGCAACCGTACCAAATTTTATTAATGTCAAATTTTGATAAATTTTGGTATTAGTAAATTTTGGTAGTGTTGGTTTTGTTTGGTTTGTCGATTTTATCATATTTTAGTAGAGTTATAATTTGTTAAGGTAGCTATGGTTGGAGTGTGTTTAATTTATTATCGTTTTAAAATTTGGCAATTTGGTTGAAAGTGGCCTTGTTCCCAATATTCGCGCCCGGGAAGTCGCATACCTACATGGAACGATGGGTCCCACGCGGGATCGGCTGCGGGCATTCTTTGACTTGGTGGCGAAGGAGTTCAGCACAGAAGATCGAGGGTGGCTTTCTTGTGGCGAGATGAGATCATCTGCGAGGGCTTGTGGAAACCCACGTGGCTAAAACTGATTCACTGATCTGAGAATGCACGGCTGATTTTAGGCAGAGCAGATTTGTCTAAATTTCCCTCACACCTAGTATGTCGAGACGTGTCCTTACGCCATTCGCTCCACTCTCGCGTTGTTTCTCGTGCACACGCCCTCGGCATTCGTGTTGTGTTGTGTTCCGATCGCCCAGCGTTCTGAATGAGGCATTCTATAGTTCCGTGTTCCGACATCGACTTGTCAATGGCATTCTGCTCCGAAATATTGAAATGTCCAGCTCGACAGAATGTTGGCAGGCTGCAGCATCAGACTCATTTTGCTGTGCTTATCTGCCTTCCGCTTGTAAAGTCATAGGAGCAGCGCGCGGCGCTGCGTTGTGACTTGCATTGTGAGCCGTCGTCTCCAACAGAGGGCGCAGATCACGCCGCGTGGCGCGTCGGCCGAGCTCCCGCGCTGTCCACTAACGGCTATTCCTGGCTCGGCTCCGATAACGCAATTCCGGGAGGAGTCGGTAGTTGGCACTGGATCCCTTCGGACCTGGAGAACGTGTGACACCTGGGTCGGGGTTTGGTGAACCAACAGGTCGCTCCTTTGGTTGAAGTATCGGGCCCCTTTTTCGTTGCCTAGGTTACACCTTCGGAATACCCCAGACGGGGATTGAGCTCTATTCCCCCCAATCTTCACTTTACGCCACGCCGACTCTCCGTCGTGGAATTAGACCAAGGGTCGAAGACCCATACCATAGGACCCCGTCCCCCGTATCTTATCTTTCGCGCGTAGGAGATCGAGACACAGCCTTAGGGCTATGGGGAAATGGATTCTATATCAAACTATAGCTATTGCATTAAAGAAGAACTAATAGAAGTCGAAGACGCGGAATGGTAGTGATAGAGAGAAAGATTCTTCTGGTTTTCTTGTTCCTGAAAATATTCTATCTATCTCCTAGACGCCGTAGAGAATTGAGAATTTTCATGTCAGTAGAAATTAGAAGAAAAACTTGATGCTTGAAAGAACGGACTCATAGGGTCACTAGCCAACTTTCATTAAGAAAAGGCCTCACTGTATGGTATATCGGGCATGTTCATTTTGATGCCATTTTCAATCTTACCAAATTTTGGTAAAGTTGTCAAAAAAGTGGCTACATTTAGTTTGTTGTCAAATTTTTGTTAACTATATAAGAAATCATGCTATAAATACTTGCCAAAATTTAGTACGGTTTTTCTTTTTGGCATCACCTGGACAAGCCCTTCACCTCATCACGATGTTTCACGTCTGCCTCCGGATTCATTTCAGATTTTCTTTTTTCTTTTTCAGTTCAGCGCACCTCGTACCGCCTGGGCGGACCGGACGTGAGCACGTAACACGTTACTTCCTCCGCCTTTGTTGTGTTTTCTGTCTTTCTGGAGATGACGTTTCTGTCTTTCTGGAAATGTCAAGCAAGGCCTCGAGTCCATCGTTGGTGATTCGGTGATTCCCTTTATGCCTTCTAGATGAAGAGGCCCGTGATGCCGCCTGAGAAGCGGCTCTCCGGTAACAGAACACATCTTAATCCACTGTGATTCAGGAGTACAACAGAAGAGAGTGACACATCTTAATCCATTGTGATTCAGAACACATCTTAACAGAACACGTAGTGACACATCTTAATCCACTGTGATTCAGAACACATCTTAATCTAAAGTCAAAACGTTTTATAACCTGAAACGGAGGGATTAGTATAAAGGTTTTGACCCTTTTCGTGATTGTTCATGGTTAGATAGGCCTCGCTACGCACTACTCCCTCCGTTCTTAAAAAAACTAATCTAGATGATATCCTAAATATACCAATAGAAATGTGACATCACCAAAAACAATAAATTTAGATAATCCTATATATAGATTTGTTCTACCAGGTGATTTCACATCTCCACATAGAGTTATTTTTCTTACCAGAAAGATTAGATACTGAACGGCACGTTGAGCGTCTGGTTTATACTGCTCACTATCCTTTAGAAAGGACAAAAGTGACAGCTACGTTTTCTTGTATTGAGTCGTGTGTTGTGTGCTTCATGTGTTTTGCTGCTCACCGTCGTTGTCTGGTTGTGTGATCAATCTGGTAGTTATTCCGTCATGTCTTCTTCCGAGCGGGCATATTTTTTCGTCTGAAAAAATTAATTTAATATTGGATATGATGTTTCCTAACATATATAAGCAATCTATCTATCTATTATATTATTAAAACAGCTTTGAAAGGAGGCACCACGTTTGCTGTGGGGGCTAGAAATTCCCACATTAATTGGAGAAAAAGATAAAAACTATACCGTTAGATTGTAATGGATTAAATTAAAGGGTGTAGATTTATTTGAAAAAATTCTCTCAATACAAACTCTATTCGATTTAAATAGGAAAGTAATCTGATCTTTCACATACATTATGAATATGCATGCATGTCTGTCTGAGTCTTGATTGTTTTGGTTAGGATGCATGTTTTCCGATTGGGAAAGAAAAAAAATTGAATATCACATGGATTCCAAATAGGAAAAAGAAAATCAAACGGACAGCTTTTATACAGACGTGGATTCGGATTTTGAAGTGAAAAAGGAATTGAACGATCACTAGATCTGGCCACAGCTAACCTAATTTTATTAATGCATTCAAACTTGCAGCCAAATAAAATTCAAAAGCTAGCATACCATAATACTGGCCGGAGATGAAAAAAAAACAGCACATCCAGACTACCAATACAATTATTCTACAATCTATTTAGTCCTTACTCTTCCGTCCCATTTTAATGCAGATGAGTTTTCGTGTCTAACTTTAATCGTCAGTCTTATTTTGATCTTTTTTAAAAAAATAAAAAAACATAAGCGCAAAAAATACTATTCATATTTTATCATCTCTTTGAAATGAGTGAATTGTGGCGGTTGATAGGACATTTAAAAACTATTAATAAAACACCAAATAGAATCCTAATAACGATTAAAATGAGGGACGACAGGTTGGCCGTGAAGTGACCGATCAAGCGCTTTGCGGGACTTCTAGAAAGTTGTTCAAAAAAAACTCCAATGGTATCATATTCGATTTTTAAAATCTCAATGACAATAAAAAAAAAGGAGAGGTAGCGGGCGGTCGCACAGGAGTACGGTGGTAGAGCCACCAATGGTTGGCGGCACTTTTAGAAAGTAAAAAATGAATTTCAACGATAGTTATGTTTGATTTTAGATCTCAATGACAATAAAGAGTAGACAGCGAACGGGTCGTAGAGGAGTATACTGGTAGCGTTTGACGGGACTTCTAAAAATTATAAAAAGTCAGTATACTGTAGCGTTTGATGGGACTTCTAACAATTATATGAAATCATAGAGGAGTATGCTGTAGCATTGACAGGATTTCTAAAAATTATAAAAAATGAAACGCAATGAGACAAAAAAAACTCTAAAAACGGGACTTCTAAAAATTATAAAAAATGAAATGCAATGAGTTAAAAAAACTCTAAAAACCACAGGTCCAATGTTTAATGTTTCAGGACTACTAAAAGAAAAAAGTTCAATTTTAAAATCTGAATGACAATAAAGAAAGGAGGCAGCGGGCGAGCCATAGAGGAACACAGTGGCAAAGCCACTGATGGTTTGGCGGGACTTCTAGAAAGTAAAAAAAAAAAGAACCCAAGCAATAGTTATGTTCGATTTTTTAAAATTCGATGACAATAAAGAGAATGGCAGTGGACGGGCCGTGGAGGAGTATAATGCAGTGTTTGACGGACTTTTAGATATTATAAAAACAAAACCCAACGAATAATAAACTCTAAAACCTATACGATCCAATTTTTAAAAGTTCCAAAAAGAATGAACAGAAACAGTGGTAGATCGAGCAAGCAAATAAAGAAGATGATGACAGAAAGTAGGGGATAGCAATTGTGTGACTTTTAAAAACTATAAAATTAGAAACACGGGGACGATAAGGTTTGGTCTTTCAAAGTCTTGAGACAACGAGATATCTATTAAATAAATTTAAAGTAAAATAATATTAAAAAATATATATTTTGTATGGTGCTAGCCGTGCAATTGCGCGGCCACCCAGCTAGTTTAGATATAAACTAGAAACGAGCGCGGCCTTGCCGCGCCCAATTTAGATTAGGCTAATCTGCTTTGTCAATAGCCTTGTTTAGGATCAATGTTTTTTAACTCCGTATTTCTTAACACGTTGAAGCAGAAACCTAAAGAAATAAATTAATAGGGGTTGGGACTTCAGATCAGAGAGAAAAAATAAAATATTGCACACGAGCAAGAAAAATGACTCGGTAGTAGCATTGCAAGGAATTTAAGTATTTAGCAGGTGAGTATTAATTACACCATTGCTATTTGCTAACATGAAAAAAAATATAATGCCCTGAATGGATGCTTTGTTAGCGTCGAGTTTTGCAATTCCAATTTGTGTTTCTTCTGGATTTCTGAAAAGCAAAAAAAAAAAAAATATTAAAAATACACAAAAACGTCTACTTCGATTGGTTAAATATTGCATCTAATTTTACAGGTATCATAAAAAGCAACCTTACAAAACCGTCATGGCAAAGGTAGAAAAAATTCAAAAGTCAAGTACTTCAAAGAGCTCAAATTGCAAATTCCAGGGTCATTAATTAGACAATACTTCAGTACCTGGCTAGGAAAATAATCAAATTAAACATTTAATAATATGGTTCCATATCAACTTGAACCCTGATCACTGATCTTGTTGCTTAATAAGATAACATGATTGGGATTTTTACTTATCTTTATTTTTTTCTTCAAAATAATGCCAATTCAGCTTCAGAATTCAATGTTCAATATTCAGTATCTGTCATTGCATGAATAGAAGAGTACGCATAGAGACCATTGCCAAAAATAAAAAAAAAAAAGGTGCATGAAACTACGATTAAGCATGGTACAAATTCAACCGTACTTGAGTTTTGACTTTTGACGGCACTACAATGTATGACGAAGCTTTCCATAGGTTAATTATTAGTTTACAAATTTATTAAAATTACAAAACGATGCATGCATTTCCAGATTTAATTTTCCACTTCTATGCTAAGAAAATGCAGAAACAATATGTAATGTAGAGTAAATAATGCTAACGACATAACAAATCTAGTACCAATTTCTGCTCTCTGTAATATGAATTTAATTTACTTACAATATCTAATTGCTCTAAGATATGACATAGTTTCGGGCATAAGCTTTATTCAGATCAATTGAAGGCTGCAAGAAAATGAGTTCATGGACATAAGTTGAAAGTCGAATATGTGCGCACAAATTCTAATCTCCAATGAGCCAAAGTAATGAAAGTACTTATCTTCATTTTATCCCTCCACATGTCTATAATTTATTTTGTTAGTAATTTATTTTCAGCAACAATCACAAAAAAGCCCCGGATGTTTTTTTGTGATACGAATTTTGTATGCCTTCAGCAATCCTGCAGTCAAAAACACTATTGAAAGCGTTCCAAATACAAACCTAGCAATGCTACAATGAAAGAAAGATGCTCTATACTTCCTCTTTGTTGCAGAACTGACATTTACTGTTTCTTGATACGAATTTTCACCTTTCAACCGATACCGGCATATTTCTTTTTCGACAGTCCCATCTCCAATATCTAATAGGTCTGTTCAGATTATGTTTCCGAGAAAAAAGTAATGATAAAATGGAAGATACATTTTTCGGACCATTCTCATATATATTAGCCTCATAATGTTGTACTATCCCTAAAAAAATAATGTAGTACTGAAGGATATGCTCAACAAGCATAGAAAGTCCATGCCTGTTTGTCCCGCTCTCGCAAGCTTATCAACCTAGGCCAGGGCCAGGGGAACAAGGCTTGTGGGCAAGTGTCATATATTGATCTCCTTGGAACAATAATAAACTTGTTCTACGAATACCATCTTCCTCATTTGTGTGGTCTACAAATAGCTTCAGGACTTCTACCATCTCATAGTGTTTTAATATGTTTTAGTTGTTGGCGTTTCAGAATAAATACATGTTGCCTGATTTGTACTCACTTAAATAAAAACAGGAAAGAAAGTATTCCTAAAATCAAATAAAGTGTTCTCCCCCATTGACATTGATGTGAACCACCAGTTTCTTACTCCAACCGTCCAACGTAGTATTAACGAATTGTAAACCAGCACCGCAGCTTGCAAGGCCAGTTCTCTATGTCAGAACAGGAAAGCAATTGGAAGAAAAGTGCATGCATCAAACAGTTCCGAACAAAAAAAAAAATTAGGGAACAGGAAAAATCCAATGCCATTTTACATGCAGAGTGCTGTATTGTTAAGAACTAAAAAGTACTTGCTTTTGTTACTTCAGTGATCTTTAAGATGAGCAAATGAGCAATCTAGCAGCAGTAAAGTACAAAAAAAGCAGTAGCTTAGGAACAGCAAGTAGCCCGGGCAAGCACAAAACTGAGGGAGAAGCACAATTAGACAAGCAGGGCAACCAAACACAGGTGCTTCAGTCATTTACATGTTAATGTTTTTGTTCATGGATTGGCATGGCATCATATTGGTAGTATTTAAGTGTAGAAGTAAAAATACCTTAAGGCTACCAACATCTTCTGCAGTAGATCGTCCTCCCAGCTCAGTAGTCCTGCTCCCAGTGTCAGGTCCACATCTTCTGCAGTAGATCGGTCCTCCCAGCCACCGGATTCATCAATCGCTTGCCTTCAAAACATCTGAAACCTCTCTTACCTTACTCTACACAGCAGTTTGCCCTCCCCTTACAGAACTGCTTACCGGTAAGGCGGTAACGACAAGCAGTGAGCATATCGTAGCGGCGGCGGTGGCTGCTCCAAGCAAGTAGGTGCGGATGGACATCGGACGACAAGCAGTAGCCTCCTATTCCGTTCATCTTGGTTTCTTCAAGGACACTATGACGAGCAGGGCTACCTCACCTCTACTACTTCCTTCCCGTTGTTGTGGCTTTTAGCTAGTCGCATCCCTGCCATATTTCTTGTTGCGCTGGTCGTCATCGCGCGACGGTGGGGGGAATGGATGTGGTGGCGCGACGGTGGGGGAGGTGGGGGGAATGGAGGTGGCGGTGGTGAGGGCGTTAGGTACGGGACGGCTACGCCGGCGGATCGAGCACCTTGACATCGAAGACGAGCCCCAGCCCGCGCCCGGGTCGAGCGCGGCGCCAAGCTCGACCTCTGGCCCACCGGGTCGAGGCGATCGGCAAGGAGGGAGATGGACGGGCGGCGAGGCGCAGACGCCGCCGAGCTTGAGGGTAGAGGTGGCGGCGTCGCCAGAGCTCGTCACCGACACCGAGCTACTCCTAATCCACGCGCGCCGCCACCGAGCTCTTCGCCCCATCCAGAGACGAGGAGGAGGATGCGGAAGGGAAGAGGGCGGGCGCGCCGGCGCGTGGGGAGGAGAGGGCCTCGCCGGCAGATGGGAGGGAGGGAGGAGAGCGCCTCCACGCGCGAGTTGGGAGAGGTAGTGGTGGAGGAAAGGCCGCCGCCGTCGAGATCGTCCTCGCGCGTCGCCCTGCCGAGCTATTGAGCGGCGCTGTCCCGAGCTATTACCGTCGGCGGAGAGGGAAAGAGGAGAGGGGAGCGCCGGACCGGGGAGGAGAGGTGAGGAGGCTGGCGGCGAGGACCAGCCGACCAGGAGGAGAAGCCGAGGATGGCCAGGGGCAAGAGGAGGGATTGAGCGCTTTTGCATAAAAACCCCTCAAACTTCCTTTTTTACAATAAGGTCCACAGCAGTGATATCCATCCATCGATCCGCGATCTGACGGCTGTGGAGAGGGACGAAAGATGAAATCGCACAACGCCACGTGGAGGGGCTATTTGCACGCGAATCCGCATGGAATTCGGTATTAGAGATATGTTCAGATTTATTAGATTAGAAAATATTCCATCAAATACTATGCCAATTTTTTTTAAGAGTACGTATGCGTATATGCCCTTGCCTGTCTTGGCCGGTGTTTCATCCACAAATTTGTCAGCACAAATGCGCACAATCTCATGCCGTATTGCCATGCCTCTCTCTCTGCGTGATGCGCGATGCACGCCTCCTCGTGGCCTAGTGGAGCCGGCGCGCGGGCGCTGCATTGGAGCCGTCGTCTCCAAGAGAGGGCGCAGATCACGCCGCGTGGCGCGTCGGCCGAGCTCCCGCGCCGCTGGACACTTCACCTCATCATGATGTTCACGTCTGCGTCCGGATTCATTTCAGATTTTTTTTTTTTTTCAGTTCAGCGCACCTCGTATCGCCTGGGCCTTTGTTGTGAGCACGCACGTTACAACACTTTACTTCCTCGCTCCGCCTTTGTTGTGTGTTTCTGCCTTTTCTGGGGATGACGTGCTTTGCAAATTTCGCACGCACAGTCGCACAGCTCACCGCCGCGGTGGCGCAGTCTCCAATCAGTCGTGGAAAAAATTCACCTCCCAGACTTCCCAGTCCCAGCAAAAACACACACATCTCGCATGGTAACTTGACATGCGATCGCCGGCACGACGTCGAGCCTCCCTTGGCTTCTTCATCGTGCCACCCGTCATTCCGTCAATCACCGAAAGACAATGTCGCTCGTTGGCCGTGAGACGCGACAGGACGCACGCACGCACGCCACCGCCACGCCACGCCCCGTCGCGACTGAAACCGACGCCTCCTCTGCTGCAGCCTGCAGCTGGTCAGCCCACACCAAAACCCAACCAAACCACGCGCCACGCGAAGCACGACGCCACGCGCCCGCGCCATGAGCCACCGCGTGTCCCCTCCTTCACTCCACCCCTCGTGCGCGCGGCGTCTCGAGCCGAAGAGAAAAAAAAAAAAAAACTCCTTCGCGCTTTTCGCTTTTCCGCTGCAGCAGCAGCAGCCGTCGTCCTCCGCGGCCGCCGGAGCGGCGCGGGGCGGGACACGTATCGCCCCGCCCGCCCACACGCCCACACGCAACGCGACTCGGCATCGGCATCGTCGTCGTGTCGAGCCGGGTCCGCGACGAAACCGACCGCGCGCGCGCATGTGTCCCGCCTGCCTGGCGGGCGGTTACGATTCGGTCGCCCTCCCATGCCACCACGTGTGCGCTCCTGCTCCTTACCCGCCAAAGCAACAGTGGAGAGAAAAACTAAAAAAAAACAGAGAATGCGGTAGAATATGTCGTGGAATAGTGGGAGGGGATAAGCGATGCTGAGGTAGCGGCCGAATCTTCCCGACGCACGCCGAACATGCATGATACGAGTATATGATTTGATTTGACGATTTTTATGTGCCGGTACGTACGGGTGTGTTTAGTTGATGAAATGAAAATTTTTGGGTGTCACATCGAACGTTTGATCGGATGTTGGAAGGGGTTTTCGGACACGAATGAAAAAACTAATTTCATAATTCGCCTGGAAACCGCGAGACGAATGTTTTGAGCCTAATTAACCCGTCATTAGCACATGTGGGTTAATGTAGCACTTATAGCTAATCATGGACTAATTAGACTCAAAAGATCCGTCTCGCGATTTCCTTCCTAACTGTGTAATTAGTTTTTTCATTTATCTACATCTAATGCTTCATGCATGTGTCGAAATTTGATGTGATGTTTTTGGGAAAAAATTTTGGGGAACTAAACGGGGCCATTCTGTCCGGAGATGAAGGAAAAGGCTCGATCGATGATGCGATCGGTGATGATGGAGTGGTGGTTCCAAGTAACGTGGGGGAAATCTCGTCTCTCGGCGCAATGCTATAAACATGCGGATGACCATCACCGGAGTAAGTAGAGTAATTTAGTCGTACTTGTACCTACTGGAACAGTGACCACCCAACGAGCCTCACATTCACTGAATCATACTAGTCGTACTACTACTACACTGGAACGGATAGAAGACGATAAATGACGCCGCATAATCGACAAAGCATAGGACCAAACTCATGCTTATCTGCTCTTGTACTCGTGCTTATCTCAAATCCACCTCATTTTACATGCCCCTTTTTGCCACAGCAACTATCGGTCCCATCGTGGCATATTTGCAAATGCAAAATAGTTTATAAAGAACTTTTTTACATACATGTTCTTAGTGATCTATAAGCAAAGATTGAAAGATAAATTTCGATGAAAAAACCTTAAAATCAGCTTCAAATTTAATATTAAAAATTTAAATTTTGACTGATAGTAAGCATTAGCGAAAAGATGATGTCCTAAATTCCCCTTTTCGCTCCACCCCATGACGTTGTCCCACATCTAAACACTACTCCTAAGAGCAAGTTCAATAGTATAGTTGGAACCATTCCTGAAATGGGCTTACGGGTGCATAGCATTTGCAGGAGGACACCATGTATTTTCCATGTGTTCGTATGCATTCTGTGCCTATGTATAGTACGTACTCGGCACGTATGCGAGATAGGAACGGAGCAGAGCAGGATACTGAATTTTATCGTAGTTGTCCTGTTACGTGCATACGGTATATGGTCACTCCACTGATGTATAAGCCATCCGTAGACGAATTATGGCTGAAAACGACGCTCCTGACACAAAATTCGTACCGCATTTGGCAGGATTTTTCTTTCCGGGGACGAGAGGTCACTATCAAAGATTATGAGTAAATGCGATGGGATTTTCCCTTAAATGAAATGTTGCGACTGAAAATGGCAATACGCCGGTTGTAGTTGCACGTACAGAAATGAAATGTGCCATTCAGAGTCTGTCCTTGGAATCGAGGGCATCTGACATTATGGGTTCAGTTCCTGTTAAACTAGGACAGGATTCTCGCATTTTAAATTGGGTCTTAGAAATGTAGTGTGGTAGGAGAGTGAAAAAAATACAGATGAAGATTGGTGACAAAATGAGTGAATGATGCAGGATAAATCCCTAGGTCGTGTTATCTAAACAAGTGTTTTGTGTGACACCACTTGATATACCGACAAATCTTTCCTCTCTACAAGTAATATGGTTGCACCGAAGCATTTCCACATCAAAAAGCTAGGAAAAGAGATATATATACAAAGTGCGTGACAACCAAAATTCATGCACATATGCAAGAGCACTCTCTAAGTCACTAGGGCATTATTATGCTTTACCTTTTCACTGCAGGAACCTGGGCCATTTGGCTTACGAGGAATGACTAGGTGTGCAATAACAAACTGATGTCTAATGTCATTAATTTACCTTACAAAGTTATTTCGTTTTTCTACAGTGGAGAAGTATGATCCCAGTGAAACTGAGGGGGTGATTTGAAGTCAGCAAGGGCATCACTGCTTAATTGCCAGTATCCAAGAAACAAAGAGACAAGAGAACCAAGTAACAGATGATGCTTTGTGATAGGATCTGAGATAGTTCTGTTAGCTTTCATCTTTGTTGAGCCTCACTCCGGTGCTTTCTACTGGGAGTAGAAAATAATCTAAACCGTTGATATCAATGGAGATCAAGGGTTTAGATCTATTTCTACTACCACCTCATATAAAGGTAGTAGAATCATGGAGGGGTAATATTGTCTAGGTAAAAATATTTGTGGAGAGATATAATTGTAATTATGCAGTAACCCTAGCCTCTCTCTCATTCGTTCGCTACTCAACCAAAGACGGACGCAAGGCTCCCAGATCGAATCTGGAGCCGACGCCGCACGTCTCCTCCCTTCCTTCACACTTGCCGCCATCATCGCCCTCGCCTCGTCTGCCGCCTCCGTCAACCTCGCCGCCGGCCGGAATATCAGCAATACAACCAACCCTTAGACTGACCGAGACGGTAAAAAAAATTATAAATGTCAAATTTATCCCTAAATGATTTAGTAAAATTACCAACTTACCCTTAATAATAAACGGTTCAGATTAATTCTACTTGTAGTATAATACTACGAGTAGAAAGCACCGGAGCGTTGCCCATCTTTGTTTGCCTCACACCACTGGCTTGTTAGTGTCGTGCCAGCGGCGTTGGGCCTGACTTGCCTTTTGCTTAACTAGTTCGCTGGAGTCCCCAGCAGTTTGTCTGTTTTCTGATTTTTGTACAGTACTCTTATGCTTTCAGTAAAGCTGAGCATGATCCTTTTCTCTAAAAGTCACTAGACAGTAGCAACAAAAAATAAATATTGTTAGTTGAAGTTATGCAGTCAGCAGTCATAATTCTTGGCCCGGTTGGTCCTAATACGAGGTCAGTATGCTTAAATCCAGGCCGCACCAACTACTCATGACGCCATAAGCATGAAGGCACTGTACCTTCATATGTGACAGAGACTGTGGATCCAAACATGTAGATGTCGGAACGAAGGTCCCGACCGCACGGCCGTTCACCTCGTCGACCGCTACGGACGGCAACAGCTAACACCGAGCAACCTTATTGTAATGATCACCTTGTTGCTCTAACTGAACAAAGCATGTCATGCATGCCCCGTTTGACAACTTGACATTTCAACCTGTGAAAGTTGCAATCCATCCAAGCCCTAAACTCGAACCTGAGTTTCAGTGCTCCTTTCTGCTGAGGTACGTTGGCGTGAGACTCGTCGCCTGCGGGAGAAATGTATGCATCGCAACGGACCCTGGGTCTCTCTCGCCGCACGGTTGCTATAACTCCGGCAGGCAGGTCACAAGGCGAGGTTCTCGATATATCCCCTGTGCCACGCCCACACAAGAACACGCCAGGTGGCCTTGCACACGTCGTCCTCAACATGCACGCATGCTGTTTCCACCACAGCGCAGCGGCCGGCATCTCGGCGCGGGCGCGTGGGCGGGCGAGATCAAACCCCGCGGATTTGGAAAGAGAGAGAGGCGCGCGCAGCCGCGCAGGCGATTTGATGATTCCGTCTCCAACCCGCGAGGCGCGGGGCCGTGCGCACGTGACGAGCGCGCGCGTTGCTGCTGCTGCTGCTGCCTTGGTGCGTGCGTGCGAGCGATCTACCGTTGACGAGTACGCGGCGTGATCTCATATCCTTCCGTGCCGCGACGCAGATCGACCGGCACCAGCTGGGTATCTGCAACAGGCAGGCTGGCAATGGCATGGCGCCCCGGCCGGGACGACTCCGCGCGTATTGAAAGCCAAGTACACGCTCTCTTCGCCTCCTGCGACGACCTCCTCGAGGACTCCGAGACGCCCGGCGGACCACCGGGGTACGGGCCGCCACAATTGCCTGCGGATCGTGCCGGCGGTGGCACACACAGACACACTGCTTCTGCTTTGCGTACGGCACTTGGCATTACTGAGGGAGCTCATCTATGGACCGTTTTGTTCGACGCCACCACTACCGTTTTCTCTCTTTGTTTTGCATCTGCCGGCACGCATGGCAGTGGCGATTCATGCAACTTGTTTGTTTATACTGACTATAACTGACAGCATCCGGCTTCTCATATCATAATTCAGGGGTGAAGAAGAGGCCGGCATTAGAGGCAAGGGGCATCTAACGTTTAATGGCACAGCTGGATGGATTGCTGGAGTCACCACCATGGCCTAGCTAGCTAGCTTAATTAGCTAGCTGCATTGCAGCTTAATTACTTTATTACTCCTCTTGATTAGTTGATTGTAAATGTAATTAAGCTGTCGTTAAGCTCGGCCATGCTGGCCCGTCGATGCTCTCAACTAATTGGCAATTGCATTGCACGCGGGCTGTGACTGTGAATTTGTGATGTGTACGTTCTGAGGAGAAAATAAAAATTAGATCGGGATTTTGTTTTTTACCTCAAGTACTCGTCTTCGTCGAAAGAATAACGAAAATGTTGAAGCAAAAGTGTGTCACCATGCATGGAAATTTCTTTACATGATTTGACCTGGTTAGTGTATAGTAAGAGTGTTTGCCTTTGGTGGTCGGAAGCATTTTAAGGGCAACAGGACATCGCTACTTCGCTAGTGTATAGGAGTACTTCGGTACTTCCTCTTCCTCTGGTTCGATAATTCTTTTATGTTTTAAATGCGGTTGAAGTTAAAGACACTATAACACGACACAAGAGATTATTAATTAGTACCAAACTGACTCTGAAGTCAACATCGATAACTGAACATAAAATAACACCATAGAAGATCTAAACTTGATGATGACACCGGAGAATTAACGAGGTTCAGCCAAATCTTACGTCCTTGGGAATTGTTTATGGGCGCTCCTTCTCCCCGATCTAGCAAATTATAGTGTATTCAAGTATCACGACCCACCAACAAAATCACTAGCCAGTTGTACCAACACCTATGGTACTATATCACCATGCTATTATGGTAGGTGTGTCTCTCTAAGCAATGGCAAATCCAAAATAAAAACTGAGGGTATGCTGGACTAAAGTCTACTCCCTCCGTCCTTAAAAAAACTCAACTTCTGGAGTTTGAATTTTGTCTCACAAAAAATCAATTTCTATCATATTACCTACCCTCAGCACATAAAACGAGAAGTTTTATCTCTAAAATACTCTTTAACTACCTATCACCATTACTATTTTTCTAATAATGAGGAATAGTTTGGTCATTTTTAGTCTTCACTGATTCTTCCTTGGAACTCTAGGAATTGACATTTTGTGCGACGGAGGGAGTAAGTCTAAGTTGATAATGCTAAAATGAGGCACGTACCATTATCAAGTCAAATGTAACACTTTCATGATTAAATAGAAAAACATAATTATAGAAGAAGTACCTTAACTAACCAGTAGTCAAGTAAGATGCTAATTTTCTTATACCTTAGCAAAGAGTAAAGTGAACAGCCACCTGGATATATTAATGAGCACAATTAGTGATGCATAAATGGTAGAAGTAAAACACATACTCCGTATTAACTAAAGAAGCAACATACCACTATGTCGTTGCAATTTGTTCACGAGGCAAGGATACTTTGCGGGTTTTCATGGCTTAGAATAGCTTCATGATTGCATCATAATCGATATTTTTGAATATCTCTCGCTCGGTATAGCATACCGTCAAATCATTAAGCCAATTATCTAATATCTTATTGCGCAAATCTGTCTTGATAATGTTCGTTGCTGAAAATATGCGCTCAACTGATACACCAATGGAAGCTCAATGAAACGATACATCAATCGAAATTAATGTTCTATGCTTAGTGGTCTTAACCGTCAGCTGAGCAAGGCTTGAGATATTAGTACATTCATTAAATTCCTCAGTTCTCCTAACATTAAGAATGAAGGTTTGAAGCTGACTTCTTAGCAATAATCAGTCAGATTTTGTGAAATATCCAGAGTAAATCTCTGCAAGTCGAACAAGCTTATTAACATTGAATTTTGAGGAGTTTCTTGGATCAAGGCAAGACTTGCATACCACAAGCACAGAGGAGACTTCATTGAAGCGATGATTCATTTTTATGCAAAGTTGCATCAATAACACATTGAAAATGTTAACATTGTAATAATGATATTGAGTCACCTTGTACTTTCTCCAAACAGATTAACCCATAAAAGTCAATGAGATCATCCATATTTGGCACATCAATCTCATATCCCTTAGAAAAGCTTTTGACTTGGTCGAATAATGGAACCCATCTATTCTCCCTCGTATCTTGCAAAAGCTCTTTCACATCCAAGATCAAACCCATAGCTTCAACAGTATCTTGATCCTTCCATTGAAAAGCTTTTGATAGCTCATTATTTGTGATGCTGAGTAAGGATATTAAGAAATGCATGATGAATATAATACAAATTCAAAGCACTCCATCTTCTTTACCAAACCTGCAGCTCCACCATGATTTGAGTGCTCACGAGCATATCCACTTACAGTTACCAGAACATCCACCATTGCCTCCCATAAAATACCGACCAGGTATAATCTGTCTGTACATCCCTCTTTCTTATTGTCTTGACAGTTTTTTTTTTTCACAACTCTTCTATTTAATAATCAATCCTATTTTAGAAAAATAAAACAAATATATTTTGATGAGGATACCTTGAAGTATTTTAATTGGAGAGCACCTTATATGCTAAAAATAAATATTCTCTCCCTCCCAAACTAAAACTATTTGTACCACTCAAGCTTTGTTTCAAATAAGTGGAGCTAATTCTCTACACACCTACCATTTGATCTCACCAATTACAACTATATTCTTCATTTAATTTCTTTACATACTTTTCTCTCTCAACTAATCACAACTTCTCATAATTATTTTTACCTCTACTTTGTTAATAAATACATCCACTCTAGCTAGTATTTTAGGATGGTTGGAGTATATCAGAATAATTGTAGCTTGTGTTGACTGTATGATTGGTATTTGGTACCGAGGTTGGTACATATTCCAAAGTTTCCAACAAGCCAACAACTACAACCACAGTTCAACCCCAACAAAATATATACTGGCTGACGGTGTGCAGAGTACAGAGACTAACAAGACGATGACCATGGCGACGCCGAAGCCGACGACGACGACCCTCTGCCTCCTCGCCTTCCTCGCCGCCATCGCCGCCATGGAGGCGGCGGGCGACGGCACCACGACGACGCACCTCCATCTCTACATCCACGAGACGTTCGCGGGCTCCAACGCCACCGCGGCCTCCCTGGCGCCGGGGGCCGGCGGCGGCGGAAGCAACTCGTCGTCGTCCTCGTTCGGCAGCGTCGGCGCCTTCGACGACGAGCTCCGGGAGGGCTCGGACGCGGCGTCGCCGTACCTGGCAGAATCTGGATACATAACAAGATTACCATCTCGTTGAACTTTTAGTTGAAATCGGCCATTGGAATAGTCTGTGGCGAGGAGACGGCTGTGGAGTGCTGTCCCTAGTGGGAGCACTTGTGTGGGTAGGATGGTATCAGAAGGGTCACCAAAGGACTCCCACTTTGTTGCGCCATCAGTGCCTAAAAGCCTGAAATTACCGGTGTCGAGCATTCTAGCATAGCCCACATCAGTGACTCGTGGATTCCATACCTCGTTGCCAGATGGATCGCGAAGAGAGAGTGCTCCATCAGTGAGCTTGAGGACAGAGCCAGCTTGGACTTGTATCGGTATTGTATCATCTTGCCCATTGGAGCTAGTCTTGGCATACCAGATGACGGTCTTGTCAGCGATCTTGTTGAACCAGACAGCGAGCAGGTATGAGGAGGAGTTTCCATCTACCGCCAGAAAACCGAATGCAAAATCAGCAGTGGGCGAGATCCATGAGTTGTTTATCCCCTGGGGTGTCAAAGAGGAGCCTATGCTGATGTTTAGCTGAGCTTGGGCAGATTTGGTGCAGTATAGTAGCAAGAGTTGCAGGATGGGCAAGAACAGGAGAGGTGCCATTGCTATTGATCAACCTTTTGCTCGTACTAGATGACAACAAAACTTATAGCCCTTGGAGAGCGGCATTTGTTAGTCTTGATCACTTCCATACTTGACTAACCAAAAGTTTCTCTGCGAGGCAACCGGTTGAACCTGTCAAATGCAATTACAAAGCTGTCAATATGATAGACATGAGAGGGAGATTGGTTCACATTTCCTTATCAAAACTATAGAAAATGTCGGCTTTGAATGCATTGACCACCTGTATGGAGAGAGAAAGAAAGACGTGTTCAGAAGTCTTTAGAGAAAGAAATACGTGTTCAGAAGTCTTTCTATCTGTGTTTCTTTCCTCCTGAGGTTGGTCTTTCCAACCGCGTTTCAGAAGAACAGTTTTGGCCAGCTTGTATGGTTATGGTCAAGCCAGGTGTAATCTTTTCATGGTAATATAGGAGTACACTGTAACATTAATTGATCAGGTTTTTTGACGCAGTCAGAACCTGCTTTGCTGATCGTAAGGCCATTCCTACTGTGAGATTCATTTTGAGGTTTCCAAAAGTCACCTAATCTAGATAAGCTCGGATAGGATTAAACATATAGACCTCCAAATTACAGTTTCACATAGATGATTTTGTTTCCTTCCTTCTATTCATAATTTTTTTGACAATGTCCCATGTGGCATTTAATTTAATCAGAATAAAACTCTTATGAAACCTGCACTAAAAATGGCCTAATATATGTTTTAGCCATTTCTACCACGCAAAGTCAGTGCTCCATTCAAGGGGAGCTAGGACACATTGACTAATGATGTCTGTCTGTATTTAATTTAATCAGAATGAAACTCTTATGAAACCATGGTAGCAACGTATATTTTGAACATTGAACTGGTCAATTGGAATCAGTACTTCCTGAGTCCTTTCCAAGCTTGCGTTGCAGAAGTCTTCAAGTCCCCCAGGTCCACGTTAGGTCAAGACGGATTCTAGAAATACTTGCTTCTTTGACAGAACAGATGGCAAACTCTACTTCAGATTATGTTTACTGTATGACAATGATTGTGCAAAGTCCTTTTTTATTGGCTAAGCTTACAAGTTAGTACAACTTCAATCCCTGTTAAATGGCTTAAAAAAATGTTGGATTGGATATCGGTCCATGAGACGAGTGCTTTGTTAGTGACAGCCATGATTGTCAAGGGTTATTGATTACAATACTCGAGATTTGGAGTTAAACCTTGAAGTTTTGTTGCATATGTCAAATAGCCTTGCAATCAATTCACCACACGTTAAGTAATTAAGCATTTTAACAGCTGGTTGGTTCTTATGTTTATTAGATTAGTTTAGTAATAAACACTTTAGGTTATGTTATTTTGTAGGCGTTACCAACTTTTTCTTCTATCGTTTTCCACACGCATGCTTCCCAAATATTAAAATGGTGTGTATTTTAAAAAAATCTATATAAAATTGCTTTAAAAAAATCATACTAATTTTTTAAGTTGCTTTAGCTAATACTTAATTAGCTGAGCCTCACTCCGGTGCTTTCTACTTGTAGTCCCCTCAACGATGTCCTCCACATACACCACCTTTCCTTCCCTCAGGTATCCTGCCATCTCCTTCTCATACCGGTGGTATATTGCAATGTAGTTGCTCACCAGGAACCCTTCCATCCGTAGGCTCTTGGTGAATAAGTAGAAGAGGTTCCGCACCCCGTCTAGCCGCTCCAGGTTATACTGCGAGATCATCCCACATATCGTTATCTTGCCGCCGATACGCATGTTCGGCAGCACGGCGTCCAACATTGCACCACCCACGTTATCAAAGTAGATGTCGATGCCGTCCGGGAAGCACCTGAGAGATGGAGAGACCATCAAAATGACAAAACACCATGGATCAGCAATTGTGCCATTTGGAATCAACACATGATCAAATTTCATTTCACCATGAGAAGGAGAGCAAACCTTTTAAGGGCTCCCTCCAGGTCCAGCTCCTTCTTGTAGTTGAACGCGTCATGAAAGCCAAACTTAGTTTTGAGCAGCTTGACCTAGAGATGCAGCAGATAGATTTTCAGCAAATCTAGCTCTATCAGTTGACCTATGAGAGGGGAACTAGTTTTATTAAGTCTTGTCAGCTCGATACATAGAGAAAATGATATTGTAGTGAAAACCTTCTCATCAGAACCAGCACTGCCAACCACATAGCAGCCTGTGATCTTAGCCAGTTGCCCAACAATCTGACCTACGGCACCGGATGCCGCGGAGACGAAAACATAGTTGCCTTTCTTAGGCTTGGACACCTCAAAGAACCCACCATAGGCAGTAAGCCCAGCTATTCCTGAATTATCAAGGATTAAATACAGTAAAGAGACTGGCAATGGCATTCCTCAATTTGCTTCAGCAAGAGACTCACTGATAGCTAGGGTGATAGTGAACACTGAACTTACCTAGAACACCGGTGTAGTAAGATAGAGGAAATTCAGGGTAATTGATCTTATGCAAATAAGGCTTGGGATTGTTAACCAGGGTGTATTCTTCCCATCCGGTTACTCCCCAAACAAGGTCTCCATCCTTGAAATCCGGGTGCCCAGATGATACCACCTTCATCACGCCACAATTAGTGATAACCTGCAGGTATGTGAGTACAGAAATATTGTAAGATTTGCAGTCAAAACAAATACATAATGAATGAATACAGAGAGGCATTAGTTGTTTAGAATCCATACGAGTGATATCATTGGTATTTTGTATAGTGAATTTTGCTCCCAGCAGTCAGAGGACATGGATAAATCATGTGTGCGGTTCAAATGTCGGGATTAATTTACAGAAAAGGGGGGAAACTGAATTCTTCTTCTAAATCACAATTAAATAGGACAGCAGACAGTTCTGAATATGGAAAATATTCAGAATTTTGTTGACTAATAGACTCTAGGAAAATAGTAGTAGATATGATTTAGTAAAAGGATTAATTGCCAGAAATTTGTAATCTGTCGGTCACATTTTGACCGGCTAGGATCCCGTCAAAATTCGTGCACACTGTACAAGTCACCTTTTGAATGGCAGAGGTACTGCATTGCCATTGATTCAAGATAAAAAGATCTATTCAGTAGAACGGATTGAAAGGATAGTTTATATATAACTATGAACATTACAAGTAAAAATGAAAGTAGATTGATATATACACTTAGTAGGGGAATCAAATGTGAGGTGAAACTAAATAATTACGCGATTATATATACCTCTCCTGGTACGTAGTCGGGAACGTAGCTGGGCACCTCGTGACGGGTCATCCGGCCACGCATGTAAGGGTCACACGAGACGTACAGGTTCTTCACCATCACCGCCTCCAACCCAGCCGGCACGGCCAGCGTCGTCTTCGCCGTCACCACCTCCATGTCGTCCTCCGATGGGAGCCCTGTCACGTACCTCTTCAGGATCACCCTCCTGTTGCTCACCACTGCCGCCATTGCAAACGCACGCTAGCTTTGCTTCTGATCACGTACTGCTTATGCTTCTGAACACTGAACAAGTGAAAAGAACCCACAAACCACGAGATATAGATCAAATTGGTGGTTGGCACCAGGACAGTCACATGATGGCATGCACCTACTCCCTCCGATCCCTTCAATCCATATTAATTACTTCATCCGTTTCACAATGTAAATCATTCTAGCATTTTTCATATTTATATTGATGTTAATGAATCTAAATAGATAACATCAATATAAATATAGAAAATGCTACAATGATTTACATCGTGAAACGGAGGGAGTATCGTATAACCGAATAATAAAACTTTTACATTGATCATCATATTATCTTATTACTCCTTTGTTTGAAGTGCATCATTATTATATCTATGCATATAATTTGAGACATTTTTCCAGGCTTATAAGTCAGCTTATGAGCCGAAAAGTCAGAGCCAACTTTTTCGTTTGGTTTTTTAAACCATAAACCACTTACATTTTTAAGCAAAACTAGTACAACTCCATCATTAAACTTATAGTACTTCAAATCTACTTGCTTATAAATAAAAAAAGCTGACTTCAAAATTAAAGCCAAAATAAATCTAAACTTACTAGTAGAGGGCAGGCATATGATCTGACGTGCACGCATCAAGCGGTTAGTGCCATGTCTATCTCGATATACTTGCTCCCTAAAAAAAACGAATCTGCAATTGAATGTGACATATTTTAGTACAACTCATCCTAACATAACATAGATATGTTGTAGATTTATTATACTAGAATATTTAGATCTAATACTAGATTGGTTTTTTTTATAGGATGGAGAGACTGCTCGACTAGTAGCTGGTGTGCCGGTTGGTATTGAAGTGATGGATTGTCTGTAGCGGCAGCTACATGTACTGCCACTAGTGCACTAGAACTTACCACATACTTTACACGTAACTAAAATAAGTGCAGCTATGGATATCCATATCTAACGTTTGACCATCCGTTTTATTTAAAAATTTATAAAAAAATAGTCACGTATAAAGTATTATTCATGTTTTATCATCAAATAATAATAAAATTACTAATCATGAAAATTTTTCAAATAAGACGAACGGTCAAACGTTAGACATGAATATTGTAAACTGTATTTATTTTGGGATGGAGAGGTAGTATATAACATGCAATCGACAAATTCGTACAGGAATCAGACTGAAAAACGGGTCCATGGAAAGACCAATTGGTTGCCAACTGTGCACAACATACGGACCTAACATCACCGACCAATTAATCACGCAATGCTACAGATAAACCTTCAACTACGTACCAGCCCAAAAAATTATTGGTTTGTGTGACTAAATGTTTTTAATTTTTTTATAAATTTTTCAAATAAGACGGACGGTCAAACGTTGAACGTGAATAGTGTAAAACTGCACTTATTTTGGAACGGAGGTAGTAGTATGGATAGTCAAGACAGTAAAGTATCGCTATCGGTTCGAGAAGTGAGCTGCTAGTGCCGGGTAAACTCATATTGGCTTCGAGAAGTGAGCCAACAGTGATAGCCCAATCTCAATTATTAGGAGAGGACGTGTCTTCTCCTGTCTAAGGAGTCTATTATACTTGGACTAGAGGAATAGTTAGAACGATTTTTTCATCCCAAAATCTTTAGAGGCCATGGCAAGCTGGATATATGCATGACTTTGTATCCAATTTCGTATTCTAAAGATTAGTTCAATTCTCTCTATGTATATCTTTTATTTGATTACAAAACTGATCGGAGTTTAATAAGAACTATCAAATCTAGGTAGATCAACCTTATATTTAGTTGAAAATTAAACTACATCTAACAAATTCTTGTACAAGCAACAAAATATGCTTGTGATTCAACAGCCACTCTAAATAGGGCATGAGAGTATGAGACATGTAGCTGAATGGGCAGTCCCTGCCAAACACAAGTGCTATCGATTTTTTTTTAAGCCATAATCAACGAATCTAAGGAGCCAACTCATATATTTCATATTAAGAATCCCCAAACCACCCTACATAAGAGAGAGAGGACGGTACAGTCTTGCAGAAACTAAGATAAAGCCTACAACTCAAAAGGCAGTGTACTGGCAACCACTTCCAAATCGTCCTCGTTATATCGAATGGGGATTACTGAGATTTTTTGCATGTTAGTCACAAGACCGGACACATGACCAAATATATCCAACACATGCTTGATAACTGAAAGGTCATTAGATATTGGCCATATATAGGAACATAACCGTATCATCTGCATAAAAAAGAAGCACCTCAATATTGTGTTTTCTGCACAGCAAGGGGCTGCAGCCATCCCTCTTGAGATGCACGACTCACAAGCGAGTTAAGAACATTCAGGACTAAAATGAACAACTGAGGAGGTAACAGGTCGCCTTGCCGGAGACCACGATGATGATAAATAACCTCTCCTGGCTCTCTCTATTAACTAATTAAAACTCGAGTAGACAAAAGTAGAGAGTACCAGCATATGAGGTTGCACCACCGACAACCAAAACCCAACTGATGTAAGACCACCAAAAATGGCCAAGATGGAATCAACAACCTTTGAAATACCCAACTTTAGAAGAACATGTGTGGTCCCTTATTCCCATCTAGTATAATATTGGGCTGGAAGGTTTTCTAACGATTGCTCAGGTCACAAGTCTAACTAGACTTTGGAATACATATGTTTTACTTGTGTGGGTTGCAAGTGTCAGAAGCAGCTCCATAACTCAATGTCAATCCAAGCACACTTGATTTACAGGGGTTTAATGCCCAACTGATTTCGAGGGGTTTAACATAGTTAGGAAAAAGACAAATTTAGGGGGTCATATGTGATATTCAATACTACATTTTGTTTGAATAAATGGAAGTAGCCAGCATGCATACACAAATACACACACCACGGTCATTCCCATGGAAGTGTGTTTCCTTCCCACCCGCTAAAGAGACAAAGGCCAATGTTTGAATCGTTGATCTTACTAAGTTTTCTTTTTCAGTGTATATTCATGTTCGTTTAGGTAATATTTTAGGCATCTGAATTTTAAACATGATAAGTGGAGTCCTATAAACATTGACTCCACACCGTGGCAACGGGATGCCTGATTTTCCGTCAAGTGAAGATAACTTTCGATTTGGCGGAAAATTGACACACGCGATCTGGCTTCCGATCAACGCGATCCAAAACCTGCAATTGTAGTACCACGTCTCCTCTGATTATCAATCGTGCCAAAACCCAATTGACCTTGCCAAGAAGGCTAATTCCTACATGTGAATCGGAGAATACAAGTAAGAACAAGAAAAATAGCAACTCAATTGCAGATGAATGATTAATTAAGAACTTGAAGTTGGGGTTCCACAAACCCATCTAGCGGCGAAACTATGATGGCAGAAATAATCTAAGCAAAACCCAACCCTAAATCAACGATGGCTACTGAATATATAGGTTCTATGGTCGACCTTGGATTGCTGGACGCGTCCCTAATGGACTCCGACATGATAAACAACCCAACGGACCCAAAGGCAGTGACGCAGCACCCGGACACATTTTGGATGCCTTCTTTCGACGACTCCCCTTGACTTGGAAGAAATTTTGACGTGGAAACAGATTCATTGGAAAGGTGGTCTCGTTAGCTTTCCATACATATCAAGAAAGTTGAAATCGGAGTCATGGTCCTCTTCTATAAGAGCCCTCCCTCCAGAACCGTGTAGCTAAGAGCCATCCCTCCATAACCACGTAGCTAGCCCATCCGACGGGAAATCCGACTTACACATACCACTCCATTTACACCTTCGTCCTCGCTTCGTGTAAAAGGGTTAACCTGGGAGTTGTATGGTTTGAGGGACAAGCCCTTATAAGTTGGTTCCACTCTTGCTAAACTATCAAGGTGGTACTAAAATATTTACACACAGGCCTCGTCCTAATTGGGCCAGGATGTCACACACCCCCCCCCCCCTCAAAGGACCCGACATCCCCATCAGTCCAACTCACCCACATAGCCACACATGCATATAGGCAAATGTCCAGGAACACACCCCTCTTAGCGCATGTTCGTACATCCAGTACCGGCGCCATATGCCATGATATGTTCCTCACACGGAGCCCACATATGCCATGCGCCCTCTTAGCGCATGTTCGTACATCCAGTACCGGCGCCATATGCCATGATATGTTCCTCACACGGAGCCCACATATGCCATGCGCCCTCTTAGCGCATGTTCGTACATCCAGTACCGGCGCCATATGCCATGATATGTTCCTCACACGGAGCCCACATATGCCATGCGCCCTCTTAGCGCATGTTCGTACATCCAGTACCGGCGCCATATGCCATGATATGTTCCTCACACGGAGCCCACATATGCCATGCGCCCTCTTAGCGCATGTTCGTACATCCAGTACCGGCGCCATATGCCATGATATGTTCCTCACACGGAGCCCACATATGCCATGCGCCCTCTTAGCGCATGTTCGTACATCCAGTACCGGCGCCATATGCCATGATATGTTCCTCACACGGAGCCCACATATGCCATGCGCCCTCTTAGCGCATGTTCGTACATCCAGTACCGGCGCCATATGCCATGATATGTTCCTCACACGGAGCCCACATATGCCATGCGCCCTCTTAGCGCATGTTCGTACATCCAGTACCGGCGCCATATGCCATGATATGTTCCTCACACGGAGCCCACATATGCCATGCGCCCTCTTAGCGCATGTTCGTACATCCAGTACCGGCGCCATATGCCATGATATGTTCCTCACTATTCTTCAAATAATTGATGTGGGCTCCTTGTAGCTTCAAATGGACTCACACGGTCCTTCACGAAAAAGCCGTCACTCGCACTTCGCCACCGAATTTGCTCCTTCATTACCAAGCCCCTTACTTACCCTCTACCATCGCATGATCCATCGCAGTCGAGCATCGTTTGCCCTTCACCATCTTGCCATAGTAGCCACTTCGTACCCCACATCTTCGATACCTTTACTTTGTCATCCTTGATATCTTTAGGTGTCATGATCTCTCTTAAGCATCAACACCTTTTTCAATTCTTGGGACCTATTTTTCTCAATCCAATCAATGAAAATTATTAATTCAGCTATAACCCTCCACTTGTTGACCAACCGATCACATGTATAAAATGATATGAATAAATGGTGCGTATTAATCAACACCACAAGTATCATATACTTAAATATAATGATCCCAATTAAATGAAAGTGAATAAGTTGGATGAAATACATGCATAACTAAGGTATAGGGTTTGCTCCCCCGAAACGTATGCATACAAAATATTTTTGTAAAGCAAGAGTATGCATAAAAAGATACGAAACATTAAAATAAAGAATAGAATGCATTTCTCAAATATAGACATTAAAATAAATGCATACCTTCATCATTTCCATGTTCTCAATGTAAAGAGATTAAACAAGAGATAAGGCTAAAACAAAACATTAATCTCACATGCATATGTCAATCACGTGAAAATATTATATATGAACATATAAATTAGTGCATGGGGAGAAGAAATGTTACATATAACTTCATTTCCATGCTATTTCATCCTTGTTGTGATTTAGGTCCATCATCAACGAATGTTTTTATCTCAATTCATATGAAGCCCGAGAACCACATCTCACAATTTCCACTTATATGAAAGTATTAGATTTATCTTTAATCACCAAAACCAAATTAATGGCACTTCAACTTTCATGTTCAAAGAAATATTTGTTTTTGTATTCATGCTGATCATATTAGATCTTTATTTGTATTTGAGATAATTCATATTTGTTACCGTTCCGAGCTATTCTTATTCATTTTCATATCTAGCTAAAAATACTAAAATGAATATGGTATGAGCGATATCCATCCGTATCCACTCAGTTTTCATCCCTAGGTGGAACAAGAGCCTAGCGACCATGGGGCTGGTGCCCGTCACAACTAAAAAACTGCTTTTTCCTTGCGTTACCTATTTTTTCTTAGGCAGATAAAATAAAAAAAAACTAGTGAAAATACAACCGGGGGCCCTGGTTAGTATCTGCTTGCAAAAATCGATTTTAACAAGCGGTCATCCTAACATAGCAGCTTGTGAAAATAACCCTGTTTTTACATGCAGTCGGTTAAGAGAACAGTTGTGAAAATGGATTTTCGCAGATGATCCTCTTAGACAGCCGCTATAAAAAATTCGATATAAAAAATATATAAAAACTTCCCTCTGGTTCTCTCCTCCCTCCCTATCATTCACCTTCTCTCTCTCCAACCCTCTCTCTCAGATCCGACGTGTCCCTCACCTCTCCCTCTCTCAATTCTATAGGGGCGGTGGTGGCTCGACAGCAGCAAAGGGGGTGGCGGCAGTGGCTAGTGGTGGCCAAGGGGACGGATTATGCATGCGATGGAAGACGGGGAGCAGTGGAAGCAGCAGCAGGGCTTAGCGGCAGCGGCGGCGAGGTCGAGGACACGGATCCAAGGCGGATCTGGCCTAGTTACATCCCCATCTAACGACGATGACGGACGGGCGTCAAGAAGGTTCCAGCGGCTCCTCCACCGCCTTCCCCTCTCCTAGATGTGGCGGGCTGGCGGTGACTTGGGGCCCAGGCGGTGGATCCAACAGCTCAGGTTGTGGGGTCAACACAAGCGGTGGAGCTCGGTCACGGGAAGCGGGCGGTGGATCTGCCAATAGCTCGGGATACGGCCAGCGCATCCGGCAGTGGAGCTCGGGCATGGGCAGCGGGTTTGTGGATTTTTTTTTTTTGGGCTCGAAAATCATTTTTCCTGGCGGTCAGCTAGGTTCGGGCAGCAGATTTGCAGTTCTTTTTTGTGCTTGAAAAACATTTTTCCGAGCAATCAACTTAACCTAGTTGCTTGCAAAAATCAATTTTCACAAGCAAGTTCCGCCTATGAAGTGTTCGTTTTCACTGTCCTTTAGTTGCTGGTGACAGCGCCGGCCATTGTAGAAAACATAAACTGGTCATCAGGAAAAATCCATTTTGTAGTAGTGTGGGCTCCGCCACATGCAGCCGAAGATTAAAAAAGAGTTATTTGCATTGCATAGTTTTTAACTGAAGCAGTTTTTTTTTTCCAAGCAATTGAAGATGGGCAGCAAAATATTCATTTTAAATTTGTCTTAGAAATGATTCAAAAAAGATTTGGAAGGTATGCCTATGGTAACTAAACAAAAGTCAAAAGTATGCTCTGTTTCGACATATACGATTGCTTGGACATTTTTCAGTAATTTATGCTTTCTGAATAATCAGTGCAAAGGCAGTAGCCCTTTAGCTCTTCCAAGAGGCGGGAGGAACATCACTTTTTTTCCTTTTATTCGGAACAATTGACATTTACTTTCGGCACGTGGGATTTCTTTAAAGTTCTTTCTAGCTATCGTTGTGTTTCCCCGTTATTCTTGCAATTTTGCTACATAATGTATCATCACAAATTGTCCACCCTACATGATTCTGAATGAATCACTTTTTATCTCAAATGAGAAAAGAAAAGGATACAAAATAACTTGTGTTAGTATTGCCTTAGTAATTAACAGCCAAGGGGATTCAAAAATTTAAATGAACATTAAAGAAACATGAACGAATCACATAATAGTCCACTAGATCACGAGAAACTATATCTTATATTCCAGTTAACCACCACATATATGCATCATAGGTGAAATGAAAGTCCAACGTATGGTGTTGCGAAGATGCATGCACTGAATGGAATCTGAATAAGTTAATTAGTTCAAAGTACTTTTGTGGAACTTATTCTTCCAAAAGTAACTTGGCACACAGTTGGCAGCAATTCCTGATTTGACAAGTTTTATATTATTGACATTCTGCCATGGATTGGCAATATCTTTTAGAATAGAACCTTGGATGCTTTTGACTAGTAAATTCCCATGCTTTTCTATGGATAATATGAATTAGATGTATGCTACTATTGTTTGGAATAATTAACTATGAGGTTTTTAAGAACAATTCGTCCCTGTAAATCTCTATACTTGTGGAAATAAGATACAACCAAATATGTAGGACTACTTTGTAATGGAGTTAATGGGATAGCAAATTCCCTGCTACTACCGTTGCCTTCTTTTTATAATTATTTCAGATCCATTTTTCAATTTCCAAAATTTTGTCATGCCACTTGTAATGGTATAATGTTTCAAGTTGGGATGTAAATGTTAAGTCAAACATTTTATTGTGGAGTTGTAGCTACTTGCTTTCATTTCGATGCTGCAATGTAGACCTTATCCCACTTGATCGGAATGATGTCCTCATATAGAACAAGCAAAAAAGGAAACGAAGTATATATGCAAATCTTGCCAGAGCCACTTGTCAAACAGAATATTTGGCTACTAAAATGATTTGACTTCAAGGTGCCTGCAATCAAATTGAATGTTCATAACTTCATATATAAGTTAAATTATACTAAGGCTCGGTTTAGCATTGCGACAGGTTATGATAACCTAGTTTGGTGATGCTTTTAGGCACTTTGGTGTTTGGTAAACTATTTTTCTTTTAATCCAAGTCACAAAATTATTGGATTCTTTTTTGTGATTAATATTATTGAATTCTGAAAATATGAAACCTCTGAGAGACATGACACTAAACCATTAGTATAACCAGGGACAGAGTCACAGAGGTCACATATTAGGTATAATTATAGTACCCCCTATATTTCGTGCTTTAATAAATTTCTCCATTATCTAAACAAATAGTACTCCTACATCTTTTTAGAAGATATAATTGTAAACATGTCGTTATAAAATAAGACAAATTGGAAAGAAGGTGTAGCATTCATATATGTTATGCTGCAAGCAACACTGTGTTTTTGTTTTGAAGTTAATAACCATGCTGCCACTGAATCCTCAGTCCTGCCACATAAAGGCGTCGGCAAATCTAAATTCCCTAGGAACAATCAGCCTTATTGATAAATTTGCAAACTAGAAAAAAGATATCCACAATTTCAAACATTCTAATCTATCCTTTGATATCTGATCTGGCTAAGCTAGGATTTTGTTGAAAAGACTGCATGCCAACTGAATATATTCTACATATCTATGGAGAAGGGTCAAAACCCAACTGTGGCATGCAACTTGCAAAGCATTCAGAAAGAGATCAAGGCATCATCATCTGATCCCTATCCCCACCCTCTTGTCCACACTATAAATACTTGGTGCACACTAGCTGAAATGGCAAGCAATTAAGGGCAGTTAATTAAGCAGAGTAAACTTGTGAGGAGGGTAGCCTTACATGGAGATGAGGAGATTGCCTCTGTTAGCCAAGAATGGCTTGCCTATCTCCACTATTTGGTTCATCACTGGAACACACTTGGGGTTCTCAGATGGTGGATGAAATGTGGAAGATGGTGAGCCTTCATGGCTAAGAGAGTGATTCTCATCCCCCATGCTAGGCTGTATCCCTCTTTCTAGCTCTCAACATCTCGCGATCTTCGGTAGGTGATTCTTTCAGTTCTTTGATCTAATTCTAGGTAAGATTCCATTCTTCAGATCATCCATCACAAATTCAGAGGTATGGTGTGAAGAATTGAGGTGATAATGGAAGTACAGAAAGCTTGAAATGCAAGCTGAAAAGGAACAGTGATATGTTCTTGAAAAAATGGAACTACTCAACTCCTCCTCATTTTTTTTCCTTCTCCTTTAAAAAGCTGTGGAATATGTGTTGTCATCGCATCAAACCATTTCCAATGACACGCCATTTTAAGCCCAGTAATTTGGTTCTGATAATTCTTCACTCTCATATCATTTCATTGCATAACTTAGTAGTAACAATGCATATGGTTGAGAATATCATTTTAGTGCTTTATGTGGAGAATGAGCTCCCAGGCAAATGAGAGGGGAAAGTGATTTCTGACCGCGTACTTGTTGAAAATGAGCTGCCTTGGGCCGGGCTTGCCTTAGCTCTCTCATTCCAAGCTACAGACCTTTTATATCTTTGTAAATATTTGGTTTTTCCATGATGATATCCATGGGCTTTCTCGGGTCTAGACCCTGTGCTGAAGCCCTAGCAGAGAGCTCAGGCCCATCTTGGCCCCTGTAAACCTCTCCAGATGGTACTAGTTACTACAAAAGCTGAAAATACATATTTTTGCCAGCAAGAAATTTTGACCATCATATCCTGTTCTTTCCAGAAATGCGATCCATCAAGTTCCCAAAAGGTTATAAAAGATATAGTACTGATGAAAGTGAAAAAAAATATTAATTGATTTACCTGGTGTAGAGTACTAGAGTACAATGTACCTTTTATGAACATCATTGCATAGTGAGTTTGTGCCATTTTGTGCAGCTTGAACCATATTACATGAGGTTGCATGAAATTTACCCTTAAATAATTTATACATAAATTTAGCAGTTTTACACCACTATTTGCGGGTCTATGTGCTCAGTACCCAACATTTTACTTTCGCAGGTCAAAATTCACGCTGCAGAGACAAAGATACCATTGATTTGGGGGTGGAAAATCCCCTATCAGCACTAAGGAAAACACATTTTTGGCGTTTCTGCGATAGCGGGATGCCTTATTTAGATGCCGAAATTTCACTATATCTATACTACTATAAAAGACAATAGTGGTAGTGTTAGTTCTGCCACCAACCCCCTCCACCACTACATTTGCACGTCTTAAAATTAGTCGTTTATATTTTATAATAGTATATAACACCTAATATTTGTTTGAATCAAGTGAGTAGCACATATTCAAATAAGTATGTGCATTTTATCATAGCAAAGCATTGGCATTTTGCTAGTGATCCTAGAAGTTGGGAGAGATATCAGTACAATTAATTGAGCCATCCAAGTTCAACAAATCCATCTCACACAAGGTACCCCCTAGTAATGCACACATACCATTACTGGAGAAACCATTTTTAGCGAGTCGGCCAAATTCCACAATAGCCCCGGTTCTTTAAAAAACAGGGACTAAAAAGCACTTTTAGTCCCGGTTTATAAGTGCAACGGGACTATGTGATCTTTAGTCCTGGTTCACCTTATGTCAGAGGATGTTAGGCCGCCGGGGATCTGGACTAAAGATCCTAACTTTAGCCCTAGTTGACCGGGACTAAAGTTCATGTAGATCTTTACACCCGGTTGGTAAAACCAACCGGGGCTAAAGTTAGCAACCTTTATACAGGTCCTCTTCCTCCTCCAGCCCGAGCCATGTTTCCAAAATTTCAAGAGGAGGAGAGGAGGTGCTGCCAAAATTTCTTGTGGATTTGTTTTGGTGATAACATACAAATCGAAGGGATCTAAAAGGTTAGCAACTTCATCCTCCAATGATTTTTGCTTAGCATATTACATTTAGAGATATGTTTTGTATACATTATTGCCTCTAAAAACTTTGATGGAAGATGATGAGAGAGAAAATTTGTGTAGGGAAGAAAGAATATAGAAAATTTGTTTATTTAGATTTTTATTAACATGCGATAAAAGAGAAAGAAAAAATATAGAAAATTAATTTAAAAGAATAGAAAACTAAGTTAATTTAAATTTAAAATACGTACAACACATTAAATATTCGTTTATAACTTTAAAAATAATTAAAACATGAATAATATGTGGGATTATTGTGTAATTATTGTATGAACAATTATATATAATTATTGTATGATTATTTACTTGGTTTGACCTTCGTGGAATTTTTTTTTTACGATTTTTGTGCATTTCATGTGGATGGATCGGCAATGGATGTACACCACGGACCGACGGTCGAAAGAGTTTGTTGACGGCGTGCATTATTTTTTGAGTGTGGCCGATGCTAAAAAGCATCAGGGTTTTATATGTTGTCCATGCGATAAGTGTAAAAACCAGAAGGAGTATTCTACATTAAAAACTATTCATTTCCACTTGTTTAAGTCGGGGTTCATGCCTAGCTATAATTGTTGGACCTCGCACGGAGAGCTAGGGATTGAAATGAAAGAAGATCAAGTAAAAGACGAGAACATTCCGGACTAACTCAGTACGGTGGATTTGAAGAAAATACAATAGGTTTACAGGTGAGGTGGACGGGGCTGTTGAAGATAACGACGTTGTAGATGATCTTGGTCAGATGTTGCGGGACGTCAAGGAGGACTGCGAAAGTGAAAAGGAGGTCCAGCGGGACGCCCTCGATGTCTCTCTTCTCAGCGCATGGGTTTTGTAAGTATCGTTTATAGTTAAATTTATTTCGTTCCTTAGCTCCTTGTATGTAGCTCATAAAAATTCCTTTTATCCGTTGTAGAATGGAGATTCCAAAGGGCCGTAGGCAGGGTAATTATAATACTAGATTCATCGACCCCCGCAAAGTTAACACCGAAATGATCACCAAGTATGAGAAAGACACATAGGACAATCTTCTCCATTTCCTAGTGCAACAACATTTCAAGATGTTTATACTACTGCCGTACAACACAGGGCCTTTCGTACAAAATTCCTTCTTGTACATGTACATATATACAGTTTCATATATATCATCTCACGCCATTTGCATATTCCACTAGATCCTTTTTCTTTTCGACCTTGACACATGCAGAGTCCATGTCTATGACTCAATGGATAAACCGGAGTCTACATTCGCAAAGATTTTTGAAGTGATAAACAAGTAATGCCATCTATTCCACTAGCATTACGAATTTTGCTATTGCTACTATGCGGATCTCAGATAATAATTAATCATAGCTTGCAACTGTATGTAGGGTAGGGGCTTGGTTCCATGAATTGGTCAAAGGGTCTTGGAAAGAAAAACTTAGTCAGAGGTTTAATTTTCCAGTGAGTACATGCTCTAAAATTATATTGAATCATTAATTTGCTCTAAAATAGAAATGTATATTAAATCTCTCGTCGTTTCTCCTTTAGTGTGCAAAGCAGGACCATGGGAATAACTTGTGCGGCTACTACGTCACGTCTGCGAGTATACCCACTGCCTATCAACCCAAATCTATAGTAACAAGGAACTGAATGTACGTAAAAATTATTCATACATTAATTATGTCTAGATTTCTTATATATTTCATATATTTGTATCTCATATTTTTTTCAAATGATAGATTATTTATATGAGGGACAGACTCATCCACAAAGATTTTATAAGGGCAGTTCAAGAACAACTGATGGGATTTATCAACAAACATATTATTGATCCCACGGGTGAATTCTACTACGACGGACATACAACTCATAGCGTCGGTCCTTCTTCTTCTGAGATGACGTCGAAGTAGTATATGATAGAAACATTAGATATAAGGTCCGAAGGAATTGTAATATATGTATATATTTATATATGTAGGCATTTACTTAATTGTAAATATATATTTTGGTAATATGTATATATTTAGTTAAGTGCTTAAATGTGTGCTAAGGAGTTACAAAAAATGTAACTTCAAATAATTAATGACCTCCTAATATTTTATCATCGTCTTCTGTGCAAAGGCGTGTTGTTCGGCTATCCGTTTCTCCAATGCTACAAACATCAGGACCATTCATCAGGAGAATATTTCACGTGTAGAGCAATCTAAGGGCCTCTTCGGATTGAGGGATTTTTAGAGGATTTTCATAGGAATACTGTAGATAGGATATATTTCCTTTCCTTGTTGTTCGGTTCACATGAATCAATCCATTGGAAAATCAGAGGAAACATTCCTTTCTTGCGCAATCAATAGAGAAACAAAGGAAAATTTACATCCTCTCCTACCTCATTTTCCCTATTTCCTACGTTTTTCCTCTGTCTATCCGAACACATGTTTATCAATCCTATCTACAGAATTCCTGTGTTTTTCAATCCTTTGTTTTACACATGCATTTCTATCATATTCCTATGATTTTCCTATTCCTACGTTTTTACAATCCCATGATCCGAATAAGCCATAAATGTCCAAACACAAATATTTCTTTGTGATAACTGGTTCTTATGATCATACTTAGGCGATTCGATGAATTATTGACGTCAAACTTTATCCACCTCGCAATCGGTACTTATGATCATACTTAGGTATTTCAGTGAATCATTAAGGTCAAACTTTATCCACCTCGATATTATCCAGTGCAACGCACAGACATTTTGCTTATTATCCAGTGCAATGCACAGACATTTTGCTTGTAAGATACAAATTGTTTAGAAGTTTGAAAAGAATTTAGCAAACAAAAAATATTACCATATACTATCTCCATCTAAAAATATAACAATTTTTATCTATAAATTTAGATAGGTAGTTGTTCAAATTAATAGTCAGATAGGTTATATTTTGAGAAGAATGAGGTAAAAAAAATTTTACAAAATACACGATTTAGCAGTTTAAAAAACGTTGTTCCCAGAAACATCTTACTCAAAAACAAACGGACCATCTTTAATTTATCTTTCGCAAAGAAACCCTCGTCTCTCCCTCCCTTCCCCCGCCTTCTCCCTCGCGCTCGCCGCCGGCGAGCAGCCCCGGCGGCGCGCGCGGTGTGTACGGCTTCCTCTCGCTCCGCCCCCCTCCTCCTCCCCCTGTGCCGCGCCCTCCTCGCGCGCTCGGCCGGCGAGCAGGTCCCCGGCCTCCTTCCATCTCGGCTCGAAACGAATCGAATCGAAGGTATTCCTCCATTCTTCCTCCCTCCCTTCTTGGTTGGTTGGAGATCCCCCAATCGAGCTGGGATTGATTTCTTGCCCCCTCCAATGGACTAGGTTTTCAACCGCTGTGACAGACGATGGAGGATGATGAGAGGGGGGATGGCGATGAGCTGATTGCCGACTATGTCGACTGCCTCATGTCCCTGGACACCAACTCTCGCTCTTGCCAGAATGACACCCTGATTCTTGAAGGAGCTCCTGATGATGTAGACGACGACGCCGCTGCGGTGGCGGCCGCGGCGGCGGAGCAGGATGTGATGAGAGATTTTGCTCCTGCTGATGGTGATGGTGATGGTGATGCTGATGCTGATGCTGATGCTGAGAATGATCCCAAGGAGCCGGTGCTCGGCATGACATTCGAGTCCGACGAGGCGGCAAAGATGTTCTACAATGAGTACGCCAGGTGGCTCGGGTTCCCCTTCCGCGTCGGCCGGTCCCGGCGATCGAAGGGCATGGAGGAGGTTGTAATCATGAAGAGGTTCGTTTGCTCGAGGGAAGGGGCGCACAAGAAGAAGCAGCCGTTGACGTCCGGCGAGGCTACCAGTAAGCGTGAGAGGGCGTCGATGCGGGAAGGTTGCAATGCCATGATGGAGGTGGTCAGGGACAAGGACCATTGGGTTGTCTCCAAGCTTGAGAAGGCTCACAACCATAGCCTTGGCATCGGCACCAGATACGGGTATCTTCGTGCCAGAGGATTGCCTGATGTGTCCAACAAGATCGCTGCGATGGGCTCTGACGGGACCGCCTCTCTTAGGCAGAATTTCCTTGGGGAGACCGGTGACGGCCAGGGTCTTCTTGATTATCTGAAGAAGAAGCAAGCCAATGACCCCGGATGTTCCCATGCCATACAGGTCGACAAGAATGGTTGTCTGATGAATGTTTTTTGGGCTGATTCTAGAGCTAAAGAAGCCTATCGGCATTTTGGGGATGCTGTCACATTTGACACGTCATATAAGAAGACCAAGTATATGATGCCCTTTGTTACCTTCTCAGGTGTCAACCATCATCTTCAGACAGTAATTTTTGGTTGTGCGTTTCTTATGGAAGAAACTGAATCCTCATTTTCTTGGCTGTTTGAAACTTGGTTAGCAGCAATGGGTGGGAAGGCACCAGGCTCGTTAGTCACTGACCAAAATAGGGCTATGAAGGCTGCAATTGGAAGGGTTTTTCCAGATACCTGTCACCGCTTCTGCAAGTGGTATATTTTGAATAGAACCAAACAAAAATTATGTCATGCATACTCTGAGCATCCGGACCTGAGGGATGAGATAGAAAGCTGTGTGATTGAATCTGAAACTATCTCTACTTTTGAAACATCATGGATGTCAATCCTTGAGAAATATGACTTGAGAAAACATGCATGGCTTCAAGCAATTTACAATATACGCCAAAAGTGGGTTCCTTTGTACATGATGGGTACATTCTTTGCAGAAATATCACCCACACAAAAATTGGAGACCATGAATGACTTTTATAAGAAATACTTCAATACAAAGACAACGCTGGAGGTTTTCCTTAATCAATTTGATTCGACCATGACAAGTCGATATGAAAATGAAGCACAAGCAGATATAGACACTCGGTTAAATGAGGCAACTACAAGGACTGCATCGCCAATAGAGAAACAGGCAGCAAGCACTTACACAAAAGCAGTCTTCAGTAGGTTTCAAGAAGAATTCACAGAATCCTTGGGTTATATCATTCAGAAAACTGAAGAAGGTAGAGTAAGCAAATTCAGCATCACAAAAGATGAAGATGATCCATCAGACACATTCTGTGTGACTTATAATGCTTCCAGTAAGATGGCAAAGTGTAGTTGCAAGTACTTTAAGTTCTCAGGTATTTTATGCCGTCATATTCTTGGAGTATTCATAATAGTTGATCCACGCACACTTCCACCTGATTACTTTTTGAAACGTTGGACGAGGAATGCCAGACATGATGAATTGTTGGAAGATAACAGCAATAACCACAAAGATACTACTTGTCAATCCATTACAAGCCGTTACAATGTCCTGTGCGCTGATGCCATCAGATGTGCTGACAAAGGATCTGCATCAAAGGCTGTGTATAAAGCAGCAAAAGACATCTTACAGAAGGCATATGAAGAAATCATTGCCTATGAAAGAAATCCTGGCAGAGGATTACAAAGGGATGCTATAAACATCAATGAGGATATCACAATAGATGATACCATGAATGATCAGTCTTTGCCAGATTTCTGGACAAAAGGTATGTTAATCTAAATTATATTAAACGTTGTGTAGATTATATTAAAGGTATTTGGCATCAGAAGTGCAAGGTTTGTAATGATATTGGGTTACTGACGTTTATTGTTTTGCTTGATTCTTCAAAATTACTCCTGAAGCATAGTCAGAATCATTCACTGATTGTAACACTTCCTAACCCAAAGGAATGTAATCAGAAGTCAAACTGTCATGCCAACCTTTTGAAATGAACGCAATATTGCTTTATGAAACTTGCTTCTCATGTTATTGGTAGAAGATACGTCATCAGGCTTAGGATCTAGAATTGAATTGTAGATGTTTTAACAGGATTAAATTGTAGAATATAAGATTGAACCTGATTATATAGATGTATTTCCCTTTATACCATGCGTCTTCACTCTTAATAATGGTTTTTAGTTGTGCTTTAGATTTGAATAAATAATTGATGAATTTTTACAATTGAGAGGACATATGGAAGAAATTATTTGTATTTAGTTACTGGAATCAGTAGAATTAGATTTAGTTATGATTCTGATCATACCCAAAAAAAGCACCCTAAAAAGAGTGCAGAGTCACAGATCTCTTAGACTCAAATTGAGATGACAACCATCATTAAACATTGTGTGATGTGCATTGGTACCATATCAAATGCTTTCTTATCAGAGTCAAGCCATGCAAAAAATGATGCATTTTCTTTGCCTTTACAGGAACCTAAAATCTTCTAGGCCAGCTTCTTGGCAACTCTTGTTCTCCAATCTGAATGTATATATTTTTGTCTTCTCTTGGAGATGCGATGGAAATTACCACCATTGCATGGTGTCATGCTTGACATGCAATTTCCATGTTGAATTGACCAGTGGAGAACAGCATATGGACCAAGATGAAAAGAGTTTCCACCGATGGTAAATGAAAAATGTTATTATGTGACTATATGCTCTTTAATTTTATTTTCTGCTACTTCAGTATCAGTCTTGCCAAAAAAAAAAAAAAAAATCAGATATGCTCTTGTTACCCTACTACATGTCTACATAGTACACACCCTTCATGTTTAAAGCTTAAACAGCATAACAGCATAAGATGCCTTATTATGTTGCCATCACGCAAATATAAGCCCGTTAAAATTTATTTTGGAAAAAGTATGGAATATTTCCCAAAGAACATATTATTTTGCTTTATAGCTAGTCTGTTTAAGAGTTAGATGTCTTCTTCTTAGGAAGCTACAAGAGGAAGGTGTTTTCAAATCTAATTTTCCTTTCTTGATTACTTTGCCAAAAGTGGATCTTAAGAGGGAAAATGGGGGGCCTAATGTGACTTAAGGGTCGGTATTTAACATAATTTTCCATACTCTCCATGCTAGCAAATTATTTTCTTCTGCCAGTTTAGATTTTTTTTAAAACATGAAAATAGTTTAGATTTTTCTTCTGCCATAGGATTTTTTCAATCTTCAAAAGACGCTCGTACTTTCTTGATCTTATGAAGAAGGGGCTTTCCTTAGCTGCGGACTTTGGGATCTTGAGAGTAGACCATCCATGTCTTACATTAGGGAATCCGAATAAATCCAAATCCTCTGACACTCCTTTTCAGCTGCTATTTGAATTCATGTTCAGATGCAAAAGAGCTCGACTTCGAGTATGGTCTTGTTCTTAACTGCTTGAGAGACCCCTATGGTAGCCAGTTTAGAACTTTGTGTCGTAACTCCTATCATAAATTAATTTCTGACCCTTGAACTCTTCTGAAACCCACATGGTTGTTTTTGACTGTCAACTGATAAAATCTGAAAAATGACACCTTTGATCCACATTCCACAACTGTTTCCGTTGATATGATAGTGATTTTCACTAGTGTAAACTTATATTATGCATGTTCTATTGATGTGAATGCTGCTTAGTTTGGTTCACATCAAAGAAATTCAGCCAATAAGAGTTCAAGTCATCAAAAACCACAAACATGCTAAACCAAAATCGTGGTGAAATAGGGTTTGAGGCGTTATTTGTCTGGTTTTGGAAGTTTAGGGGGGAAATATGACCATATTTTGTTTCTGGGTGAAAGTAATAAACGTGCAATATTATGTCTTGTTGCACAGGATTCGGATCAACAGCAACAATATGGGTTGAGACTTGGAAGCTCCCTTTTGAAATGTGCATCAGATCCACCCTGCTTGCCAACTTCAATCCTTGAGATCACTGCGCGTATGAGATTCATTTGGGCATTTGGCCATTATGGCTAGTTGACAGTTGTTCGTCAGACATCAGCCGTTGTTGCATCAACATCTCAGATGTTCAGAACGCGCTCAAGTATCAGGAGTACTGACGCAATCAAACAATACTTCCAAAGATTTGGATTAAGGCTAGCCTAAGTGCTGCTTGAACTGAAATTAGTACTGAATGTTCATAGAGATGGAGGCGAGGGTTGTGATTCTTTGATGATAGGATTAGGCTGTTAGGGTAGGAAGCAGTGCAACCATTGATTACTTCTTTCTTTTTCTTTATGTCCAAATATGGGTTAGTAGAAGGAAGCAAAACCAGTGTAGCATATGTCAATGTCGTATCAAAAAAAAAAAAAAGTCATTGTTGTTAATGAATTGTAAATTGCGGTGAAATGGTTTGAGATCTGTATCGGTCAACCTTGTAAAAGGTGTCCTGTTTCATCATAGTTTATGAGTATTTACCAGTTCACATATTAACTTTGCACTGGTGTAAACAAAAATATTTTCATCGGTCTAATGACAATGATATAAACAGATTTGCGACAAAATTATTTTCATAGATCGATTGTACACCAAAATGCCATTCTATTCTGCAAGAGAGATGAGCTGAACAGATTACATATGGACTCATGCAAATGCATCCATATTTTATTTATTCCTCCTTTATTTGTGCACTAAATTTAGTAATGTGCACATGGTGTAACACACAGCTTATAAACTAGAAGTCCCATCTTTTCTTGACATGGAACATTATGGCTGAACTCTTTACATTGTCTTGTGGAACTTTAAGCGTCAACTGAACTTTAGCCTTCATAGGCACCTCCTTCGTCTTGCCCCCTGCATCTCCAACCTGCATGCCAGGACGCAATTTGCGTCAACTTCTTACAGTGCAAAAAAATAGCAAGGAACAATTATTTGGCACCTAATTTAACTGAGGTTTGTAGCTTATGCAGTTCAGGAAATGCTAGACATACTGGAAAAATGCTATTGCTAATCTATGGTCTCCGTTGTTTTCTGATGAAAATGCGATCTCGGATGTTGACATTGAAAATTTGAAATATAGGTGAATGCTTACCCAAAGAGATGCCCATCCAAGCCTTTGGTCAGACTCATAACCAGCTTTCCACTTGACATGCTTACTGGCCTTGTGTTTATAGATAGCACTCCAGTAGTTTGTGTCAAACTGGTACCGGTAGCTGAAATGATAAATATCATATAAACATATGAGTAGGGTACTCAAGCTTCCCATAGTGTCCAGAGCTAGGCATTCTTATATAGGTGTGCAATCTCATCCATAAAGCATGAACAGGACATAAGTGTCTAGATTGAGTTTATGTTACATTTCCTTAATTTTAAAAATGAGTTTTAAGGGTTAAGTTATCCCAACTATATAAGGATGGATTGTATCTTTTTCCCTAAGCGATAAAGATGAATTAATCTAGCATCCGCGATGGTTCTTCCTCCTTGTTCCACAGTCTCCTCAAGCTAAAAGATCTATCCCCATCAGCTTTGCTTAGCTAGGTGAACTAAGGTTCATCACATGTATTGTCACATATGGTGTTTCTAGTATACACAACTATTTGAAGCTGTATTGATGATGATGGTGGTGTTTGAATGTTCTGAAGATGAAGATTAAGTGTTTCACGCAAAACGAGGTTGTAATAACATGTGATTAATTGAATTTTAATTATTCCAAATTTGAAAAATAGATTAATATGATATTTTAGAACAATTTTCATATAGAAAGTTTTCGCACGAAACACACCGTTTAGCAGTTTCAAAAGCGTGCCACGAGTATCCAAAATTTAATCCAACTTTTGTTGGAAAAAAGAACAGGGCCAGACTTGCACTAGAGCAGCTTACCTTAACTTGTCTGAAGGAGTGAATTGGCGCTTAAATGCAAAGGATAGTGAATTGGATGGTAAAGAGAGGCTTGGAATAAATGATAACTCTTCATCCTATAAAATACAACAAATATCCATCATGAGTGGCACAGAAAAATAAATGTCAATGGAACTGTTGTGGGCCAGGAGGCCAAGGCCCATGACAGAAACGAAGGCCAGCTGAGAGATGCTTACCTTGTAACGATATTTTATGTTCATCTCATTGTCACTGTACAATGCAGTGCAAACTCCATTCAGAACATGAGACCTCACTATGCCGTTTACTGACAAAATCCTGTCACCTTCATCCAAATATTTCTGCTTAACTGAAACTTCACCATTGGGAAAGATGAAGGTTGTCCTCGGCTACAAACAAATAATATCAATGAACTCATGCATGGTGTTTTCTAGTTTCACATTATCAATAACAGCAAGGGCTACAGTGCATTTCCAATAACTATTTTTTTTTCACTTCATCTTAGTGACTTGGTTGCATAAATACTGACCAATCCATCAGGTGGAACCACAGATGATAACTCAATCTTGCATGGTGAATCACCCAAATTTGCTCTCACCGCCACTTCCCCTTTTTGCTCCTAATTAAGAGAACAAAAAATGATCACATATACTATGCAGTATCTACATGTATCATGAAGGCATGTTTCTATAGCACAACAAAAGCTATGCTATATAATAGCAAATAGATACAAATTACCAACTTATTGTTCCATGTTAAATAATTTTGGCACATACAAAGGCCTTTCATAGACTCATGCCTTTCGAAAACAAGTATAATGTATATGCCACAGATGTGTGACTTCCAAGAACTCATTTCATTCACTAATTTACAATAAAGAATAGATAGATGTTCATATTAAATGACCATCACCGCATTTCATAGGGTCTTCCAGAAAAAAGAATGAAGGCGTTTCTCGATGGATTCATTTTGACTGAATGAGTGACTCACTATTGCAAGTATAAAACTAAAAAAAATGTCCATCAAATTCAACAAGAATCATTGAAGTTCATAATTAAGCGAATTGATATCATTTGATCAAATTGCTGCTGAGTAACAACCAAAGAGATCCCCACAGAAAAAAAAAAGGAACATACATTGAGAATTCGTTAGTCATATGGCAATTTAAAAATGTGTTTCAGACTTTCAGCAGATGTTTCTTCAAGTTCAGTCCCAATGCTAATTAATAATTTCAAGAATGGATGGGAAAATGCAAGCTGATAAGGAAACTGCTCAAAAATAAAATCACTGCAAACAAAACAGATGCTATCAGAATAGCTTCTCCATATACAGAACACACCTTTCTACTGTGGTACTTCAATTGAAAGTACCTATCCAAGTGAATACAAGAAACAGTTGATTTGTCATATTCATAATTGCAAGACAGAGACAAAAGGTGGGTCGAGCAGCTGATATGAAAATATGATTGCTCTCCATTCTGGCAGTTCTGAAACATAAGGTAGTCTCAAAATCTCACAGTACTGCTTTATGAAAAAAGAATGAGCATCAATAGCAACGTAAGAGTTTATAAATCACGCATATTTACTGATGGATCTTTACATAGGAAGCATTCAAGCAGAAAATGGCTCTACAACAATGATTTTTAGGATAATGATATATCGAAGGACATCTGAGAAACTCAAAAGGTTACAGTAAGGACAGAATGGATGACATCAAGTTTTAAAGCACTAGTACTTGATATTCATAAAATGCAACACATAGTGCAATACATAGGATCTCACAATTTCTAGCCAGTGTTCCATATGTTTCCCAACTCAGCTCAAGAACTCCAAATATAACACCGATTCAGTTGTACCACACTGTTGCACAAACTCAACCAATACATCCTAAATAAAACCACTTGCATCAGTTGGCAATGCCAAAAGGGCTCATATTATGCACAAGGTACCTATTCTGCATTAAATTCCTCTTAACAGTCCAAAGAGGCTTTGTATCCTACTTATTCTTCAAAATGAGATAAATTTATCTGTTTTCCCTTCTCGTTCATAACACATATGGCCAGATAAACGTCAAGAACCAATCACATTTCACATTAGGGTCAATCCTTCCCAGCAAAGCACTAAATTAAATAAATAAATCAAGAGGTGGCACCTTGGTGTCGTGCTTGGCGCTGAGGCGAAGCGATCCGGCGAGGTCGGCGGCGCCCCGCAGCAGGGCGCTTCGGGACGCGGTGTCGACGGCGACGGAGAAGTTCCGCGCGAGGAGCGCGACCTCGGGCGGCGGCGGCTCCACCCACCGCGCCGCCCCGGCCCCGCCGACCCCGTGGTGAACCCGGACCCGGAGCTTGGCGAGGCCGTCCATGACGCGGCAGGAGAGGCGGTGGGAGAAGAGCCGGGCGTCGCTGTCGAACTCCGAGGTGACGCGGACAGCCGGCCGCCTCCGCCGCGGAGGGGCTCCCTCCGGGGACGGCGGAGGGCGCGGGGCCCGGGAACGCGTGGTGCGCGCCCGCGCTGGCGTCCTCGTCCATCGGAGGGGCGGGGGCGGGGCGGAGAGGAGCGCCGGCGCCGCCATTGCGCGCGACGGCGGCGAGAGAGGAGGGTTGGGGAGAAGATGAGAGAAGATGAGAGAGAAGGTGGGGGTGTGGAGTGGAGTGAAGAAGACCGTGGCGAGCGTTTGCGTCTTCTACTCATACAAGGATATGGTATCGTATTCGTATCTCCAATTTTTTTTTACTTTTTTTTTCGGTACACGAAATAATGCATATGTGTGCACGGATTGAGATCCTATACCTTCAGTGACACAATACTTTTATCATTAACATATGACAGTCTATAGTTCATTGGATCCACATGTTAGTGATAATATATGAAACTTGTTTGTAACATTGGATCCACACGTACACACCCCCAGATCGTATTTAGGCTTTCGGATTGCATAAAAGACACATAGTGCAAATACACCACCCATATCCCTCACTGACGATATTATAGATTGCTAATAATTATACTTTTAGGTGTATGTTTTTAATTAAAAAGAAGAGTGAAGTTAAAACGTGAATAGTATTCAGGGATGAGTAGGAGTCACTACTCGAAACCATCTTTGGTCGGTCGACCCAAATGCACAATAGTCCCGGTTCATTAAAAATCAGGACTAAAAATCATTTTAGTCCCGGTTTATAAGAGGAACAGGACTAGTTGATCTTTATTCCCGGTTGTCGTTACCAACCGGGACTAAAAATCATCTACACTAACCGAGACTAAAGAGTCCTGGTTGATTCCATGTCAGACCGTGTCAGGGTCTAGGATCTTTAGTTCCGGTTAGTAAAAACCTATTTTTAGTCCGGTTGGTGTTACTAATCGGGACTAAAGATCAAAACGCACTATATAATCCCTAGTACTTATCCTCTTTTCCCGTCCCACACACAAACTACTCCCTCTATCTCTTTTTTTTCCTCTCTAACTTCTTATCTCTTTCCTTATCTCTAACTCCAAGCCTTCTCTTTCCTTTTTTCCTTCACAGCCAGCGAAGAAGGCAGAGCGGCTGGCATGAGGGGGAGCCGGGACGACTGGGCGGCGGCCGGCGCGGTCGGGGGGCCGCGAGGCGGCGGCCGGCCGGCGCGGAGGGGAGGAGGGGAGGCGGCAGTGGCCGGCCGGCTTTTTTTCTTTTACAATTTATGATTTATCCTGTGATGTATTTGATTTGTGTGTGATGTGAATCTGTGATGTATTTTTTAGAACTTGTGATGTAATTTTTTTAAGAGTTTGTGATGTATTTGGAGATAATCTATTTGAGGATTTGGAGATGTTTTTGTGATATGTGATGATTTGGATTTGGGATTTCTTGGTATGATTTGGGGATAAGTGAAATCAATATTCAATTTTCAAAACAATGGAAAAGAGAAAAAAATTTAGTCCCGGTTGGTAACATCAACCGGGTCTAGAGATGGCTCCATCTCTAATCCCAGTTGGTGTTACCAACCGGGGTAAAGATCGATTTTTAGTCCTGGTTATTTGACAGGGACTAGAGATAGCAATCTTTAGTCCCGGATTTATAGTCCCGGTTGAAAAACCGGACTATATAGGGTTACGGACCGGGACTAAAAAGCACTTCTCCACCAATGAGTGCTAGAGAGTCACATAGAATGACAATTAATGGAATCTTTTCTAGTATGGTACATTGTTCGTATACATGGCATTTTCTCTGCGCATTGTCAAGTAGTGCTGATCTTTACACTACACCATACAACAATAAATTTGACATGAGACTACTGTTGACAAAGGTATAAAAACTATTAGTCATGTACTTTGCCAAGAGACACCGGTCAAAAAATCTCCTGTTGAGAATGTTATGTCGGTAATGGTCTAATGGAGCTAACATCTAACGTATAGACTTTACCAACAGGAGAACTAAAGTATTGGGCTGACATCTAGATGTAGCTTTTGACAAACATTTTGTGATAGCAATGTTGACGTGTGTTGCTACACAACAATTTATTTTTTTTATTAATGGAATTATACGGTATGACTGGTATATTAGTGCATTATTTAATGGTTTAACTCATAATCAACTAGCTGGGTGGCCGGCGCAATTACGCGGCTAGCACCTAAACAAAATAATATATTTTTTCAGTATGATTTTACTTAAAATTAATTAAATAGTTATCTTATTGTTTTAAGACTTTGAAAAGACCAAACCTTTATCATCCCCGTATTTCTAATTAAATAATTTTTAAAAGTCACACCAGTTACTACCCCTTACTTCTGTCATATCCTTTTTTATTTGCTTGTTCGATCTACCACTATTATTCATTCTCCTTGGAACCTTTAAAAATTGGATCTTTGGGTTTCGATTTATAATTTCTAGAAGTTCCGTCAAACGCTGCTATTATACTCCTCTGCAGCCTGTCCACTGTCTTTTCTTTTTATTGTCGTAGGGATTTTAAAAATCGAACATAATTATCGTTCGGGTTCAATTTTTTACTTTCTAGAAGTCCCGCCAAACCGTCAGCGGCTTTACCATTGTACTCCTTTATGGCTCGCCCGCTGCCTCCCTTCTTTATTGTCATTAAGATTTTAAAATCGAACATGATTATCATTGGGTTTTTAAAACTTTTTTTAGAAGTTTCGAACCTTTAAAAGTTGGACTTTATAGTTTTTAGAGTTTATTGTTTTGTTGGATTTCATTTTTCTAATTTTTAGAAGTCCCGTCAAACGATGCCACTATCTTCTCTACGGCCCATCCGCCATCTACTCTTTATTGTCATTGGGATTTTAAAAATCGAACATAAGAATTCATTTTTTATTTTCTATATGTCCTACTAACCGTCGGCGGCTCTACTATATCTCTTAAACACCCCGCTTGCTGCTTCTCCTTTTTATTGTGATTTAGATTTTAAAAATCGAATATGATTTTCAATGGGGTTTAATTTTTTACTTTCTAGAAGTCCCGGCAACCACCTTGCTCGTTTGCTTCATTGCCTGCCTGTCATCCCTCCTTTTTATCGTCATTAGGATTCTATTGGGTGTTTTATTAACAGTTTTTATATATCGTATCAACGCGCCACCACTCTACTCCTTTACAGGCATGTTACTTAATTTATCTCGTCATGTGTTTTAGATAGTATTTTTTTCAAAATAGTTTTTTATCAACAATTTTAGTTATTTATAAATTGTATTCCTAACTGAAATCTTTTTTTTCTTTTTCTAATTTCAGAATTTTTTTTTTTCAAATTTTAATTAATACCATATAATGTTCTTTAAATTTTTTTATTTTTTATTTTTGAATTTCAGTTGTTTCCAAAATTGTATTCCTACTTAAACTCCCTTTAGTTTTTCTAATTTTGGATATTATTTTATTTTTTATTCTGAATTTTAATTAATCTCGTATTGGGTTTTTTTATATGGATTCTTCTTTCAATATTGTTAATTTTTAATTCCGAATTTTAGTTAATTTTAAATTGTATTCCTAGTTGAAGTTTTCTTTTCTTTTTTTCTAATTTCGGATTTTATTTTATTTTATTCTAAATATTAATTAATCTCGTATTGGGTCCTTATTGGACTTTTCTCTCAATATTCCTTATGTTTAATTCTGAATTTCAGTTATTTCTAAATTGTATTACTACTTAGACTCTCCTTTTCTTTTCTAATTTCAATTTTATTTTATTTTTATTCCGAATTTTGAATAATCTCGTGTTGGGTTCTTATATGGACTTTTTTTTTTAATATTGCTTATTTTTTTATTCCGAATTTCAGCTATTTTTAAATTATATTGCTACTTGGACTCTTCTTTTCTTTTTCTCCGATTAATGTGGGAATTTCTAGCCCACGCGAACGTGGTGCCTCTTTTTAAAGCTGTTTTAATAATATAGATAGATAGATAGATAGATAGATAGATAGATAGATAGATAGATAGAAGATTACTCGGACGTAACAAAAAAATTAATACTCTTACCATGGAGAAAAATCGTGGACGATCACATATGCATGGTCTTTGATTATGCATGGGAAGTGTCAAGCACGCAAGAGGGAAGAAACTTGTCCATATTAATCGTGCACAAAAAAGATCGACAGGCATGGCCATGTAGCTAACTAAGCATGCATCGATCGTTTAGGTATGTATGTTGAGCATGGAACGACTGGCATGTATGTTAAGCATTAAATGGATCGCCGGCTAGCGACGGCTGCGTATGTTGAACATGGAACGGGCCAATAATAATATGCAATCCAACTCTACTTCGG
>CM020184.1:16244456-16266721 GCA_009805545.1 Oryza longistaminata | reverse complement strand
CGCCGCCGCTTGCCCTGATGCCGCAGCAGGAGGTCGCCGACCAGATCGCCGCCGCGGCGGCGGAGCGCGGCCTGCAGAGGAGCGGCTCGGCCAGCCGCCTCAACGCGGGGGCGCCGGAGTTCGTGCCGCGGGCGCCGCCCCGTGGTGCGCCGCCGCCGCCGCCGGTGATCCGCGTGTTCGCCGCGGCGCCGTCCCCCGCCGCGGGCGGCCTTCTTCGCGCCGCCGCCGCCGCATCACCGGCCGTACGAGTACACGCGCCGGTGAGGGGCGTGGGTTTGCCCGCCTGCCGCCGCCGAGCGAGGCCGAGGAGCAGGAGGCGGAAGTGGACCCGGATGCGACGGAGGCGGCGGAGCCACTGGTCGAGGGGCTCCCCGACGAGGTGGTGCACAAGATTACCAAGCAGGTAGGCATCTATTTCCCCGTAGATAGATGTATCATAAACAGTAGTAGTATTCAGCCAATTATAGTGGGATGATTTAGGGGGAAAAATCGATTAGAATGTTTAGATTTTGGGTTTACTGATCATGTATTGTCTTAAACAGCGTTCTGAGTTGGCTCAAGTAATGAGTAGATGCTGTTTGTAGTGGCCGATTACGCTAATTTTAAGAATGCACAAACATTTTGGGATGCAATTTATGAAAAATTCCTAGTTATGTGTAGAAACAATGTATAGCTAAATTCCCTTAAGTGGTGAGGTGTTTGGTGCTGTTCAACTTAGGTTCTTCATATGTGATACTCCTTCTAAAAAATGATCTGTGCCTAACAATTTCTAATATCGATCGTCGCATTACCCATGGGCCCGCCCGTTGCGTCTCGGGTGCAGGCCACTCGCCCTTTTCGGTTCGCACGCAGAGTTACTCTGCCAGCACGTTTTGCATCTCAGGAGTAATGCATTTCACGGCTTTATCAGATCCCCAAAAATCGATGTTTTGGTTCGCTGGCTAAACAACAATCAACTAAAAGAAAGGAAAATAAAGTATGTAGCTGATCTCATGCAGCACGGATGTGCATTACTAATAGAGACATTTTGTCTAGAGGCCTTGGATCATCCAGGAGGTGGAGATTGTTACAACTTATCGATTATAGAGGATGTTTTGGGGAAAAAAATATGTTATTGACATCTAGTCATACCACCAGTTATGTTATTCTATGGTTACATGGAAATAATGGTGGTGCATGTAAGGACTAAGTCCTACTCTTAGCTCTATAATATAGACACCTTAACAAATTACTATGGAAATTTGGAAGATAGTGGAAGTACGCAATAACTCAGCACTCGATATGATTGAATTCTGGTTCAATGTGCTAGCAACCTAACCATTTGCAACTTGGATTTAACAATGACGAAATACAAGGGCTTATAATTTTATTAATAAAACTAAAAATGCTTCGTAAGACTAAAAGTAGCACATTCGGTGGGAGAGAGCCATGCGACTCAAGGAATCCCCTTGCGCTACCTTTCCAATCCCCTTATTCATTTCTCTCCGATGACCCTGATAGTGGCAATGGAGAGGGGATCTATATCTCATTTTAGTTAATTAAGTCTTTAGGGTTTTCTTAATAGCTTAATAGTATTTATCATTTAAAATGTATTAGATAGTGCAGAGTATTATGGAATTAGATTCCCTTAGGGTTATCTTTTTCTTTCTATCATTTTTTCATACTTCACTTGTGAGGTGGCTATCTCATATATGAGGTTCTCGAAAAATTATACGAGCTAAGATCCTCAGAAAATTAGAAATGCTTCATGTGTTGAGTTAACGGTGACCCAATCTATAGTGCTAGCTTTTGATACTGATTTGTTGTACGGTGACAACGATTTATTAACTTTCTCAAAGAGATAAAGAAAATGCCTCCTGTCTATTCATTTGTGTTTACATTTCGCGGAGTTGGTTAACACTTATCGTGCTCTCATCTCATATTGTAATCCGAAATATGAAATCTCTTTGTTCTACTTTATAAAGCTTTATATTTCTCGCTATGGTAAAAATAGGTTATAATATATTCTCTTATTTAATATAGAGTAACACTAAATAAATTTGGCCCTATTTTGAGAAAAATAAACACTAAGAGCAATATTTCTGTCCTTATTTTGTTTAGAGAGAGCAGAGATATTTTCTGTTCCTCTCCTGTCCCCACACACGAGGGGTCTCCCTCTCTCCTCTCCTCTTCCTTCCACTCTCCTCGCTGGGTCGCGCGCTTCCTTGCTCCCTACACCGCGTCCATACCCCAGTGCAGGCCATCCGCGAATCCCAAGGCAGATCGGACGGCTCACGTTCACCCCCACCGTACACCGGGTCCACCCACCATCCTCCCACCCCCACACTCGCCGCCCCTTCCGCCGCCGCGAGAGTCAGCGCCCTATAAATACCCGACCTCACCGGAACCCTAGATTTTTGAGAGCTCCCCTTCTCCGCCACCGCAAGCTCTCCCCTGTACCCACCGCCACCGCGGCTACTACCCCGCCGCCGCTATCGCCGTCGCCGCTATCACGAGCTACTAGTAGCTCTTACTAGTATAAACAAACTCTTTTTTTCTAAGCTTTACTAGTGAAAAAGAACTATCTCCTATTATTTCCAAAAGTGGGAAATGTTTTTTGGTCCTAGATGTTGGTACATGGATATGCTTGATATTGCCAGATGAAAGATGATTGTTTTTAGGTTATTAATCATTTTCCTAAATATTTGGGTTAAGAGAGGGAATATTAGGTTTTGTTTGGAATATTATATTTTATAACAAGCCATGTTTGGTGGTAACATTTCTTCTTTTTCATGAATGCAGTGCCAATAACAGTAATTGCCGGCTTCAATAAAATAAAAGCTTTAGTGCATAATAATTCAATGCTTGCCGCCGCTCTTCGAACCTCATCAAAACTTGTAAGTTTCTTCATTCCGTACTGTGGTATGCTCACTTTATGATGGTTATCTTTGAAGGACAACATATGTTTATTGTTAGGAGTAAAACACCAATTTTTTATCTACTGATATTTCTAGCCAAAAAAAATTCCTGTTTTATCTACTTATTCCATTCACATTGCAGGTTGTAAGTGATGATGGAAAAAGAGTAAAGAGGCTGCAGTCATTTACTGTATCTGATATGCAGGACCTGCAGGTATTCATGAATCTCAATCGCATGCTGTTTATCTTATTTTTTGTAAATTTGTGATAATCTACACTGATTTATATGGCTTCTTCATCTTTGTTGTAGTCCCGAATAGTTGTTGCAGAAAATCTTCCTGGTGATCCCTGTTATCAGAATCTTATGAAGATCTTTTCAGCTGTTGGCAGGTAGGAGTTTGCAACATGTGAGCATCCTATTTCCCCTTTTGAGGATCTTAGAAAAATAATATATTGCGACTTTTTAATGTTCTAGTGTGAAGACCATTCGAACCTGTTATCCTCAATCTTCAAATGGCAATAGTCCTGCTACTAATAGATCTGCCAAGCTAGATATGCTGTTTGCCAACAAGGTAATTCCCATTCAATTGTTATAAATTATGTGATCATAAATTCATAATATTGTTGGTAAGTGAATACTAATTATTTTTTATTCTTATGGAATTGTATCAATTACATTAGAATCATTCCCAAACTTTCATCCTCTAGCAGTATTGCCCGAGTGCATTCTACTGCAGATAAATTATATTAGAACATTTATCAGTAAGAAGGCTTACGGATGTATGCTTGAGACTTGTCCCTTATTTAAGAACTAAGATAGACTTCCCCATTTAGCGTTGGTTTCAACTTCAGTGACAGCTAGATGTACTTATGTTTTTGATTATTGCTGAAATCAATTCTGAAAGCTACAAGAAGTTCTATTTTGCCAAGCTGGGTAATAGTGGCTGTTACTTCACTCGAGGTGAACATTTCTCTTGGATCTATGGGGCACAATATTTGTTAGTTTTTGTCATATTCTTGCTTGATTTACTTGCTAGTTTGAACACATTGTTAGCCCTCATCCATATGCTTTTCTGCTGTAAGCCTGCGATTCTTTTTTTCCTTTTTTGACACCTTTATCATCATGGAAGTTTTTTCACTTAGCTATAAGAGATGAGGTCTCATTCATGTTGTGTTTCAATGTGCCAAATCATTTATTTTAAAACATGCGTGAAATTTTCTTGTTTATTTTTTACTTTTTAGAAAATGTGCAACATAGTTGAAGTTGTCATTATACTTTTCCTGAAAATTTGATGTTATTGTTACTTTTCCCAACAAAACAAGCAACATGGTTCAATGTTTTCAAACTGGCTAGTTGAACCTACTTGTATGGCTACCGACTACTCCCTCCGTCCCAAAAAGAATCAATTTCTGGCTATGAATGTGGACATATGCTTGTCCAGATTCATAGCCAGGAATTGGTTCTTTTTGGGACGGAGGAAGTAGATGATTAGTCATGACTAATCAGTGATAGGGGCAGAGTAGCTACTGAGAGTAAGAGGAGCAGAATAGCTTGAGAAAGAAGAATAATCATTGAAGAGGGAGCTGGAGTAGCTCATCTTCTCCTGCTTGGCACCTTCGGCAGCTTGAGAAGGGGAAGTGAGGCAGGGCCAGAGTGCCACTAGGTCCAGGGAGGGGGCTGTAGCCTTTAGGCGCTCAAGCCCAACTAACATTTTCCTCCCCTTCTAGTTGCCGACTATTATGGATGACTAGTTGCTGACTGGTCAGATGACTAGGTCTATAGTTGAGCTAATAGCCTCGGAGCACCTAATCAATATAATCACAACACTGCATGGTTGAAATGATCATTTGACACTCTACAGTTCTTTGAATAATCCTTTCTGCATAGTCTTACGTTTTTACAATAGCATTTGTTCATTGGTTTGTTAATGAAGTGATATTTATTTTTCTTTGGGAATAGCTGCATGCTTTTGTGGAGTATGAGACCCTTGAAGATGCTGAGAAAGCGGTACGTGTTAATTGTTTTGAATTTCATGAAGCAGTACTTCTTTGACCATATATTCTTATTACTTTGTCTGATCCAATGCAGATTCTGGAGCTTAATGATGAGAAGAACTGGAGAAATGGGCTTAGAGTTAGGTTATTGAATACTTGCATGGTAATTAACTAATAATCTTGTTAATTAACTTTATAGTAGCACATATGGTAGCTTTCTATTTTTCCTGTTGATATATGCACTTGTACGAGTTGACCATGCATGAATATGTTTATCGGTGAAATGCAAATTTATGGCCGCTGAAACCTAACGTCTGCTTTTGGATATTGTATTTTGTTGTTTCCTTTAGAAATGTATCATATGTGGGCTGATTGATATAAATAGAACTTTTTAGCTCTACAGTTACTGGCGTGTTTGTTCAGGGGACCTTTGTCACTATATGCCCTTTTAATGCCGTTATCAACTGTGACAAGCCCTCCTTTTTTATGTACTTGTTATCTGTTATACATATTAACCAAATTTCTCGAAATTTATATGATACCTGTTACAGTGCAAACAGGAATTGCATGTGTGCATCATGGGCTGCTTTTAATTTGACGTGTAAGTACAGTCTCTCATCTTCCAGTTTTGGTGTTATTTTTCTAAAATGCAGACAAAGGGGGCAGGCAAAGGGAAAAAGGAAGTGCATGAAGCTGATGGAAATGGCGAGGAGGATGTCTCCACTTCAAACCAATCAAATGAGAAGCAACTCGAAGAACCCTCTCAATTGTCAGATATGTTGCCAGATCACTTGGTAAGAACTAGAGCGAACCAAGATACATAATGTCCTACCTCAAATAACACAGAGAAACTCCCTGATAAGCTTGCAATATCTCGAAAGCAGATAACAAACTGGCTGTCATATACTGTACATAAAGTTTACCGAGAATCTGCTATTTACTGCCAATCCACCAAACCATGTTTGTTTGAGTAGTAGGTCCATATTCATTTTGCATCTTATCTCTGCTCTGTGCAATCTTGCTCTTCTTCCTTGCGAGTTGCGATGAATGAAAACTCCTATGAGCACCGTAAGGGGTCCCTAACACGTTTGATGTTGTACAGTTTGATGACAGTTCCAATGATAAGGAAGGTCCAAGACGTGGCAGAGGTCGTGGACGTGGTGGCAGAGGGCGAGGGCGTGGCTACCATCAGCATAACAACAACCATTTCAACAACCAGAACTACCACAACGGTCAGCACCACAATCACCACGGCAACAACCACCACCACCAAGGTGGCAACCGTGGTGGCGCTCATCATGTTGGGACTCCGCCCAATCAACAGCAAACCAAGCCTGAGCAGCACCCGCAGCTGCCAATTGGAGCCACCAAGCAGCCTCCCGGCCCACGCATGCCAGATGGCACGCGGGGTTTCACCTTGGGCAGAGGGAAGCCGCAACCGTTGCTACCGGTTCTGTGTGCGGCCGTCGAGCCTTGAACCCTATTCATCGTCACGATAGGGTATGCGGCGGCGAGTGCTGGTGTTGATAGAGATGGTTGGAGGTCTTCTCTTTTCGGAACATGGTTTACTTGATTTTGATGGTGGTTGCCCTAAGGCCAGTGGTTTGACCGTCTGTTATGGTATTGTCATGTGTTTTGAAGCCAAACATTGTTGTTCTGGTGGTAACTTGGTGAGTTGCATGGTTAAGTTGGCTACCACACTACCATTTTGGACCCAAGTTATATGTGGGGAAGGGTGTAAGACATTATTCATGAAAAATGTTACAAAAAAAAAGCATAGAAAAACATGGTGATGCTCGTCTAGTTCTTGATAGGTCTCCAGGAAATTGGTCATTTTGACAGAAGGGTGCTCAACAGATTGGATTGGATGGCCGAATATATTTCCACCTGTTGCTTGCCTGCTATTCTCTTACTTTGTCACATCTTAAAATTTTACATCATGTCACATGAACGTTTGAACATCTGCATGAAATATTAAATATAGGCAGATTGCGACTAATTTGCGAGACGAATATTTTAAATCTAATTGCTACATGATTTGACAATGTGGTGCTACATTAAACATTTGCTAATGATGGATTAATTAGGCTTAATAAACTCGTTTCACTGACGGATTATGTAATTAGTTTTTTTATAGTGTCCGAACACTACATGCGACATCCTATATAATATCCGATGTAACACACTAAAACTTTATACCCTATATCCCTAATCTAAACACCCCTTTGCTTGGTGTGAGAGAACGGTAATTAATATTATTTTTAAAGATTATGGATGTTCCATTCAGTAATGAAATATATCCGGCCGTTGCACTACTAGGATGTAAAACCACACACATGTTCATGGTGATTTGTACCACCTCTTTGCTGTTGTGATAAATATTTTCCTGAATATCTGGACGTCATCACAAATAGTGTCAATCCTATTTTCCTGAATTTCTCAGCATTTCTGCTAACTACCTCCATATTTTAATGTATGACGCCGTTGACTTTTTTTCAACGTTTGACTATTCGTCTTATTTAAAAATTTATGTAATTATCATTTATTTTATTATGACTTGATTCATCATCAAATGTTCTTTAAGCATGATTAAATATTTTCATATTTGCACAAAAATTTGAATAAAACGAATGGTCAAGCATTGATTGAAAAATCAACAACATCATACATTAAAATACGGAGGGAGTACTTAATTACAATAAAATAAAAAAGGTTACTCTCTCAAACTGTTTAATTTAATTGGATTCACTTAACCCATATTATTTTTTTCTCATTTTAAATAAAAATAATTTATGCTTAATAGCATTTCTCCTTTTCATTTTCTCTTTACACAAGTATTACCAATAAATATTTTTATTATAAATTAAACTTTATTTGATGAAAATAATTTTATTGGATTGTCATTTAAAATTATTTTTATGTGATTACGATTTTGTTGCCAACATTACAGTATAGACAAAATTTAAAGCAAATATTAGTTTTAGAGACTGTGCCAAATTTGATCGCGTCTTAGTGAGTGGGATGGAGGGAATACCATTATCAAAGGTTCAAAATATTTGCAGATTTCATCATGATTGTTTGCTTATAACTAAGTTTTGATCTTTAAATCAATCTTGTTTTTGTAAACAGTGATAAAAAATTAAGTAATGTTGAGATGTAAGTTGTAAAGCACGCTTTTGTCCACTATTCCCTTAGGTGGAGGGACATACCTAAAACCTTCATGAGTAAAGTTGTCCCTTTGATTGCCTAGGTACTCCTTGAGAGCCTTACTACCCATGTGGCACTTAAGAATGCCATTGTGGAGGAGTCTCATAAGCTTCTCATTTTTCTTAGCCAATGCACTCAACGATTTGGAGTTAGTAGCACAAGCATCAACATCAATACCCTCACACCTTGAGCATGGTTCATTGCTTGGGACAATATAGGAACAAGATGCCTCACTAGGGAGAGAGATACTAATCTTTAAGGTTTCAAACTTTTCCTCATAGGAGAGGTAAGCTTTGTCCAAGCTACCCACTCTCTCTTGAAGATGTGAGTTTGCCACTTCAAGATGAGCATGAGATTCTTTGATTTGCTTATAAAGTTGTACCAAAGCCTCATTTCTTTCTCTCTCCTTAGTAAGTTCAACCTTGAGTATGCATGAGCTCTTGCTTCTTGCATATTATTGTTCAATTTTCCTAAGCAACTCGCTCAAGTGTGGCAAATGATTCCTTGGTTATGGACTTGAACAAGTCCTCATCCATAACCTCCTCTTCCCCATCACTCATAATATCAACACAGAATAACTTGAGTGGAGAAGGTATCTTAGGCTCCTTAGCCATCAGACATATATGAGTGTCGTCATCACTCGAGTAGTTGAAGAGCTTTAGTGTAGGAGATGGTGATGGCTTGATGGCGAAAGTGGACACTCCCTCTTCATCACTTGAGCTTGAACCAGAGACATCGGATTCAAAAATCAAGCCAATGTGGGCGTGAACTTTCCTTTCAAGCTTACCGTGCTTGTGCTTCTCCTCCTTCTCACCTTTCTAATCTTCTTTGACGTTGGAGTAATCGGCGACGAAATGTCCGGGCTCATGACATTCATAGCACTTTCTTCATGATTCCACTTGACTTGTCGAAAGACCTCTTGGAAGAACTCCATCTGAAGAGTTGCTTCTTCTCATGAACTTCCCAAACCTCTTGACGAAGAGTTCCATCCATTCATCTTCCTTCTCCTTCATGCTCTTGCGACTTTCTTCATCTTCTTCTTTTGCCTTCAACGCCAAGTCTTCTTTCTTGATGCTTGAGGTTAGCTTTGGTAGATGTACTGGGTGACATCATTGGACTATTGCTCAAGCATGTCATGGGCAAGAATACGCCCGTGCAGATCATGAGGCGTGAGATTCTTGTAGTCTAGACTCTCACATATGATTGTCACCAAGGTAGAGTTCCTTGGTGTGATGGTTCGGATCATTTTCTTGACCACAACTTCATCCATCATATCTCATCCAGCATGACAAAACCTCTCGAATTATCCCTTCAAGATCTCCACCATGGACTCACGGACACTATTTCATGAACATTCCGAAGTGTGTACTGTATCTCTTTGGTACTCTCTATGCCATCCACTCGGTTGAACTCATTACCGCTCAAGGCGCTAAATATGGCATTAGCGGCTTGAGCATTCTTATGCTGGTTCACGTCGTCCTCTTTGGTGGGATCATTGGGATTCTATAAAATATAGTCATTTTGACTATTCACCAACTAGAAGGTTAATAGATTTCAAGTGCATCTACATCTTAAGTTTCCAAGCAGCACAATCTGTACCATTGAAGTACGGAGCTTTGCCACTATAGGTACTCACATAAGATGTAGATGTAGAGGAGTAGTCAAATGGAATTTCGGTTTTGTTTTTGGAAACCTCCTTTCCGTCCCCCATTTGGTCCGACATGATCTCTCCACGGAGTTAAGCCTAATAAGGAGATTAGGCTCTCATACCAATTGAAAGGGTCACTTAGGCTTAGAGGGCGTGAATAGGCTAAATAAAACGAAAACCGGAGCTAAAACTTAAAATAGGTCGGATAGTCTGAACCAAGGTCGGACAGTCCGGTGCAAATCAGATTGTCTGAAGTGGGATCAGACTATCTGACTAGTAGGGGAACGCTACAACAACCTATAGATCTACCACACAAACAAGAGTAGAGGAAGAAGGAGAATGAATATCATCGGGATTCCGTGCCGAAGTATTTCCTGGAGTTCAAATTTTTGAGGGTATTCTGCTCTCTGTTGAGATGCTCAAAAAGAGCTGGGTCTTTTCCAACCCTTTTCCTCTTGAGGTTGCACAAATGTACACCTCCTTACACTAGAGGTATCTCTTTCCTTGCGGGGGCGAGATCCGACCTTCACAAACTTCTCTTGGCTAACCATAAGTAGATCGGTGGCTCAAGAGCGACGCCTAGCCGTCTAGGAGTCCTCAACCTCCAAGAGTAACAAACACGACACAACTCCTGGACAAACCCTAGTGCTCAAGATCGAGTGAGATACACACTAGGCCCCCAAACACCAAATCCACAACACCAAGATCCACCACACAAAGAACGAGGAGGGATTTAAGACAGAGAGAAAGAGCTCAAAGATTCAAAGAACTTTAGCACCAAGCTCAACCCAAAGTGATTGTGAGTTGAATGAGTTGGGTAGCCCTAGAATAGGGTTAGGTGGGGAATATTTATCCAAGCCCCCAAAAAGTGGCCTTTGGGGAGGGGGGGGGGAATCTTTTCATCCCACCTCGGATAGCCCCTTGACTTCTAAGCAACTAATGGCTACAAATTCTTCTCAAAATCCATCACGCAAGAACCAATATGCAAACAAATTGAGTAAATCACAGTGGCAAATGATTCCTTGGTTATGGACTTGAACAAGTCCTCATCCATAACCTCCTCTTCCCCATCACTCATAATATCAACACAGAATAACTTGAGTGGAGAAGGTATCTTAGGCTCCTTAGCCATCAGACATATAGGAGTGTCGTCATCACTCGAGTAGTTGAAGAGCTTTAGTGTAGGAGATGGTGATGGCTTGATGGCGAAAGTGGACACTCCCTCTTCATCACTTGAGCTTGAACCAGAGTCATCGGATTCAAAAATCAAGCCAATGTGGGCGTGAACTTTCCTTTCAAGCTTACCGTGCTTGTGCTTCTCCTTCTTCTCACCTTTCTAATCTTCTTTGACGTTGGAGTAATCGGCGACGAAATGTCCGGGCTCATGATATTCATAGCACTTTCTTCACGAGGGTCTTCCACTTGACTTGTCGAAAGACCTCTTGGAAGAACTCCATCTGAAGAAGTTGCTTCTTCTCATGAACTTCCCAAACCTCTTGACGAAGAGTTCCATCCATTCATCTTCCTTCTCCTTCATGCTCTTGCGACTTTCTTCATTTTCTTCTTTTTGCCTTCAACGCCAAGTCTTCTTTCTTGATGCTTGAGGTTAGCTTTGGTAGATGTACTGGGTGACATCATTGGACTATTGCTCAAGCATGTCATGGGCAAGAATACGCCCGTGCAGATCATGAGGCGTGAGATTCTTGTAGTCCAGACTCTCACATATGATTGTCACCAAGGTGAGTTCCTTGGTGTGATGGCTCGGATCATTTTCTTGACCACAACTTCATCCATCATATCTCATCCAGCATGACAAAACCTCTCGAATTATCCCTTCAAGATCTCCACCATGGACTTGCGGACACTATCTCATGAACATTCCGAAGTGTGTACTGTATCTCTTTGGTACTCTCTATGCCATCCACTCGGTTGAACTCACTACTGCTCAAGGCGCTAAATATGGCATTAGCGTCTTGAGCATTCTTATGCTGGTTCACGTCGACCTCTTTGGTGGGATCATTGGGATTCTGTAAAATATAGTCATTTTGACTATTCACCAAATAGAAGGTTAATAGATTTCAAGTGCATCTACATCTTATGTTTCCAAGCGGCACAATCTGTACCATTGAAGTATGGAGCTCTGCCACTATAGGTACTCACATAAGATGTAGATGTAGAGGAGTAGTCAAATGGAATTTCGGTTTTGTTTGTGGAAACCTCCTTTCCGTCCCCCATTTGGCCCAACATGATCTCTCCAAGGAGTTAAGCCTAATAAGGAGATTAGGCTCTAATACCAATTGAAAGGGTCAGTTAGGCTTAGAGGGCGTGAATAGGCTAAATAAAACGAAAACCGGAGCTAAAACTTAAAATAGGTCGGATAGTCTGAACCAAGGTCGGACAGTCCGGTGCAAATCAGATTGTCCGAAGTGGGATCAGACTATCTGACTAGTAGGGGAACGCTACAACAACCTATAGATCTACCACACAAACAAGAGTAGAGGAAGAAGGAGAATGAATATCATCGGGATTCCGTGCCGAAGTATTTCCTGGAGTTCAAATCTTTGAGGGTATTCTGCTCTCTGTTGAGAGGCTCAAAAAGAGCTGGGTCTTTTCCAACCCTTTTCCTCTTGAGGTTGCACAAATGTACACCTCCTTACACTAGAGGTATCTCTTTCCTTGCGGGGGCGAGATCCGACCTTCACAAACTTCTCTTGGCTAACCATAAGTAGATCGGTGGCTCAAGAGCGACACCTAGCCGTCTAGGAGTCCTTAACCTCCAAGAGTAACAAACACGACACAACTCCTGGACAAACCCTAGTGCTCAAGATCGAGTGAGATACACACTAGGCCCCCAAACACCAAATCCACAACACCAAGATCCACCACACAAAGAACGAGGAGGGATTTAAGACAGAGAGAAAGAGCTCAAAGATTCAAAGAACTTTAGCACCAAGCTCAACCCAAAGTGATTGTGAGTTGAATGAGTTGGGTAGCCCTAGAATAGGGTTAGGTGGGGAATATTTATCCAAGCCCCCAAAAAGTGGCCTTTGGGGAGGGGGGGGGGGGAAAATCTTTGTCATCCCACCGGATAGCCCCTTGATTCTACAGGCAACTAATGGCTACAAATTCCTCTGCAAAAATCCCATCACGCAAGAACCAATATGCAAACAAATTGAGTAAATCACAGGGAGACATACAGTATTAGGCAGGATTGTAAAACACAAACAACACAAACAAACACCACACACGCAGCGAACGCACGCATGCCGCCATCTCCCCACTCACCTCCATCCATTGAGACAAAAAAAATCAATGTTCACATTTGATTATAACCAGGGATTTTGATTTTACCTGAACAAGGGGACTTCTCTGATGTCAGAGAGGAGGAGGGATAGAGGTAGGAGGCGATGGGGAGGGTGTAGAGGAGGTGGAGAGAGTGTTGGAGGTCGGTGAAGTGGGCGGTGTGATGGAGTCGCATTAGTTGGAGGAGGAGCTAACAGTGAAGCCAGAGTGCGGGTCCGAGTCGAGGTACGCGGAGGAAGGGAGTGTTTGGGTGGAGTCGGTGGGTAGGAGGACGCGTGCGTCGGCCGGTGAGTTAGTCGATGAGCATGCGGGAGCAAGTGGAGACGACGCAGATGAGGAGTCAGAATCGGGATGCGGAAGCTGGAGTGCGATCTTTGGAGTGGAATCAGGTTGCAGCGCGGATGATGGAACCACGAAAATTTCCGCACCTTGCACCTGCTCGGCCGCCAATATTTTTCAGCCCGTCAAAATTTCCTCAAAAAAGTTAACTGTAAAATTGGTTTCCCGGTTAACGAAATTGCCGGTATTTATGTGTTTTCTTAATTATCTATGTGGCGGATCAATTGACTTGAAGTAGCCTTGCCAGCACTTAATTTGCTGCCCTATTTTTGTTTTTAATTCCGGGCAAATGAGGTGCCATCTATGATTATTCTGGTACTTGATATATTCCCGGCAAATTAGTTCTTCCACGACTTGATTTTATTACGGCAGTAAGTGCCATAATTACAGGTCATTGTAGTGCGCATGGGACAAAAATGAACCTTCGGCCAACCACACCGTGAGTACAGGATCTGTGAAGGCGCAGACAATTGAAACAACACTTAAAGTTTGCGACCAAACCATTCCTCAACCATCATGGGGCCCACAGGTCATACCAGGAGAAAGCAGCTTGGGCCAGACGCGGTAAGGTGGCTTTGTGCTGAACCACTCTGGCCGCCGCTAACCTCCCACTTCCACGTGGTTTCCCTAATGGTTCCAATTGACAGTACATGTTCTTTATCGACTTAACAATCGGACCTACAACTGCCAATGAGCTGCTTATAAAGGTCTGTTGACATGTGTTCACCAATTATGGTTAAACGTGTTTAGTCAGCTTCTTCAAACACAACAACTCAACAAGTGGAGTACAACGTCACTTATGATTTTGGCACCACTTTAGTATGTTGCTGTGAGTAGAGAGATAAGGGGAAGCTCGCAGAAGGAAGTGTTCCCGATATTGGAGTTTCCTTCGAGCAATTTTAAGAGGCAGTGCTAGACTATTTTGAGCATTTTCGCAATGGAGTCCCGGAAGAAAGCATCGGTTGATTGTCAACTTCTTCTCGTGCTTGTACCTCGACGGATGCTTTTTAAGTAAGTATTCGATTTTGTTATATTCTTTAATTAGTTTTATGTGCTAGTAGTATATTTCATCGTGGTGCGGGTCTAATCTCTTAGGGTGTGCAACAGAGTGCTCTAGTATTAGGGACTCCTCGATAAAGAAGGAAGTTCGATGGCACAAGGCTAGAATATAGTAATTAATAACTTAAGCGTATTGTCTAGGGTATTAAATTACCTTCTTTTTATGTGCTCCTGGAAAGTGAGATTAGGCGGCAGGTCTGTATCAGCCATGTCCGTCCATTTTATTCTCTCCCATTCGTGGTACTATCATAGAGTCAAGGTGACTATAGCCCTAGCAGAACCAGAGAGGCCCAGTCCCAATGCATTCGATAGTTGTTTTACCTTCTTAAGTTGCCCTAATGTAAAAGCACAGTAATGCCCTTTAAACAACGCGCCATGAGTTGTGTGTCCTTCGATTGAATTTATGTTCCGTAGATAGTACACACATGTTCCTTTGTGTTCGTACCTTGGAATACTCTAAGGGAAGTGCACAGCGGTATCCGTGCGCTGCGATTTTTCTATGACGTATCAAATACTAACGTTCTATGAACATGTCAAATATGCTAACGTTTATGTTTGTTCCTTACCTCTGACAACTTGAGAGATGGTCATGAATCCACGCTACCACCACTTGTTCAAATGTGCAGGAACAAGGTATGATAAAGGAGGGTTTGATGTGGTGTTATTGGGATGGCATTGACGAGCAGCTTCGGACCGGCGTCACGCTTGCCCTCGTGACCTTAGATCGAAGGGCCACAGGTCCCAATGACCCGGAAGAGGTAGGAAGCGGGAAGGCCGGTGTTCGATTGTGGAGACGCACGATGCTGTGGGCCACGCGAGGGGGCGAGAAGGATTTACACCATATCCTCCCGAGTTCATACAAAATGAAGAAAAGCTAACGCCAAGAAGCACCCATGTGTGGGAAAGGATTACACCATCCTCAGATAGAGCGTGGTCTTCAAACACCCTCTTAGTGTATCCCACACAACCGTATTCCTATGCCTTACAGTGACATGCGTCGTGCAAAATGTATGTGCACTTTTCTTGCCGAGTTGGTGTACATGATGAAGAAATGTGGGTTGGTCAGGCATTGACATCATAACAAAAACCGTGCCGAGTTGGGGTAACATGATGAAGAAGATTAGGTGGTCAACATCGTAACCATGACCGCGTGCTATCCATTTATCCATACATTCAATGGGAAAGAGTGTCTTTCAAACTGAGGACACCAACTTAACACTTGTGTAAAGTCCCATGTCCACGCCCCTTTCTTTCTCCGACTTTAAGTTTATGAATGAACAAGAGGCGTATAATTTTATCTAATGCATCATTACTTATAGATTTTTTCTCCCGCCGGTTGTATATGCTCGATTTCTGCCATACCTGCCAATTTTTCATCTTTTTAACAGGCATGTCTTCCTAGACTAGATAGCACTAGGAGCTGCCTCTTACTCTAGGACGAAAATAATTTATAGGGCATGTGATATTTGGTAAATCAACCCATACATGTTGTAAACCATTTGACCTTTCCAAGCTGAAGTAAAAAACTGCATTAGAGCACTGAGCGTGACAATAGTATAATATGGATCCCTCTCTACTGATCATATATTGTTTAGAATTATTACCATCTGCAATGAAGATTATAGATTGGTTGTATGGCATTGCCTTTACTATCATGAGGTGAATCTAGGAATTGGACTAGTATTACGGTGATTTAAATTTATAATGGGTAGAAGTCGTCTTATGTGGATAAAGAGATTTCAAGGTCCTGTGAATTATGGGATATTGTAATATGAGTATAGGCTGTGCCAGTAAATAGAAAATTTAGCTTCGCTTATTATAATAAGCGTTACCTGTACCATAGTTCTATCCGTTTCTTTTGTTATGAGACTGATGATTTCTTTAATTTCGCAGTTATATAAAGAAATAGTCGTCTTAAAACAGTGTTACTTTGGCAGTCTATACTATGATACTTTATATTTCTGATAAAAATCTTATCCAATGTTATATTAATTATCACGTTGCTAGTAACATGATGCCAGGTGATCGCACAAAGTAAGACGAGATAATTCTTACAACTACATAGAAGATCCTCTGATCTTTCTATACCTTACTTTTCCCCTATATCTAGTAATATAATAGAAGAGCACAAACTAGAGCGATCTTGAATTCAGTTCATGTTTTGGTGCCGGGTGATGCTTGTGATGAGGGAAGAGGGAGGGGTGATTTATGGCCTAGAGGGCTTGGGAGGTGTGAAGGATCTTAAGCATCCTAGAGCAATCTTCACTTCTTCTTCTGCCAAGGTCAGCTGAGTCACGTGGTGTTCCAACCCAAGGAGACAGTCACAACCGTATAGAGCGATGAGGAAGATGTTCAGGCTACGTGAAATTTTAGTCTCAAACTGCTGGCTGCGCCCATCTACCAGTCCCTTGTCTCTTGTTCATGTAGTGCTTGCCCACTATGTGTTCCTATGAAGTGGACTCAAAGATGTATTCTTATAGTTCGTTGCTGTGCGCGTAAAAACTCCACGGAGTATGGAGTATATGGTTAATCTCATAATTGCATGTAGGATTCCATCTCAATTTTGGTGGTTATACTTCCTCTGCATAAATAGTATCCACCAAACACTTTATTGAAAATCTGTTAGAAAAAATCTTAGCACTATGTTGGACGGCTTTGTAGTTTATGGGTTTTATACAGGTATACAGCAGTTAATTTTGGACTTTAAAAGCCGTCGTCAATTTTAGCGTTGCTGACGTTATCGAGCCATACTCAATCAAATTCCCAAACGGCTAACGCAACGAGGCCAAAGGCTCACGATTAATATAGATAATAAACTAGCAAACTTGAGCACGGGTGCGGTTTGGCGCCCAGCTTAGTCACAATTGGCGTGGATAAAAATCCAAATATTTAATACAACCATTGCATAATATTTTATTTTTCTTTTCTTGGGTAACGTTGTAGCGTATAGTACTTGAAAAAGTTAGACCAATGGATGTGGTAATTAATTTACGAATTCTAGCACTTCCACAAGAGCACATAGACGTGTTAATAATTGATTATGTAGCATTAATTTATCAGTGGCATTAAAATATCGTACTTATTTGCTAAGATGAATGTACAATTGGTCAAGATAATCTACTTTTTTCCATAACTATTAAGGATGTGTCAGCAGCTTAAATTGGAACGCTAATCACACACGCGACGGGTTAAACCAGGGACAAGAGAACTTCCGGTCAGCTTCATTAGCGCATTGGATTAATTATGTGTTAGCTATTTTCTTCTGAAAAAAGTATTATCATTTAAGAACTTTCGTAATAATTTGTTAAAGACTCATGCCAGTACATTTTGCGATACTGCGAAAATCATTTGGTGCAAAGTGCACCCTTCAGCATTTTGACAAATACTATCGCGAAACATTTATTGTCATCTGGCTCGCGCATTATAAAGAAGACATTTGATAGTTGGCAATCCTCAATGTTCTAAGAAGAGGGTATGAAGATGATCAGGTTGCAACCGCAGGATATATGGAAGGACACCATATATGTGACCGCAAGTATGTCCATACTCTGTATCTAGGCATATGAATTTCTCAATCCTTTCGAGTTCATCCAATTTGATTTCATTCCCTGTGGTGCCTCCTCAAGAATCGCTTGAAAGACAACACCCTTATATCATGTTGATTTGCTAATGAAGACTTTTATTATAAACTCTATGCATTTATAACTAAGGGTTGTCACTGAACTGAATGATGAAAATGCCGGTGTTTTCAGATACACGACTTTTTGCTTTGTTAACACGTATGTCTTCCGTTTCATATTACATAAGTGATTGGCATTTGATTTTCTTTTTTCCAACTTTTAACATTTGTAAGAATGATCGAATTTATAGAAAAAATTATATGGTAATAATTAATTCAACACCAAAAACATATGTTTTTATTAAAAAAATTATATCCCACATATGATATGATTCAATGAAACCTATAATTGCTACTATGCTAGATTTGCCTAAAACTTTTATATAAAGTTATTTCAACAAAAATAGTTTTAAATAAATCAAGTATCGACTTTAATATGGAAAACAGAGGCAGACCTACTCCGTTGAATTAATAGTAACGGCTTGATGCCAGTTGCACGGAGAACGGACACGGGAAGGCGTGGACGATTTTTAGGAGCCCCCGTTCGAATCACCGCGCACCGGGAAAACGGAGACAGGCAACGGCGATCCCCTCCTTTAACAGTTAAACCTACCCAAAGCAACCAAAATTGTCGGCCGCGCTCCCTCCTCCTCTTCTCGCGCCGGCCGCAGAACCCGGCCGAGCGTGGACCAACAAACCCCCAACCCCCATTTTCCGCGCCCGTCCCGCCACTGCCTCTTCTCCTCGCCCGCCCCGCCCCGGGATTCGTCGCCATGGACCGGGCCGAGGAGGCCGGGCGACCGCCGTACCCCCGCTGCGTTCAGGAAGCGGGGAAGAAGGAGCACAGCGACAGCGACAGCAGAAACAGCAGCTCAAAACAAACAAGCAGGGTCGATAAAGGTATACCCCTAACCCCCCCCAACCCTACCACTGAGAAGGCTGGAAACGCGCCCCTCTGCTTGGTGTTGCCATCTTGTCATTGGATTGGGGATGATTGTGCTATTTAGTGCTAATAGGAATTTTCTTAGTTTCGTTTGATTGTTATGGTTTTACATAGTTCCCACTTGTTGCATGGTTACTTAGTCGCCTTGGTTGGTTAGGGTTAGTTTAAAAAAAGGATTTCTGGAATCAGAGGTGCTAGCTGCTGAATCGAACTCGAATTGCTGCAGTGATGGTGAAATTTGGTTCAAGAGAAATTTAACGGTGTCGTCTCGGTTTATTGTTCTATGAAACAAAAGGTATATGTTAATGTGGCCCATGTCTTCTTTCCTTCAGTTTTTCTTTTCCTTTTTCTTCTCCAAAGTATTATAGGTTTAAGGGAGTCAGGCAAAGGAGCTTTCAATTTTATGGCGCTTCGTGTTTTTGCGGCACCTTAGAAGGGAAGATCTTCCTAAGAATAAAGAATTAGTGTGGACCCTTGAGAGCAATTACTATCAACTTTTTTCTTTTCTAAAATGGCTTGGAAGTTTCTAGGATAGGGATAGTTTTTGTTTTCTTTTTACTTTTGTAGGATTGTCATGCCAGGGCTGTTTGTCACGAGTTTAGTATTGTCCCATGTAATTACTCTCTATTGCAGACTATTGAAATCTTCTTTTTTTCGTTGTTTTGTCCTCTGACCAATCACGATAATACAGCCTTTTAAACTGATCCATTAGAAATTTATTTTTGTTATGTTATTAACTCACCTTTTTTTTGGTTATTTTTCTACTGGTCTAGTCAATTCGCTTTTGAACAATTAAGATAATATGATTAATAACACTCTTTTGTTGCAGTGGGAGGATGTCTGTTTCAATTTGCGATGATGGTGCGTGATTTCTTTTGTAAGTAGTGCTTTACATCAAGTTCATAACATGTTGCAATTTAGCTTGTTGCATAACTTGTTCCAATGAAAAAAACATAGTGGTTAATTGTTATTGCTTTACTATTACTTGCCTTTTCTTAGCTGTTAGGGCAGATTGCTTGAGGGTTCTTTCCACGGCAACAGAGAAAACATTACAGAAGATAAACCAGTGCACAACCCTGGGCTAACTGAAGAACAATGGAAGATCTTTAGGCAAAATGATGAAAAGGTATAATCTTATTTGAGTGCCCCATTCTTTAGCAATTGAACGCTCTTTTTATGTCTAATATTGACATTTCTTTTCTTGTTTTTTGGGTTAATTCAGAGTGAACCTCTATTATATATAGCAAGAAACTTGTAAATATAATAGCATCAGTGTTTTCGTGGATTGCTGTGGTTTCTCAGGACTTGTTCATCAGGGTGAGTATGACAACAAAACCATTTTGATTTTTTTCATAAAGGGCTCTTACACTTGATTGAAATGGACATGGGCATCTAGTACAACAAACAAGGAAAAAATAGGAGGAAAGTCATTTTTTGCTACTAAAGAATGTACTAGGTTTCTTAAGATATGTATATTTCTTTCTCCTTTTTATTTTGCGAGGATTAAGATGCATTATCTCTTGTCATAATGCTTCCAAATGTCTGTTAAACTTCTAATATATGTATGCTATCATAGAGTAAGTCCATTTATTTGCTAGTTTTGCACTGTCTCGCAGGTATTCCAATGTTTGAGGATGAAAAATGTGGACCACTTTTACCATCCAAAGTGTCTAGCTAGGAATTACGTCTACCTGGATAAGCAGTATGCAGCCTTAAATTTTTGAGCAGGAAGTTGCCCGCTGCCCCCCCATGGACTGAAAATTCCTTTGTTCGCGTGCATAAATGCCATGATGAAAGGAGGAGAGAACAAGGATGACATTGGAAAATCAGATTTGCAGTATGCAGCACGCTGCTCCAACTGTATACCACAGGAAGTGTACCAAGTTTGACTCACATTGGGATGCCGTCTGCCGATCTTCTTCTTTTTTTTTTTTTGAGGGGGATATTCCTTCTGCCATCTTCCAAACACTCTTATTGTTGAACATGGTTCTTTTTTTCTTTTGCTCACGCTTTGCACTTGTTTTGCAGTGATATCCTCTGTTGAAGATGATGAAAGTAAGGGTACCACGCAAAGGGGCGGTGGGGATGACGTACTTCGTGATTCAAATTTTGATCTACTGCCATGTGTGGTTAATTACCTAATTTTGTCAATCATATTGAAACTGCTCCTCTTGCCACCAAATCTAAATGGATTATTCTCTTTACAGAAGCATGGATGATGCCGAAAACTGGAAACTCCAGCGATGAACCACATTATCTTTCCCGCTTCTTTCTCCTTGATTGCAAAAACCTTTTGACACGCGGTCCTTCCAAAAGGCAAACGGGCAGAGGCGCACCCGCATACTAGATATACCTGAAGAAGACATTGTCGCCTGTCATTTCCTCCGAAAACCATTCCAGCCCTCCTCCACAGCCGGTAGCTGGAAATGATCCAAAACTGACCGGATCTTTTCCAATGGCTTTCAATTCGTTTCGGGCGACCGAAGCCTTGTTCCCATCTTCCATATCCAGGTTCCTGTGGCTTGGCTTTGATGTACTTGACCATCCAAACGCTCACTCATTCTAGATACCAATCTAACAATATATTCTACGCCAGCAGATTGGGGTAATTCTGCTTAGAAAACACTTGTTCGGAAATTGGAAGTTTAGGCAATGTGCAACGCAATCTACTCTGTTGAACTGTCACGTGCATAGCCCAACTTGGTGTATGTTACATTATGTATGTTATTATTTTAATGGAAGATAAACATTGCCGGTTGACCAGTGTCCAGTAGCCTGCATTATGTTTCTGATGTTTTTTGTTTCCGAGATGCCAAGTGAAAGCAAAAGCTTCGGTGCATATCTGTAAGATTTATATTTTCATGTATTTCTCGACAGGCAATTTGTGGGCTAAACTTCTTCTATATCTGTTGTGTACCTAATTGAATTTAGGTTGTCGAAAAAGGGATTAAAAAATGTCTCGAAAAAATATTTTGTATTGCACAGGAAAGAATCTGTGAGTTACCCTTTCCCTTTTGTCATACTACCTTGTCTTGCTGCAGCTGATTCATTCCATTAACATATTCCTATGCTAAGATGATTTGTGCATGCGTTATTCCACTCAAGGTATATGGCAGCTAGGCAGACTGTTCATAATAAATATCGGTGCGAACTTTTCTTCAAATCATGGCCGTTGAGCACCGTTCCTGCTTTGATCCAGGCATTCCAGCGTGCTCGGTCAAGCTGAGGAAACACCAGCGGCTTTAGTGGCGTTAG
>CM020184.1:16196825-16244431 GCA_009805545.1 Oryza longistaminata | reverse complement strand
CGGGGCCGGAGCGCTGGGGCATGGGTGACCAGCACGGCAGCGCCGCAGTTCCGCGCCGAGGCCGCCGCCCCCGCGTCACCGTCCCCCGCCTGCCGCTGACCAGAGTGAGAGAGAGAAGAGAGAGGAAGAGTGAGAGAGAGAGGAAGAGTGGAGGATGAGTATGACATGTGGGTCCCACAATTTTTTTAAATAGAATGCTGACTGGATTGCCACGTGTATGCCACGTAGGCCAAAACCACCGCGGATTGGATTGAGGGGGTATTTCGTCCGGTATGCATAGTTGGGGGTGAAAAATATCCGGTTTTGGGGGGTAATTCGGACGACCGCAAAAGTTCAGGGGGTAATTCGTACTTTTTCCTTTTTTTAATTCCCGGCAGATGAGATGCCATCGATGATTATTTCCGGTACTTGATATATTCCCGGCAAATAGTTCTCCACTGACTTGATTTTATTACCGGCTGTTAAGTGCCATGAATACTAGGTCATGGTGTAGTGCGCCATGCGACAAAAATGAACCTTCGGCCAACCACACCATGAGTACAAGGATTGGAAGGCGCGACAATTGAAACCAACTTAAAGTGCGACCAAACCATCCTCAACCATCATGGGGGCCCACAGGTCATAGACAGGAGAAAGGCGGGCGGCCAGACGCGGTGAGGTGGTTTGGCTGAACCACTCCTGGCGCCGCTAACTCCCACTTCCACGTGGTGCTTCCCTAATGGTTCCCAATGACAGTTACATGTTTTTATCGACTTAACAATCGACCTACAACTGCCAATGAGCTGCTATAAAAGGACTGTTACATGTGTTCCCAATTATGGTTAAACGTGTTTAGTCACTTCTCAAACACACAACTCAACAAGTGGAGTACAACTCACTTATATTTTAGGCACCACTTTAGTATGTTGGCTTGAGTAGAGAGTAAGGGGAAGTTCTAGAAGGAGTGTCCCGAAATATTGGAGTTCCTTCGAGAATTTTAACGAGGAGTGCTAGACTATCAACATTCTTCCAATGGAGTTCCGGAGAAGCATCGTGATTGTCAACCTTCTTCTCTTGCTTGTACCTCGACGGATGCTTAAAGTAAGTATTCGAGTTTCTTTATATTCTTTAATTAGTTTATTTAAGTGAGATATATTTTCATCGGTGCGGGTTCATCTCTTAGTGTGCAACAGAGTGCTCTAGTACTAGGACTCTCGATAAAGAAGGAAGTTCATGCACAAGGCTAGAATAGTAATTAATAACTTAAGCGTGGTGTCTAGGGTATAAATTACCTTCGTTTGTTGTGTGCTCCATGGAAAGTGAGATAGGCGGCAGGTGGTGATAGCCATGTCCGTCCATTGTATCTCTCCACATTCGGGTACATCATAGAGCTCAAGGCTGGACTCAGCCTAGCAGACCAGGAGAGGGCCAGTGCCCAAAGCATTCGATAGTGTTTTACCTTCTTAAGTTAGCTAATTAAAACACATAGAAATCCTCTCTAAACAAACTGCCATGAGTTGTTGTCCTTCGATTGAATTATGTTCGTAGATAGTACACACATGTTCCTTGTGTTCGATACCCTTGGAATACTCTAAGGGGAAGTGCTACAGCGATATCCGTGCGCTTGCGGATTTTTCTATGAACATATCAAATACTAACAACGTTTGTATGAACATGTCAAATACTAACAACGTTTATGCTGTCCTACTCTGACAACTTGAGGAATGGTCATTATCCTCACGCTCCCACACTTGTCATGAACAGGAACAAGGTATTAAAAGGAGGGTTTGATGTTGTGTATTGGGATGGCATCGACGAGCAGATTCGGACGGCGTCGACGCTTGCCCTCGTGACACTAGATCGATGCCACAGGTCCAATGCCGGAGAGGGAGGAAGCGGGAAGGCCGGTGTTGATTGTGGAGACGACGATGCTGCGGGCCACGAGGAGGGGGCGAGAAAGGTTACACCATCATCCTCCAGTTCATCAAAATGAGAAAAGCTAACGCAAGAGCACCATGGTGTGGGAGAAGGATTACACCATCACCTCCGATGAGGTCTGGTCTCTCAACACCCTCTGAGTGCTTCCCACACAACGTATTCCTATTGCCTTAAGTGGACATCGTCGTGCAAAATGTAGTGCACTTCTTCTTGCGAGTTGGTGTACATGATGAAGAAATCTGGGTGGTCAGCATTGACATCATAACCAAAACCGTGCCGAGTTGGTGTACATGATGAAGAAGATGTAGGTGGTCAACATCATAACCACGACCGTGGTATCATTTTATCCGTACATCAATGGGGAAAGAGTGTCTTCAAACTGAGGACACCAACTTAGCACCTGTATAAAGTCCCAATTTCCACGCCCCTTTCTTCCCCGACTTTTTAAGTTTATGAATGACAAGAGGCGTAATAATTCTTATCTATTTATCATCTACTTATAGATTCTTCTCCCCGGTTGTATATGTTCATTTCTGCATACCTGCAAATTTTTCATCTTTTTAATTAGCATGTCTTCCTATTATACTAAGATAGCACTAGAACTGCCTCTTACTCCTAGGACGAAATAATACAGCCTGTGATATGGTAAACACCGCAATATGGTAAACATTTGACCTTTCAAGATAAAGTGAAATATAGCCTGCAGGGTGACAAAGTTTGAATATGATCCCTTATATGAATCTGTATTGTTGGAAATTATTACCATCTGCAAGTGAAGTATAGTTGGGGTGTTGCTTAGTTATATAAGTGTGGTGAGTTGTCTTATGTGTATGAAGATTTCCAAGGTCCTAAATTATGGATATGTAAATGAGTATAGGCTAGGGCAATAAATGAAAATGTAGCTTCGCTGCTATAATAAGGACTTAACCTTAGCTACTCCTTTTCTTATGAGCATGATTTTTTAATTTTTGAAAAAAATATGTAGAAATTCTTTTAGAAACAGTCGTACTATTTATAATCTATTTTTGTAAAATTTATAAGTTAATATTTAATTAATCATGTGCTAGTAACATGATGCAAGCTACGAAAAGTAAGAGGATAATTACTGACAACTCTAGAAATCCTCTGATTTCTTCTACCTTATTTTCTCCCTAATCTAGTATATAATAAAGTATAATAGAGCATCTTGTAATTCAGCTCATGCTTTGGTGTATGTTGTGAATGAGGGAAAGGAGGGGGTATTTATAGGTCTAGAGGTGTCTTGGGAGTGTGAAGATGCTTAAGCATCCTAAGAGTATCTTCACTCTCCTCTTGCCAAGTGTCCAGCTAATCACGGTTTCCACCATAGGAACAGTCACAACCGTAATAGGATGAGGATAACTGTCAGCTAGTGAAATTTTGGGCTAGCTGCTGGCTGGCCCATCCAGCCCAGCCCTTTCTATGGTGTTCTGATATGTGTGTCCCGCTATGTGTTCCTATAAAGTTTGACTCAAATGATTGTATCTTATTAGGTTTGTTGGCTTAAAACTCCATGGGCTTGGATATGAAAGTTATATTCTGCGTACAAATATACACCAACACTTATGAAAATTGTTAGAAATAAATCTTAGCACTATGTTGGACGCTTTACATTTATGGTTTTATGCAGGTATTGTCGGCATTAATTTGGTACTTAAAAGCCGTCAACTGCGTGCTGCTGTTTCGGCTCATCTCATAATTCCAAACTAACGCAAGGCGTCCCAAGCTCCACTGTTTATTAATTAGATTAAAACTAGAAATTGGCACGCCGTTTGGCGCGCTGTCAATGCGTGGATAAAAATCAAATATTTAATACAACCAATTCATAATATTTTTATTTTTCTTTTCTTGTGTAACGTGTAGCGTATAGTACTTGGAAAAGTTAACCAATGATGTGAGTAATAATTTACAATTTTAGCACTTCAGAGCGACAATAACGTTTAATAAATTGATTTGTGATTAATTTATCATGTGCATATAAAATATCGTACTTTATTTGTAAATTAATACAATTGGTCAAATAATCTATTTTTCCAATAACTATAAGGATGTGTTCAGCAGCTTAAGATGGAAGCTAATCACACACGCACGTAAAACAGAGCAACTCATTAGCGCATGATTAATTATATGTAGCCATTTTTCTGAAAAAAGATTAATATGATTTTTTTAAAGCAACTTTCGTATAAAATTATTTTTGTAAAAGATGCACGTTTAGCATTTTTGGAAATGTACGTGCGGAAAAGTATTGTCAATGTCTTTTCTTCCATTTATAAAACATGAAGACATTTATTTGCCCAATCCTCGAGATGTCTTATAGAAATATGAAGTATGATTCAGGTGCTAAAAAGCATAAGAAGAGACAACCATAATATTGTTGACCAAAAGTATGCCATATTTGTAATAGGCATATGAATTTCTCAATACTTTTAGAGTCTCAATTTGTATTTCGTTCCGGTGCCTCCAAAATCGTGAAGACAACCGTGATATCATTTGACTTGCTAGATTTTATAAACTTATTTTAATATGTAGAACTGAATGATGAAAATCCGGTTTCAGATACACGACTTTTGCTTTTTAACATTCGTGACACTAGATCGAGGCCACAGGTCCAATGCCGGAGAGGGAGGAAGCGGGAAGGCCGGTGTTGATTGTGGAGACGATGATGCTACGGGCCACGCGGAGGGGGCGAGAAGGATTACACCATCATCCTCAAGTTCATCAAAATGAGAAAAGCTAACGCAAGAGCACCATGGTGTGGGAGAAGGATTACACCATCACCTCCGATGAGGTCTGGTCTCTCAACACCCTCTTAGTGCTTCCCACACAACGTATTCCTATTGCCTTAAGTGGACATCGTCGTGCAAAATGTAGTGCACTTCTTCTTGCCGAGTTGGTGTACATGATGAAGAAATGTGGGTGGTCAGCATTGACATCATAACCAAAACCGTGCCGAGTTGGTGTACATGATGAAGAAGATGTAGGTGGTCAACATCGTAACCACGACCGTGCTATCATTTTATCCATACATCAATGGGAAAGAGTGTCTTCAAACTGAGGACACCAACTTAACACTTGTGTAAAGTCCCAATGTCCACGCCCCTTTCTTCTCCGACTTGTTAAGTTTATGAATGACAAGAGGCGTAATAATTCTTATCTATCTATCATCTACTTATAGATTCTTCTCCCCCGGTTGTATATGTTCATTTCTGCATACCTGCAAATTTTTCATGTTTTTAATCAGCATGTCTTCCTATACTAAGATAGCACTAGAGCTGCCTCTTACTCCTAGGACGAAATAATATAGCATGTGATATGGTAAACACCGCAATATGGTAAACATTTGACCTTTCAAGCTGAAGTGAAACATAGCCTGCAGGGTGACAAAGTTTTAATATGATCCCTCATATGAATCTATATTGTTGGAAATTATTACCATCTGCAAGTGAAGTATAGTTGGGGTGTTGCTTAGTTATATAAGTGAATTAGGAATTGACTAGTATTAGGTGTGTTTAATTAATGGTGAGTTGTCTTACGTGTATGAAGATTTCCAAGGTCTTAAATTATGGATATGTAAATGAGTATAGGCTAGTGCAATAAATGAAAATGTAGCTTCGCTGTTATAATAAGGACTTAACCATAGCTACTCCTTTTCTTATGAGCATGATTTTTTAATTTTTGAAAAAAATATGTAGAAATTCTTTTAGAAACAGTCATACTATGTACGACTGCGTCCCCCTGGCTCATCGCTGCTAACTCCGCCGACGAGGTAACTAGATTTATCAAGCTTTACTGTGTCAAATAGTTAGCTCTATGATTGTTGAACCATAATTTTGTTTCGATCATTATTTTGATCTGAGTTTGCCCTGTTTCTCTTACTTACGGATGTTTTCTACGGATTGTACTGCAAGGTGCAGCAGATATATTAATGGTACTTGCGTTGACCCATTTGAATTGATGGCATGTTTAAAGGTATGTTGCATCTTTTGTACTGCTGCTAAACCATTTTGATCTTTCTGACACTACAAATATACAGGTTGAGAGCCAAAATGCTCATCAGTTCTGCATACAACCACCTGATGAACCTGTATTTTTTTTGGTTTATTTGTTACATGGAGGATCGATAATTTAATCAAAACACCAGTACTCAAGGAATTTAAGGGAATAGGAATTTTGAAGATGGAATGTTTGGATGCTGGATGCTAGCGGACAGAACTAATCCAGTGCCCGAACTCTGCTTGATCTAACCTGGTGGCTGACATTGACAAGTGAGTTCTTGTGTGGTAATTGATATTCCAGAATGACTGATAATCATTTCCTTTGAATAATTTTCACTGTTATTTGTTTCAGCAATAATAATACATTTGTTCTGCTATGGAGAAATACATGGCCCTTGCGTACAGCAAGCTCAAGCTAAGGTGATCTTCATTTTACCTTGATGAACCTTAGAGCAAATAGGTGTCCATGCGCACAATGTTCTAAAATACATGGAAAGAGTGGTTATTACCAGGAGTGAAAGTCTCCTACTACAGCATATCAGGCTTAATCAATTCCCTGAAACAAAACTTTTGATCTGTTCTTCACACGTCTTCCTGACCAATTTGTTAAACAATTCAAAGAAATACCTTCTTTACCTATATGCACACTCTTTTTCTGCTAATTATTAATTGCTATTGTATACGAGTAGTGCACTACAGTTACTTTATACTCCATCATGCAGATAAACCATGAGCCAGTACTGTGTTTTACTACTTAATTTCCCCACCTCCTTTTCAGAATTTAAGGCATCATTTTTTTTCTATTCCAAACCGCGTGTTATTCTACTTATGTAGGAAATTTCTTCTGCATCCTTTTCCTCAAGGTGTTTTGTCACTTATCTCATTTCAAGATATTTACATAAGGATGTATTAGTAATTCTTAAGTGGTGTCAATACTTCATAGTCTGACATAGGTTTCCATGATGGAAAATGATTTTTATGTAGGACTATTGAATGGACGAGTAAGCTATTTATCGGTTGAATTTGTCAAAACAGAAACAGGTTAGATTCAGAGTGTTAATAGATACAAGATTTATTGATATATGCTGCTATACTGTACGAGGTGTACTAATTTTCAGTGGCTAATTGACGGGGATAAGAATTAGAAGCAGCTGATTTTTCTTGTTGAATACAATATCAGAAATGCTGGGTACATTCATCTGATCATTGTGTTAAAAAATCATTGTGTTAGGCTGAAGGTGTGCGAAAGGTTAGGCTTGTATACCTGGGGTTCAGTTGCCTGCCTGAATTCTCCGGTCGCAACTTAGGAAATATGGATGTGCAATTCAAGAAGAATTATATGCCTAACTTCCTCTTTGTTGAATTTAAAGATTTGCTAACTTTTAATACTTAATATATACCATACTACCTTAGCAAATTAATCAGATTCGTCATAATTTTGGTTTGTTCTGATCAAGCAAATGATTTCCTCTAATTGATCTGTGCATACTGAAGTTAGGACTTCATGGACTTCATGGGCTCGAGTTCCCACACTGCCGCTGGCTTTGAGCCACCATGCTGTTGTAGGTCTCCTAGCAGCTTGTGCTCAGATTTGGAATTAAGAGAATTGGGGATAAATCATAGTGTTCTAAGCTGGCTATTGTACTACTAAGCGGACTAGGAATATGATTTTCTTAGTTCACATTCCACCCAGATCCCATGATATATATACAGGCCGGGTTTAATTAGTTTATTACAACGAAGTGTAATGAAAGAAAAGTTTTGAAATTAAGAATAGGTTAAACACATCCCGATAAAACATGATGCCAACGGTACAGCCCGGAGAAAACCCATGTCTCACATGAACCATCGATCTCATTCTTTATGCTGTGAGCCATTGGATTCCCTTTTAAGTGAAGTCATCTAATCGCCGTCCACATTGCCGACTTCTTATCTGAACCTGACAAATTTAGAGATAGTCCTATTTTCTGAACTTTGGCCGTGACATCTCCATTACAGTTATCAACGAAGCATGTGCATAGTTATAGTCTTCTATCTGATCTACCATCTATTTGTAAAAAAGGGATTGCCGATACCTTAACTTGGTATTGGAAGTAACATGTTTCTTAATATTTCTATTGGGATGCATTAACTCAGATAGTTGCCCTCCATGTGTTGTTTTGTTAGATGTGGATACATTAAGATAAACATCATATTTATATCCTTTTGATAATGTCATCTTTATTAATCTTAAGGTGCAGACAAATGGTGAAAATGCATATTTATAGCTCGTGTGTTGTGATGGTTGGCTAGGTTTAGTAGATGGAGTTGGCATGTGGTTATTTGGAGGTAACTAAATGCATTTTTTTTTTCTGAACTGCTGTTTTGTTGTATAGCCTGTTTAACTCCACGGTTTTTTGAGTGCACCAACATTGATGGAATAATTAATAGTGTATTCTTTGCTACTGACCTCAAAGATAGCAAGCTTTTCTTGTAATTGTTACAATAAACTTTTGACTTTGATTGAATTGATTAGCCTTTGTCGCAATGCATCCTCCAGCTTCATTTGCTTATTCATTGTTGTCACATTTGAGTTGCAGGTGTGTGAAAAGGATTCCAAGGCTATGAACAAAGAGGCTTTCAATACAGTTGTGGTCCTGATTGCTTGTGTAATCTGGAAGGAACAAAATAATGAGTCTTCAACTGGGAAAACAAGAACAATTGGAAGAACCATTCCCATGGGTACCTGCTGGGGTCTGGCCAGGAAGGGAGTCTTGGTCTTTTAGGTCACAATTCTGGTTTTGAGGGTAGTTTATTTATTAATACTGCAGTCCCTGATGATCAGTAAGTTTCTTCTTGCTAAAACAAAATGATCTTCTGATACAGACAAGAAGCTTCCTTTCCATTGCCAATGGCATTGGTTGCACATGCTCTTGTCTTCCTGCAGAAGTGTTGCTAGCATTTGTGATTTCTGTAGTTGATTTTACTGATAAAAAGTGTGGATCATGCAATTTATTGATAGGGGCAATGTTTGCTGGCTGAAAAATTGAGATGTGATTGCTTAATTGTGATCGTTCGGGATTACATTTTAACAGATAATGTCCTGCCGGTTGACATTCAGTATATGGAGATAAGAATCAAAGTATATAATTATTTTGAAAATTATAATATGACAATAATTGTTATTTGTCAAATAATAACATTTTCTTGAAAATGCGTTACAATACATTGTTAAATATCATCGTAGCGTTAGCACGGGCATATTACTAGTAGTTGTTAAGTACTCCCTCCATCTACTTTTGATAGTCATATTTCCAAATCTGAAAATTTTATTTTTGATAGGCATATTTCAATCCAACAACCTATCCTCTTAATGATTTTCTCGAATTTAATGCATGACTCTCTATTCTTCCACACATGATTGGCTACATGGGCATTGAGAAATGTAAATATTAATGAATCGCTTGTTTACGAGGAATGACTAGTAGCATGTTTAAATGGATGATAAGTAGAATTATTTATTCTTGGTCTCGTCTGTGTGTTAAGATAAAATATAACTATAAAAAATAGATAGAGGGAGTACATCCTAGTAGCTAATTGACTCGATCCATAAATAGCGACGAATTGGGAGTATATGGCCAAGCATGCATGCAACGATTTCCGAAGAAATTAATAATTTATGTGGATCAAACTCATCGCAAAGTGTTTAGCTTAGACCAATAGACCTGCATGCGCATCCTCTACAAATAGTACTGTAGTAGTGGTGAAGTTAATTAGGGGTAAGCTACATGGATGGAGACTTCAGTAGTGACCGGATGATGATCTTCAAACACATTTCAATAATCAGGATATGAATATTTCACATCCGCACGTTTCCTCGGTGAGCCTCACACACTGATCAGGCACTCAACTGCCTCAAGATCAGAAACCGGCCGGTTAAGCTAGCCACCTGGAACGCGCCCCTCCATGCTTGGTGTTGCCATCTTGTTCATTGGATTGGGGAGTGATGAGATATTAGTGCTAATATAATTTCTAGTTTTGTTTGATTGTTATTGGTTATTACTAGTCCCACTTGTGCATGGTTACTTAGTCGCCTTTGGTGGTTAGGGTTTAGTTTAAAAAAGGATTTCTGGAATCAGAGGTGCTAGCTGCTGAATCGAACCTCGAATTGCTGCAGTGAGGATGAAATTTGGTTCAAGAGAAATTAACGGTGTCGTCTCGTTTACTTGTTCTATGGAAACAAAAGTATATGTTAATGTGCCCATGTTTCTTCCTTCAGTTTTTCTTTTCCTTTTTCTTCTCCAAGTATTATAGGTTTAAGGAGTCAGGCAAAGGAGCTTTCAATTTTATGGCGCTCCGTAGTTTTGCTCACCTTAGCAAGGGAAGATACTCCTAAGAATAAGAAAATAGTGTGACCCTTGAGAGAATTGCTATCAACTTTTTTCTGTTTCTAAAATGGCTTGAAGTTTTCTAGGATAGGGGATAGTTTTTTTTTTTAATTTACTTTTGTAGATTGTCATGCCAGGGCTGTTTGTCACGAGTTTAAGTATTGTCCATGTAATTACTCTCTATGAGACTATGAAATCTTCTTTTTCGTTTTTTGTCCTCTGACCAATCACGATAATACATGCCTTCTTAAACTGATCCATAGAATTTATTTTTGTTATTTATTAAACTCACCTTTTTTTTGGTTATTTTCTACTGGTCTAGTCAATTCCGCTTTGAACAATTAAGATAATTAGATTAATACACTCTTTTGTGCAGTGGGAGGATGTCTGTTCAATTTGCGATGATGGTGGTGATTTTCTTTGGTAAGTGTGCTTACAATCAAGTTCATAACATGTTGCAATTTAGCTTGTTGCATAACTTGTTCTCAATGAAAAACAATAGTGGTTAATGTTATTGCTTCTTACTATTACTTGCCTTTTCTTAGCTGTGAGGGCAGATGCTTGAGGTCTTTCCACGCAACAGAGAAACACATTACAGAAATAAACCAGTGCACAACCCTTGGGCTAACTGAAGAACAATGGAAGATCTTTAGGCAAAATGATGAAAAGGTATAATCTTATTTGAGTTGCCCCATTCTTTAGAATGAATGCTCTTTTATGTCTAATATTGACATTTCTTTTCTTGTTTTTTGTTGGGTAATTCAGAGTGAACCGCTATATATATGCAAGAACTGTAAGTATAATCAGCATCAGTGTTTCTCGTGTGGATTGCTCGGTTCTTCAGACTTGTCATCAGGGGCTGAGGTATGACAACAAAGCCATTTGATTATTTTTCATAAAGGCTTTACACTTGATTGAAATGACAATGTGGCATCTAGTACAACAAACAAGGAAAAATAGGAGGAAACTCAATTTTTGCTAATAAAGAATGTACTAGTTTCTTAAGATATGTATTTTCTTTCTCCTTTTTATTTTGCGAGGATTAAGATGCCATTATCTCATTGTCATATGCTCCAAATGTCTGTTAACTTCTAATATATGTATGCTATCATATGAGTAAGTCCATTATTTGCTAAGTTTTGCATGTCTCGGCAGGTATTCCAATGTGAGGATGAAAAATGTGGACACTTTTACCATCCAAAGTGTCTAGCTAGATTACTCTACCCTGATAGCAGTATGCAGCCCTTAAATTTTGAGCAGGAAGTTGCCCGTGGACTGAAATTCCTTTGTCCGGTGCATAAATGCCATGTATGCAAGGGAGGAGAGAACAAGGATGACATGGAAAATCAATTTGCAGTATGTAGACGCTGTCCAACTGTATACCACAGGAAGTGCTTACCAAGGTTTGACTTCACATTGGAGATGCCTCTGCCATCTTCTTTTTTTTTTTTGAGGGGATATCCTCTGCCATCTTCCAAACATTCTATTGTTGAAACATGGTTCTTTTTTTTCTTTTGCTCACGCTTTGCACTTGTTTTGCAGTGATATCCTCTTTGAAGATGATGAAAGTAAGGGTACCACGCAAAGGGCGTGGGATGACGTACTTCGTGATCAAATTTTGATCTACTGCATGTGTGTTAATTATCCTAATTTTGTCAATCATATGAACTGCTCCTCTTGCCCACCCAAATCTAAATGGATTATTCTCTTTACAGGAAGCATGAGATTGATCCAGAACTGGGAACTCCAGCGAGGAACCACATTATCTTTCCTGATTGCAAAAACCTTTTGACACGCGGTCCTTCAAAGGCCAAAGGGCAAGAAGGCGCACCCGCAGTACTAGATATACTTGAAGAAGACATGTCTCCTGATCATTCCTCCGAACCATCCCAGCCGCCTCCGCAGCCGGCAGCTGAAACTGATCAAACTGACCAGGATCTTTCCAATGGTTTCAATTCGTTTGCGCCGAAGGCCTTGTTCCCACTTCCATATCCAGGCTCCTGTGGTTGGCTTGATGACTGACCATCCAACCTCACTCATCTAGATAAATCCTAACACATATATACGCCAGCAGATTGGTGTAATTCCTGCTAGAACACTTTGTTCGGAAATTGGGAAGTTAGAATGTGCAACGCAATCTACTCTGTTGAACTGTCACGTGCTAAGCCACTTGTGTGTATTGTTAACATTATTATGTTATTATTTTAATGGAAGATAACATTGCGGTTGACCAGTGTCCAGTAGCCTGCATTATGTTTCTGATGTTTTTGTTTCCAGAGATGTCCAAGTGAAGCAATAAGCTGGTGCATATCTGTGCTATTATATTTATGTATTTCGACAGGCAATTTTGTGGCTAAACTTCTCTATATCTGTTGTGTATTATTGAATTTAGGTGCCGAAAAGGATTAAAAAATGTTCGAAACAAATATTTTGTATTGAACAGGAAAAATCTGTGTTACCCTTTCCTTTTGTCATACTACCTTTCTGCTGCAGCTGATTCATTCATTAACATATCTCCTAGCTTAAGATGATTTGTCCATGCGTTTTCCACTCAAGGGTATATTGGCAGCATAGCAGACTGTTCATTCATAATAAATATCGGTGCCGATTTTTTCTTCAAATCATGGCCGTTGACACCGTTCCTGCCTGATTCAGGCATCCAGCTTGTGCTCGATCAAGCTGAGGAAACTACCAGGGCCTAGTGGCTAGCAGCACAGTTAGGCTGCGTTCGTTCCAGTTCCCAACCCCTCTACCTCGTTTTCCACGTGCACGTTTTTCAAAATTCTAAATGGTGTTTTTTTAAAAATATATATATATAGAAAAGTTGTTTAAAAAATCATATTGATATATTTTTGAAAAAATAGCAAACACTTAATTAATCACACGCTAATTGACCGCTCCGTTTTCCGTGCGCACTGTTCATATCGGGAACACAGGCTAACGAACCCAGCCTTAGTGAGCTTGCCATCTTATGTTTGATTTCTCCTTTCTACAAAATATTTAGGGAGGGATGTCTCTCCCTCTAAATCTTGTTTTTTTTTTCTCAGCCAAGCTTCACTTGCTCAAGCATCACTAATTAATTCGCTACCATTTGATTCTCCACGACTGAGAATATGTAACCTCAGAATCTCAATTCTCAAATAATTAAAGAACCATATCCTTAATACTTCCTCCATCCCTAAATAAGTTTACTTTTAGCTAGATAAAAACAATATTAAGAAAGAGGTTAAAAGAATACTATGTCCTTCATTAGTAGGGAGATAAAATGAGAACAGGGAGAAAACGAGGAAGAGGAGGGAGTACTTTTGGTTCAATGACTAAAAACGACAAGAAAAAGATGTAGTGAACCACTCTAAAATTATGCCGAAAAAGAGAGATATATTCTACTGAATAAATAAAGCTAACAACGGTAATTAAATAACTAGTTATACATATAAATATGCAAAGATAAACAATTTATCCACTATGTATGTTTTTATTTATTTATTGAGAAAGGTGATCAAATTCTTCAAATAAATTAAATATATCTCTTCCATTCCTTCCTTTTGTTCATTATTTCAATGATCAGTAGCTGTGTGTACGGAATCCCCTTGGCAAAAACTAGTACAACATTTTAGCTGTCAGGCAAAGCCAGATCATCAGCGCTCTTATACCATCGCTTGAGAACTTGCACGGGTAGGCGGGCGATCAAGTTTTTGGGTAGCGCTTCAAGCGCGACTGCTCTTGTTCTTCGCGGCTACTGCTGCTGCATCGGCGCCTTTCACCAAGATGTCAACGGAGATTGGAGACAAGAAGATGAACGACATCAACGGAGGCAATACTGCCTCAAAATCCAGCGGTGGGACGTTCTCGGGGTATACTTTCATTGTCCCGATTCTATTAGATGTTTCTTTGTTAATACTCTTCGCAATGGCAGCATTGCGTTACTATGTAAATGTTGATGCTTATTTCATATTAAGCATACTCAAGTTGTATACATCTAGCACTGTCACTAGATCTACTCATATTGCAAATGTCATGTTTATTGTCTTAATATTTTAGATTAAAATATGCCGAATTATGACCAAATTTCTAACAGTTCATGTCTGGAACACAGGTTAACGAACCCAGCCTTAGTGAGCTTGCCATCTTAGGTTTGATTTCTCCTTTCTACAAAATATTTAGGGAGGGACGTCTCTCCCTTCGAATCTTTTTTTTTCTTAGCCAAGCTTCACTTGCTCAAGTATCACTAATTAATTCGCTACCATTTGATTCTCCACGACTGAGAATATGTAACCTCAGAATCTCAATTCTCAAATAATTAAAGAACCATATCCTTAATACTTCCTCCGTCCCTAAATAAGTTTACTTTTAGCTAGATAAAAACAATATTAAGAAAGAGTTTAAAAGAATACTATGTCCTTCATTAGTAGGGAGATAAAATGAGAACGGGGAGAAAACAAGGAAGAGGAGGGAGTACTTTTGGTTCAATGACTAAAAATGAGAAGAAAACGATGTAGTGAACCACTCTAAAATTATGCCGAAAAAGAGAGATATATTCTACTGAATAAATAAAGCTAACAACGGTAATTAAATAACTAGTTATACATATAAATATGCAAAGATAAACAGTTTATCCAATATGTATGTTGTTATTTATTTATTGAGAAAGGTGATCAAATTCTTCAAAAAAAAAATATATCTCTTCCATTCCTTCCTTTTGTTCATTCTTCAATGATCAGTGGCTGTGTGTACGGATCGAATCCCCTTGGCAAAAACTAGTACTCCCTCCGTCCCAAAATAAGTGCAGTTTTGCACTATTCATGTTCAACGTTTGACCGTCCGTCTTATTTGAAAATTTTTTATGATTAGTATTTTTATTGCTATTAGATGATAAAACATGAATAGTACTTTATGTGTGACTAAATGTTTTTAATTTTTTCACAAATTTTTCAAATAAGACGGACGGTCAAACGTTGAACGTGAATAGTGCAAAACTGCACTTATTTTGGGACGGAGGTAGTATAACATTTTAGCTGTCAGGCAAAGCCAGATCATCAGCGCTCTTATACCGTCCAAAATTCATGAGAATTAGCCCTCTTCAACCCATTTTAAAATTACAAATAAGAATCTGATCTCTTTTAATTATTTGACAAAATGATAGATGTTGATAACTGATAAGCGCATTCATGATGCTCTTATATCCAGGTCCCAGCTACTAGGTACAGGTAGCTGGCAATGCAAGTCAGAAGGATCAAGAATCCGTCAATGCTGCCTTTGATCAAATTAACAAAAATCACAGGATGCAAAGTTGAATCTTGTGCCCGTGGAACCCGTTACAAAATAATCACGGCCTCGATCATGATCTAGCTAGAGAGAGGGCTCATGGAGATTGGAAACTCTGGTGATTATTCTAATCTGCACCTTAATGCTCACTGGAATCTGAACACCAACCCTCTAGACGACTACTTGGAATCCCAATGAGCAAATCTTATTGACAACTCAAGTCAATTGCAGGGATGGCCTATTGAATAATGCTTAGGAATGCTAAAGCAAAAGCAATGACGACACCATGGACTAAAAATACTGTCAAGCTGCAGCACAAACAAGAAAAAATTATAGTTTCTTGAAGAGATGTGTGTGTATACTACTTTGTGTTTTTGGATCCAACGAAACCATCAAATTTTTTTTTCTCTGTAACTGAATTGGGCACAGACAATAAGCACACTGTTCTAAGTGATCAGAAGTGCACCTGAAGGAACAGTTTTGCTTTAGATTTAGTAGCTCACCGTGTGATCTGATCTTCGCAGTTCCAAGAACTTTTAATGGTGTGTGATCGATATTCACAAGGAAAATTAAGGTTCGCTGAATCTCCAGGCAGGCAGGCAGAGTAGTTAGTTGTGTAACTCATATAACTGAAAGAAGAAAAAAAGGTAGTGCAAAATAAAATGCAGCTAAAATATAAGAGAGGTTTATATATACATGCATGCATGCCATAACTAATGTTTTGTGAGATATATCTTTTGTTAAGATCAGCCAAAATTCCAAGTTGGCAAATTAAAATCAATTATATTATTGCATCTCCCAGCTGATTTTATATGTGTGAAAGACCACTATATACCTGCAGCAACTAAACATCTCTCGCACACATTGATACCTACTGATTACAACTGAGATATATCATAATGACGTACTGTTCATACTATCCACGTACTGATCTTAATTAGATCTGCATATCTCAACACAAGTGCTGACTTAATCAACATGCCTCACACGAGTGGTCATATATAGATCACACACGCACAACCATACATTCACCATATATATAAACAATTAACCACATGTACACACTCCTCAACTGTTAATTAAAAACTTCATGTAAAAAAACAAAATATGATAGTAACAAATTAAACCTGCAGGATCAATGAATTAACCCTAGCAGGGTTAGACTTTGGATGCACAACTATTTTTTACCGCGCTGCAACTTACATCAGACGCAACATAGACAATGCGTTTGTGCAGAACGTACAGTGCCCGAAGATACGACTACCCCATACTTAACTGATCAGTAGCTACAAATGCTGACACAGCTAGGTTAATTAGCTTAAGTTAATTACATTTTTTTAATTAACAACTAAAAAATAATAAATTTAACCCAGCTGATACCGTACGTACACTTGTGGTCAATGGTCACATAAAATAACAACTAATTTAACTCAAACCCCTAGCAATTGGTCCCCTCTCCTTCTTAACCTTCTCACCCAATTAATGGATGGAATTCTTGATTCCATCATCCCCCTTCTCCCTACTAAACCCTCCACCCCATGGATGCTCTCCTCTAGCTATAGCTTGTTCTAAGCTCGGCGGCTTAGAGAGAGACATTTTGGCCGCCAGCGAAAATCAGTTTTTTCTAGTAGTTGCGCCGCCACCATGGAGGCCAACTACCCCAAGTATGTCCTCTATGGGCTCCTCATCGTCGGCTCATGGCTGCTCTCCTGCCTCCTCCATTTCCAGGTCTTCCACCTCTCGCTCTTCCCCTACCCCTCCTACCTGCTGTCGCGCCGCGTCGTCCTCCCGCCGGCGCTCGATGCCAGATTCCTCCCTCCTCCGTCCGATGTTGCCGGCGACGACGATGGCGGCGCGTCCTGAGGAGGCGCTCGTCGTCGCCGGCGAAGGCTGCGGCGGAGGCGTCGTGCGATGGGCGGTATGTGTATGTGCTGGAGGGCCACGGCGGTTTCAGATGCTCACCGAGTGCGTCGAGGGGTCGAAGGTGTTCGACGACCCGTACCATGTCTGTGTCGTCATGTCCAACTCGGCTCGGCCCCGTCATCCCTCCCGCCGCCGCCGGCAACGCCACCGTCGACGGCGACATCATTCCAAACACCGGATGGTAAGGAACGCGTCGTGTCAGTCAGTCGCCGTCGCCGTCGCCGGTGATCGTTTTTTCTGATGAGCTATGGATGGATGGATGCAGGTATAATACGGATCAGTACGCGCTGGAGGTGATCTTCCACAGCCGGATGCGGCGGTACGAGTGCCTGACCGGCGACATGGCGGCGGCGACGGCGGGTGTACGTGGCGTTCTACCCGGCGCTGGAGCTGAACCGGCACAAGTGCGGGTCGAGCGCCACGGAGAGGAACGAGCCGCCCAGGGAGTTCCTCCGGTGGCTGACGTCGCAGCCGTCGTGGGCGGCGCTCGGCGGGCGCGACCACTTCATGGTCGCCGCGCGCACCACGTGGATGTTCCGGCGGGGCGGCGCCGGCGACTCCCTCGGCTGCGGCAACGGCTTCCTCTCCGGCCGGAGTCCGGCAACATGACGGTGCTCACCTACGAGTCCAACATCTGGGAGCGCCGCGACTTCGCCGTGCCGTACCCCGAGCTACTTCCACCCGTCGTCAGCGCGCGAGTGTCGGCGTGGCAGGCCACGGCGCGCGCCGCGCGCCGCCCATGGCTGTTCGCGTTCGCCGGCGCGCGCCGCGCCAACGGCACGCTCGCCATCCGCGACCACATCATCGACGAGTGCACCGCCTCGCCGCCGGGGCGGTGCGGCATGCTCGACTGCAGCCACGGCCTCGAGGGCAGCATCACCTGCCGCTCGCCGCGCCGCCTCGTCGCGCTCTTCGCCTCCGCCCGCTTCTGCCTCCAGCCTCCCGGCGACTCCTTCATGCGCCGCTCCTCCATCGACACCGTCCTCGCCGGCTGCATCCCGGTGTTCTTCCACGAGGCCTCCACCTTCAAGAAGCAGTACCAATGGCACGAGCGCGACGCCGACGCCGACAATGACAACGCCACCGTTGATCGCCGGCGATACTCCGTCGTCATCGACCCCGATGATGTCGTCGAAGGCCGGGTGCGCATCGAGGAGGTGTTGAGGAGGTTCAGCGACGACGAGGTGGCCGCCATGAGGGAGGAGGTGATCAAGATGATCCCTAGGTTCGTGTACAAGGACCCTAGGGTGAGGTTCGAGGGCGACATGAGGGACGCCTTCGACATTACCTTCGACGAGATCATGGCGAGGATGAGGAGGATCAAGAATGGCGAGATCTTGGGATGGAAGCTAGATGGAGACGACGATGTGGTTGCAAAAGATTCATGACACAAGTGAAATGGATTTTTTTTTTTGTGTTGATTAGTAGTATTTGTTTTGTTAATTGTTGTGTTTTTTTTTTGTTAGTGTTAAATTGTCACTGTTGCCGTGTATGTTGTGACATATATAAATATAAATATAAATATATCAGTGCGTATATTGGCGGTATGATAGTGATGAGAGAAAAATTAGAATAAAAAACAATCAACTAGATTGCTTTGTATATATGTAGATTTTATTAATTGTATCTTGTCATGCGGCTATGTGCCCAATATATCCTCAAGCTTTGAACAAGAAGAGAGGCTTTCAGTTTTACATATTAGTATAGCTTGAATGCAACTTACTTGTATGTTTTCACATTGGTATAAAATAAACAGCCAAATTTCCTGCACAAAATGCTAGGAGCTAGATCGATTAAAGTGTATTTGATATACAATTCTTCTTGTATTCCTATTATTTCAAAATAACTTTGTACATGTCTATATATAATTGTCAATTTACATCATAATAATCTAGAACAACCAAATGCACATGATCAACAATAACATGGAATTTTTTTTCTTTCTCTCTATTAACGTGGCAGACTTTTAGACTTGGAGAGCAAACACAACGAGCTACAAATAGATGAAGATAAGCACTCAAACATATATCGCGGTTATCAACCTATTCAAGACAGCTCGAATTGGTACAACTAGGTTGAGTTCAACATAATTTGATAAAATTTGAGTCATTACCTTGAATTTTGAGTGTTTATCATCAATTTGACCCAGTTCGATCCGTTCAAATTTCGTAAACCCTATAATGGATACTCCATGTGGTTTAGTCAAGTAGGCGAGAACATTTCTCAGTTGGATGGATTAAAGCCAACAAACAGATTCCCTTACAACCTCAATTATGATTTTACCCAAGTGATCGAAGACCCTAGCATGGTATGCACCAATCAGACTAAAATTATACTACCTCCATTTGTTTTATAAAAAAGACAATATTGTTGACTTTTAAAGTAACTTTTGATCTTTCGCCTTATTTACAAAATTGATGAAAATATGCTAAAATATAAATCATATTTAAAGTTTATTTAATAATAAAACATGTCACAATAAAATAAATATAGCATTTATATATTTTTTTAATAGAACGAATGGTTAAACGTCATGTCAAAACTCAATGGTGTCTATTAAAAAAAGAGTGTAGTGATAATTATTGGTCCAATGTTTTGGGCAAAACTAGTTCCTAGGGTGTGTGACAAGAAAGCTGTGTGTAACAGTGCCAAACAAATGGCATGCATGTGCTGAGGAGACTAGTAATAAATCCAACTCAATCAATTAATGGACTTGGAGTCAAAAGGAAAATAGATTTGAGTATTCAGAGTAGTCTGTATATAAGCAGGGCCAAGCTATTGTAGTGAAAGTTGTGGAACAAGCTACGGGTGACTAATATCTCATTTCATTTAGTCATGAAGTTGTACAAATGTTAAGTAATACTGTACTGTACTAGTTTCTAACTTGATTCCTTTATGACTCCATTAATTGGAGGACTGTTAGCAAGTCTGAGGTTACAGAAGGCCAACGTGCAAGATCAGGCTTACGTGCTATTAAGAATGTCATGTCATCATGCCAACAAGACAGATCAGATCACTCCATTTTGCTTGGTTGATATAGGATTATGGCCACAAGCTTAGCTCCAAGAAGTAAAGTGGGTCAAATTCCAAGGACAAATGAGTGACTTAATTTTTTTTCTTAATCAAAACATGACACTGTTTGGTAGGTGATTCTTGACGTGACGAATGGGCACGGCATGCCAACCTACAATTGCATGACCCATCAACAACTTTTCATTGATTTTCATTCACTTCCACATCGCACGCTGAAGTACTGATGAACCTAGAGCACTCATATGATCATATCGTGTAGGTCGCTTTATTCTAAAGTGCTACTATTATTGCGGCTCACACTTTTTAAATTGTTAAACAATTTTTTTAAGCAATTTCATGGTCATTGAGAAGGTACCACCTTTTCTATTGTAAATTTGGTACTTCTTGATGCCTAGGTTGAGATACCAAATTTTACACTAAGTTTTTGTACCTTATGGTATCTTCTCAAGTACCGTAGAATTGCTTTTTTTTTTATAAAACCTTTCTTAGTCAATTTTTTTGGGCCAGAAGTTAAACCGTGAAGTATAAGGAAAGCAAATCGATTTCTGAATGGGCCGGCCTGTTATGTAATTCATGGGTTGGGCCAGAAGGAATAAATCCATTTTGCCTCCCTCATCTCCTGTGCTTGTGTGAATAATATCCCTCAACTGAAAGACAGGGTATAACGCCTCCTTCATCTCTGAAAACCAGAGCAAATCATTTCCCTTGGTGGTTTTGCTGGCGGTTTCGTCCGACGTGGCGTTGTTGACCCGTTGACAAGCTGACTCAGCGTGGTGGGACCCACATGTGAGTGTGTAGCTCTCTCTCTCCCTCTCTCTCCCCCAGCCTTTGTCAGTGGTTACCCGGCCTCGCCAACCACCGTGCCCGCGCAAGGTTGGCCCACTGTGCACGGCCGTCCGTAGCCGATCGCCGCGCCGCCCGCCGCCGTGCACTCTCCCGCATCACCGCCGCCGCACGGCTACCTCTCTCCGTCGCAACGCGCCGCCCGGCCGCCTTGCGCCCGACCCACGTCGACGAGCCGCACCGGGTGAAGAGAAAGGCCGGGGGAGAGAGAGCTCTACACATTGACATGTGGGTCCCACCACGCTGAGTCAGCTTGTCAACGGGTCAACAACGCCACGTCGGACGAAACCGCCAGCAAAACCACCAAGGGAAATGATTTGCTCTGGTTTTCAGAGATGAAGGAGGCGTTATACCCTGTCTTTCAGTTGAGGGATATTATTCACACAAGCACAGGAGATGAGGGAGGCAAAATGGATTTATTCCTTCTGGCCCAACCCATGAATTACATAACAGGCCGGCCCATTCAGAAATCGATTTGCTTTCTTTTAATTTCTTAATAACCCAAAACTTGGAAGCCAATCAAATGAATCATCGTGTGGTTTTATCTTGACTCGAGACTTGAGAGGATAATTGATGGATGCTTTCGTGAGTTTCCAAAACCCAACTTTGAAGTGCAATCGCCTACATGTATCTGACTATCTGTACTTCTGAATCCATAAAATGTACGTCATAGGATTGCCCAAATGCTGTATATAGGAGTAGTATATGATAGCGAGTGATTTCTGACTGCAAATGCTGCTGTTGGAGATTGACCGTGATGGATGAGCAGAAGCTACTCCTGCTTGTTCAAGTCTTCGGCTGATGAATCCCGGCCCTGACTGAACCAGACGTCAGATGAATAGATGATGAGGTGCAGACTTGACTGGAACAGCTTGACATCTCCGTCTCTGAGAGGTATACTCCACTATATCTGAATATCTCTCGATGTGTGGAATTGGTCCATGTTGTTGGATTTTCGTCTGTTGTTTCTGCCGCCTCCAACTCTGTCAATTTCGTGGATCCATATTGTCGCAGTTTGACCTCTACAATGTTGGTTACTCGAGGACGTCAATTTTCTGGGGCCAGTAGTCGAGCAAGTTTTCAGTAGTACACGCTTGGTCGTTATATCCGTTCGAATTAATAGATGAGATAAGGTTTATTTGGAGATTAATTTTTTGGAAAAACACACAAGTCTATCTTATGGAAGACATATGTATGAGATGCTTAGAATCACCTTGTCCATCCTAGGAAAGAATGATCTCCTTAAAAAAAGAGTGATCTCCTAGCTAGTCACTTGAGACATGTGTAATGGAGAAAACTAGAAAGAATAATTCGGTGTGTGAAGTGTGAAGTATTGCCCATAGATTTCTAATAGAAGGAACTCAAATCATATATACCTATCCAAATCATCCCCACTACCAGGAATTCTTTGCTTCTTGGTGCTTCCACGTCATCAGTTTTTCCAAAACCGTTCGATCGACAACGCATCCCGCATCCGCCCCGTCCCGCATCTCGCTCGCCGGTCCCACCGCATCGTCAAGTATGTCTTACCCAACAAATTTGTGGTTGCATGGTTATCCGAAGCAAATGCCTATAGATTTTTAACAGAATGAACTCGAACTCCTCAGGTGTATCTTACTTGATAAATTTAGTTGCTTGCATTATTGCAAAAGTACCTTTTTCATGAAAAAGTTTCAGTACTACACTAAAATACAAGAGACAGTTAAGGGAACTCGAATTTACTTGACAAATTTGTGGCTGCTTGCATTATTGCGAAACTTATCATTTTCATGGAAAAGTTTCAATACTGCACTCAAACACAAGAGACAGTTAAGGAAATTACTACTTCTCAATTGTGTCTTACCTACAAATCAACTTCGGTAGTGCACTCTAACACAAGAGACAGTTGAGGGAACGCAAACTCCTTAAGTGTGTCTTACCTAATAAATTTGTGGCCGCGTGCATTATTGCAAAACTACCTTTTTCCAAAAAACATAAGACTTATTCGGAGCATTGCCTATAGAGTCAGGACACTTATCGGGAGCATATTGCCTATAATTTTTTAATAGAAGGAACTCAAACTCCCCAAGTGTGTTTTACTCAACAAATTTATGGTTGCATGCATTATTGTGAAACTACCTTCTTCATGGAGAAATTTTAGTAATACACTCAAACACATGAAACAGGAGATAGAAGACATGAATACTTCATTGAGGGGTTGATTGATAGGTACTGCACTCAAACACAAGAGATAGGAGACAGGAGTACTCCGTTGAGTGGTTGATACTTGATAGTATAATGTCTCTTAATGTTGAGAAGAAAGTTTAAGGAAAAGACGTTGTGTCTAAGAGCAGGTACAATAGCAGACTATAAGCCATCTATAAACACATTTCGAGGAGATAAAATAGGAGAGAGATGAGCAGCGGGCTACAGATTTGTAGCCAGCTGCAGCACGAACTCCAAGATACATGTGTGTATGATAGCGGGCCCAAGTATTAATTGTGTAGTATATGTTTATAGGTAACTATTGTATTAATTGGTTATAAAATTGACTATAGTTGATTTGGAGCCGGTAGTTGGCTATACTATTAAACTTGCTCTAAGGGCGATGGTAGGTAGTCTAGTGCTAATGTGATACACAAAGCCCAAAACAAGAACAAAGGAAAATTCTTCAAAGTTCAACAGACCACCAACTTCAATAAGAAGAAGAAGAAGAAGAATCCGAACTAGGATGACAGATTTGCTTTGTGTGTGATTTGTCTGGTCATTTGGTCATTTTGGAATGGACCTAATTTATCTAGCTTTAAATCCAGATAAATTAGGTCCATTCCAAAATAAATATTATTCCAAGAAAAAATTGATTTTAAATATATTACAAAACTATTTTGTGCAGCCAAATTATTATATTTACATGGTTAAAAAAATATATGTTATTCATGTCGTAAAAAATAAGTTATACTTTTAAGGAATTTTTTGGGTTTATCATGCACTGATTTTTAAGAACCAGAAGATTTTTCAACCTTAAATCGCAATACCATGTAATCCAGAATTACTTTGAATCTGGTTAAAGAATAAAAAATGACTAAGTGTTGTTTAAAGATAGTAATTGTTCGGTTTTAAAGTTTAGGGATATATTTTAGACATTTGCAAAAGTTCAGAGATATGAAAGCGGACCTTTTCTCTATCATATTTGCATCACTTGTGCTGATCACCGAGTAATTAACTATTCCTTAGCTTTTCTATTACTCCTATGTTTTGGTATAAGCTAGCGAGCATTTGAAGCCACCGCCACCGCATCTTGATAAGATCAAATGTACGGTGGGGGAGCACAGGTGGTGAAGTTGAAGTGCATGACTACACGCATTAATATTCAAATTCTGATGCCTATAAAATTACGTATGCGTAAGTGTGCTTTTGATATGAATTTAGTGAGATTAGAGATGCTTCACTGATTTTCGTCTCTTTTAGTGTCTTCTAGAAAAACGTATTCTCCGATGTGTGAGTGTCATGATGCATGTGCAGTGCCGCATGTGTGTCACCGCGTGTGCCTTTATAATTGGGAGAAAAAAAGAATGCATGGCACTGTCAACCAATAAACAAAAGCTAGCTAGCTGTGTTAGGCTGTGTTCGCTAGAACACGTTCCCATCCGGAACAGTCAACACGGAAAACGGAACGATACATTAGCGCGTGATTAATTAAGTATTTGCTAATTTTTTTTCAAAAATGGATTAATTTGATTTTTTAAGCAACTTTCATATAGAAATTTTTTACAAAAAACACACCGTTTAACAGTTTGAAAAGCGTGCGCGCGGAATACGATGGAGAAGGGTTGAGAACCCTTGGGTCCGAACACACCCTTAATCGTGTTCAACTCAATATGATGTGTTCTCAAAAAAAAACTCAATATGATGGAGAGGTCAAATAAACAATGTCAACCAATAAACAATGCAGCAGCACGCCAAGTCATCAGTTCATCACCACTCACCACTTCACCAGCGCGCGCACTGCGCACAGCTCACACAATCGACGATGGAGGAGAACCGAGCGTTGCTCGGTTGGCTAGCATCGCTGGTGAGCGAGCAGCCCGCGCGGGTTCGATCCCTGGATCGTCACCCGCGCGTCTCACCGGGATTTATTCTCAAATAAATTTTCAGCTCTTCCGTGCCAGCGTCACATCAGTAGAGTGACGTCCTCGTCACGCAGAAAGTCCTTAGGTGGCTTTGTGTATCTCTTTAGCACGTGTGTGTATAGTTGATAGGTCTAGCATGCGTGTAGGGGTGTGTGTGTGGAGCGTGTGTGCGTGGTAGAGTGCGTTTGCACGTATATTCAAATACTACAGCTTATACTCAAAGTGGAGAGCTCTTAAAAAAAATCGACGATGGAGAGGTCAAAGTCAAACAAGAACAAGGGTAGCTCGGCCCACGCCGTCAATCACGTGGTCCCATGCTACACACAGCTACAGCCACGTGTGTGCCCATCCCATTCTGCATCACGCAGCTACACCCTAAGGCCATGTACAACACATGACCTTAGCTTGTGGTCTCAAACCTCCACGTCGGACACGCGCATCCGTGGCAGTGGGGACCGTGGCTCTGCAGGCCGATTCCACGCTTGTAGAAGAACCGCTCGAAGCGTAGCGCCTGGGCTCGGGAAGGGGGAAGCCACGGCCCGAGGCGTTGGCGGAGCCGGAGCCCCGTGCGTCGCCTCGACCGGTCCCCATATCCACCGCCACCGCTGCTCCCCGCCGCCGACGGTCATGAAGAAGAGAGGAGGAGAGGAACCGCCGCCGTTGTGCCTCCCGCCGCCAGATCCGACGAGCCCGCGCCCGGATCTGGCGAGAACTCCTCCTCCCCGCCGCCGGTGGCCCCTCACCGTCGCGACATGGGGTTGGGAGGGGATCCGCCGCCGCCGGTGGTCCCTCAGCCGCTGCGAGAAGAGGGGGGGAGAGGGAAGAAGCTGGCGGCCAAATCCGCCGCTGCCGCCATGGGGCTCCGCGCATCGCAGCTTGTAGAGAAAACGCGGGGGAGAGGCCGGAGGAGATTGGGGAGATGGGAAGCTCGCAGCGGCGTGAGGGACTGGGAGGGGAACGGGTCTTGCTGGCGAGCTCACTGGGTAGGGAAGGGGTCTCGTCGGCGGGGTGGATTGGGAGAAGAAGGAGCGCCGACAGTTTCGGTGGAGAAGACGATAAGGCTCGGAGAGAATAAAAATCTGTGGAGAATACGAGAAGACTCGAGAGAGAGAGAGTAAAAAAAGGAGGGGAGATGCTGACAGTGGGTCCACATGGTGTTTAGGGGTGCATATATACTTCTTTTAGTTGTTATAGGGACCAAAATATAAAGTTTTAATAGATTTGATAATAAGATACACTACAAGGGCTGACATATAAATAGAGGAGCTGAAATGCAAAATACGTTTTAGAGTGGTTTCCACTGTAGGTAGTGCGACCTTTAGGGATGAAAATGGTTGGAAACGATCGGAAAACAACCTCAACCGTTTCCGTAACCTTATTTTTCTCGGAAACGAAATCGGAAACGGTTAAGTCGGAAACGAAAACGATATCGGAAATATCGGAAAACCGGAAACGGAACAGTACGGACGGAAACTTATCGGTACAGATCGGAAACCGGTAACAAATACGGAAACATTAAACTATAAAAACATATATTTAACTTTACATAAGTATGTTATATGTATACATAAATTCAAGCTTATACTATATAAATTATAAATTAACTTCATTTTAGCCATGCACAAAAGTTAGAGATTTGATTGAAGAGTCAGTCAATCTATAAGCTGTGGGTCAAGTATAGACATGCCCTATAAATATCAACATATTTATAATACGGTAATTACCATATTATAAGAAACGGTAATTTTCATAAGAATACGATAAATACGTAAACGATCGGTATAACAGCAAAACCATTTCCGTTTTCATTTCCATTTTTGTTTCGGTCGATTACCATTTCCATATGACTCGGCCGGTAGAAAGTCGAAAACGAACACCGGTCGGCCGGTAATTACCGTTTTCACCCCTAGTGACCTTTGTGTGGTTCTATCCTACGTGGCTGGTTGAGACCACTGTTGCTTGTGGCTACCATTGTACATGTCCTAAGGCCATTCACATTACGGTGAAGTGGCATTCAGCCTCACCTCACCAACGCGTAGAGTCCAAGCCACATCAGCATGGAGGGAGGAGCAGCCAAGAACAGGGAGCTTCATTTGGCCACCCGAACCTCCTCAAAATTTGTCAGAGAAAGCTAGAATTTGTCAGGAGAAAGCAGGGAGGAGAGAAGGAGGGGTTGATGAAAAGTGACTTGTGACCTGTGGGACCCACTTAAAATAGTATGCACAGGGATTTCGCCCTGTGAGTCTTGTGACTTGTGAAGTTCCTCATCCTACCTAGCAGCCCAAGACCAGCAAAATTGCCCGGCGTATTGTAAACGCCCTAAGAGCAAGGATAAGAGTGAGCTATAAACTTATGTGGAGGAGAGATGTAACAAAAAAAATTAAGGGTGTTGGCTCTCACGCAAGAGCTAGCTTAACATGAGCTCCAAGACAAATATATTAAATGCACAAGTGAGAGATAGAGAGAAGAGAAGAAAATTGTAGCCAATCTTATAGCTAATCTATTATAGGGCTAATAGTAGGAAGTGAGCTCTAATATTATCCATGCTCTAAGTAAAAAAAAAAAATTGAACAAACATATATCTAGATTCGTTTTAAGATTGATTTTTTTCTAGGACGAAATGAGTACTACTCATATTTCTGAATATGCAACGTACATCTTTCATTAAAAAAACTTTTATTATTTGACAATTCAGGTCCCGTTCTTTCTAGTCTTTTATTATATTTTGTCACCAATCCTTTGTTACATACTCCTTTTGTTTTATATTATAAGTTATTTGACTTTTTTCTTAGTCAGTCTTTTTTAAGTTTGACCAAATCTATAGAAAATATAGTAGTGTTTTCAACACAAAACAAACATATTATTAAAATATATTCAATGTAAGATTTAATAAAATTAATTTGATATTTTATATGTTACTAATTTTTTAATAGATATAGTCAAACTGAACAAAGTTTGATTAGAAGAAAAGTCAAACGATTTATGTAATATGTAATGGAGGGAATACTAGAAAAATACGATTTCTAAAAAACAAAAACTTTGATTTCATTGTGTAGGTCACTTGTTAATGGTTTTTGTGAATTTTATTTCTCAAAATACTAATTTATTATTACGTTAATCAATTAAACAATCAACCTCAACAATTCCATCAAATTTTTGTTTCAAACAGGTAGTGCTGTAGACTTTTAGTGACCTCCTTTGTTTGAATTCATTCATGCACACCCAACCCAATACAACAAATTGTCAAATTATTATTTATTAAATTACTTCCTTTGTTTTATCTTTATATTGGACGTAATTAAAAAAAAGAGGAGGGACTACATTGGAGTTTCATTTTGAGATAATCCCTTATATGCCACTGAAAATTGGTTGGATCCCTTATATGCCACTGAAAATTGGTTGGATCCCTTATATGCCACTGAAAATTGGTTGGATCCCTTATATGCCACTGAAAATTGGTTGGATCCCTTATATGCCACTGAAAATTGGTTGGATCCCTTATATGCCACTGAAAATTGGTTGGATCCCTTATATGCCACTGAAAATTGGCTCTTTCCTTATATACCATTGGTCCAAATTTGCGCACCCTCTCATGCCACTACCATCAGTTGACCGTGTGTTGACCGTTAACTCTCAAGTAAAAAAGACATATTTGCCCTGTCTGAGTTGTTAGACATGCCCTATACTTAGAAGGGTAAATACGTCTTTTTTCCTTTAGAATTAACGGTCAACACACGGTCAACTGACGGGAGTGGCATGAGAGGGTGTGCAAATTTGGATCAATGGCATATAAGGGAAGAGCCAATTTTCAGTGGCATATAAGGAATTCTCTCTTATATTTTCTACATCTCTTTCTACTTGGTTCGATCGTAGTAGTCACACATGAATTTTCAAGAAAAAAATCATTAAATAATTAAGAAATGCACAATCCTAATTATAAACCCTCATTACTACCAAGGTTAATCAAGCACTTCAATCAAATCAAACACAAGATTTTTTTTTTAGATAAAGAGTCATCGAGATCCACATGAAGCTCAAACACCCAAATGGAGGAACCACACTCACCTGCACAGCCAAGCCGCCACGTGGCGGAATCTTCGCCTGCCGCCCTCTTCGCCGACAGAATCCCGCGGGCCCCACACACCACGCGCGCTTCAATTCGATCGGCCGTCGGCCAACCCACCAAACCGTAGGAAAAAAAAAAGGAAAACGACGCAGGAAAATATCCCGCACATGCTGGGCGGCCGCGACCGCGAGAGGACGGTTGGAGGTGGGCCCCACCGGACAGTTGGGCAGTTGGGAGTTTTTTGGTTGAGCTGATCCTGCACACCTGCTGCCTACACAACACATCAGCCGGTGTGTAGTTCATTTGACACCTTGGAAAATGACGTGGTTGATCATGTTAGCGGCACACTTGGGTGGTTAAGTGGGGAACAATCACCATGCTATCATAGACTCGTTAGGGAAGATCTTTTTGGAAACACGTATTATCGACGCACGCACTCCTGATTGATTAGAGAAGGGTCGTGGCATCGATATGTAGTATCGTTTTATAGTACGTGTGTTCGCTACGTATAATGTACAGTAATGGTTGTTGATGTCGTGTCAATGGTGTATACTTCATGATAATGAAGTTGTCCATTCTAACATCCCATGAGTTATAGGAGGTTCGTCGGCACGGACAATTATTAAGTCATTCGTTGTTATAATTGGTAAAAGATGCCATATTATTAACTAGGTTTAACGATAGCTACTTTAGGCCCCTTTGAATTGTTTGAAAGTCTTATAGAATTTCATTCCTAGAAAGAAAAAAATTACTACTAACGCTTTTCAAACAAAGGATTGAATAATATATTTTAATTTCTATGAATAGATGATAATTAAGAGATTTTTTAGAAAAGTTACCTAGAGTTCCAAGTTCCAACCTCTTCGAAAATTTCTTGTGTCTAACTCTCTTATCCAATTTATGTGTTTTTTATTATATATTTAAATGATCATTTCTGTATTTTTCTCATGTTTTGTAATAAACTATTTTGCAGTTGTATTCCCGTTAAAATTATATGTTTTTCTTTTTCTCGTGTCTTGTAAGGCTCCGTTTAGGCTCTGTCCGTTTGCCTGTGTTGGGAACCCATCCCTCCAGCACGGAAAAAGAAGCAGTCCATTAGTACGTGATTAATTAATTAATTATTTTTTTCAAAAATGGATCAATATGATTTTTTAAGCAACTTTCAAATATAAATTTTTTTGCAAAAAACGCACCGTTTAGCAGTTTGAAAAGCGTACGCGTGGAAAACGAGGAGGGGGAGTTGGGAACCTTGACATAAGAACAGAGTATTATTATGTGTAGGTGATGGGTACGTGGATTTCAATTGAAAAATCTCTCCAGATCAGTATCATGCGATGGATCAAAGAGTGAAGCAATATATTGACTCAAATGCACCGGAAGGCTACGCAACACGATGTGAGAACTTTTCTTTATCAAAGACCTGGTTTGGTTTTCTTTAAGAGGAATTGATGATCAGGTTTAATTATCAAGTCCAGTAGTAGTAATTAATTAATTAATTAATTAGCTAGAGATTCTTGATCAAGGTGTTTTATCTCATTAAGCTAGGTCCAGACTCCAGAATGCCGGGCCTAGCTGATATCTTTTGACCACGTAAAACAAAGGCCCTCGTCAAGAAAGGAAGCCGTACGTACCCCTCTATATATTCCCTCGTCAAGAAACAGAGGCCCTCGATCGTCAACATTATTACAGCGTTTCTTAATTTAATTCATATATTTCCCAAATACCCTAATCTAAATTTTATAGATGTAGGTATCGTGAAGGTATCACGAGGTGTTTTTCTTTTTTAATTTCTGATTTATTCGGGGTACTTTTTAATGATTTGTTTCTTTTTCATTTGAAACGCTCCGAGATTTCCCATGAATCTCTGTGATATCTTGGTGATAACGCTTGGATGATACTATATATTCACTCATTGTACTGGACGATATATATACCTCTATATGATATTTCGAAGAGTCATGGAGATACAATACGCAAGGTAGAATCATTGAGTTTTATTCTATAATTATAAAGGTAATACTAAAATTTTATAGAGATATACAGTACCATAATATTCGAGGTATCATAGATATCTTGATTTTTTTTATAAAAAAATTCTTCCACGGAAGAAGCATGGTATCTTGAGTACTAGTGTAGTATCACTGGGTCATTGTATAATCATACAAAGATAACAGTACAATTTGATAGAGATATAGAGATATAATGATACTTGATAAAATATTTTAAGTATCATAAATTCGTAATACCTCGAGGTATTGTGCTCTCTCATATCCCTTTTTGTTTGGTCAGATCTGGCCAGGAATGCAAGCATTATAGAGGACCAAATTTTGTAAGAACTACACTAATTCTTATAAAATTCCCGTGAACTTGAAAAAAAAAAAATTCATGTGTGTCAATGAGCCTTAGGACTTTTGTACCATATATGAGTTTTAAAATTTTACAGATACCAATTCAATTCTCAAAATATTCCTCCAAAATACCCCCGATCAAAGCAATCTTTTAATTTGCAACTGCTTTAGGGGTAAATCTACAATTAACCAACTTGAAAAATTCTTGGCTCAAATTTATCGCGTCCAAAAGAGTTCGCTATGAAAATGACTGAATGTTTTTTTTTTCCGTGACTGATGTTAACCTTTGCCTTGGAAGTAGGGGACTCTCTCTCTTTCTTTCTTGTTAACTTGAACCAGTTGCTTTGAAATGGAATCAATCAAATTTAAATCGAGGGTTTTCTTTCCCCAAGTCTTAGGGGCGAAGAATGCACGGCACCATCGTTGGCGTTGCCCTTTCCACCTCAAAAGCTTTTTGCTTTCTTCACGCGCCGGCCTGCGATCATAGCCGCTGCTATCTGTCCTTCTTCGTGACTGTACTACTGCTACTGCTGTCCGTGTAGATTTGGGACAGAAAGAAAAAGGAAAAGGACAGTGAAACCTTTTTCCTCTTTATTTATTTGAAATTTGATGAAATTGGGACGAATCTTTTTTCTGTTTCCGTGATTAATTTAATTTAATTTCCCAACTATGAATGTGCATGTGCTAATTGTGTGTTCAATTTGTAGTAAGTAATTTTGTATGCCGACAGCCTGAAAAGTGTTTTTCTTTTTCTTTTTTTCCTTTTGAATGGTATCACATCAGTTCAGGTATGGCAACTGGAGCCAATGCTGACTTCTACGCCCAAAAATTAAGCTACTATTAGCACACTAACTACTAACTGACAAAACAATGAGGTTTTTCAAGTGTTGACAGAGATTTCTTCCTGCTGCCGGTTCAAATTCAAACAAGACAAGTGCCAGCAGAAGAAAGGGAGAAAACCTTGGTCCTTGTTGTAGCGCCGTATCACATTCACATCTACCAGGACAAAATGCAGTACATGAAAAACGAAGATGAAGACCCGCATAGGAGCCATCGAAACGAACACGATGGTTACAGAAAAGCAATCAAAGTCCAAACCTGCCTACTGATCACTCGGCGTCATTTATTTTTTTTTAAAAAAATACAGAGACAGTAATTGTCTGTTTGGTTGGCAACCGAATTTGACACACCTAATCATCATTTTAGTAGAGAATGTATATGTTCCTGCCACAACTATACCAATTACTACTACAAATGAACGCAGCCATAGTTTGCCAAAAAGAATCACATCATAGCTAAATAAATGTTTTATGAAATATAATCGAATTAATAATAATAATAATAAAATAATAATAATAATAAAAGAAAAAAGAAATAGGGAGAACTCCAATTCCCCGAGAGTGGCGATTCACTCAATAGGAATAGCCCTATGTCAATATGGTCTTGTTTGTATCCTCCGAGCTATTAAATAGCCCTCTGAAATTACTATTTAGGAGTATTAAACGAAGATTACCGACAAGACCGATTCTATAAACCCCTAGGCTATTTTGCGAGACGAATCTAATGATGTATATTAATCCATGATTAGCAGCTGATTACTGTAGCAAATCATGGATTAACATACCTCGTTAGATTCGTCTCGCAAAATAGCCTAGAGTTATGGAATGGGTTTGTCAGTAATTTACGTTTAATACTTCTATAATAGCAAGATTCCGGAGGCAATGGTACAAGTGAACTCAAGGATAATTTTAAACCAAAACAAATACTATATAACCTACGTGGATAAAATAAAACTGGAACAACTAAATTGAACTTTCGGTGAAACTTAAGGAATTAGATCTATTCACCCTAAAAAATCAGCTAAAGAAATATTTTATGAAATAATATATCAAATAATAATAATAATAAATAATGAAGAAAAAATAAATATAGGGAGGAGAAGTCCAATCCCCAGAGAGCGGCGAAGAAAGAGAGAGAAAGAGAAACACGGGTGCACGCGCTTTCGCACCCCTCCTTTTTAAAACGCCACTCCCGGCCAACCCGCCTCTCTCCATCCTCTCCGTCTCCTCTCCTCCCCTCCTCCTCCACCACGACGCGACCGACGCGGCGGAGAAACCCGCGAAGCCGCAGCCCAGCCAAGCCAAGCCAGAGAGGGCGCCAGCGCCAGCTGAAGCGAGAGCTAGGGTTTGCTCCACACCTTGAACCCGCCCCTGCCCCCGCCCGCCGCCACGAGGCCGATCGAGGTGCGTGCCACCGTAATCTCCGCGCGTGTTTTGTCGTGGGTTGGGTTGGGGTGGGTGGGTGGGGTGGTGGGTTTGGTGTGGATCATGGAATGCGGGATCTGGTGGGGTTTCGTGCCTCGCTCGCTCGGGATTTCATTTGTGGGTGGTGGTGATCCCATCCTCCCCCACTGGATTTTGATGGATGCGACCCCCTTCCGCTGAAATCGGAGGGATTTTGGTTGCCATGCGCTGCTCCTTCTGTCCGTACGGTTCGGTGAATCGGGAGTTGTAGATTGGTGGTGATGATGACCAGTAGTTGGTTCTGATGCTCAATACTCGCTGCGATTTCGCTCCCCTTTATCCAAAGGGAAGGGAAGGGAGAGGGGCTTCCTTTGCGTTCAAATTTAGCAAAGTAGGAATTGTGTGAGATTGGTGGTAGCGCTCACTTTTTTCAGCTCTAGATCGTTAGTTCTGCATACCATGAAGATTCTTGTATTAGGAGAAGATTATTATATTTGTTCTGTGGAGAATGATATCAGAGATGATTGTGGGGGTGATTTTTGGCTGATTTCGCTTCTGGCAGGGTTCTGCTTCTGAGAGCTGTCAAGCCTGGCGGCTAATTGGGATGGACCTTGTGGGATCGCTGCTGGTGAACATGACTCACTTGGTTGACACCTCGGGGCTCCAGTTCTTCGGCTGGCTCATCACCGCCGGCTCCTTCGGCCTCGCCGCGCTCATCTACGCCCTCCTCAGGCTGCAGAGGGCGGCGTCGCTGTACTGGATCAAGGCGGCCGCCAGGGAGAAGAAGGCGGCGTGGAAGTCGTTGCGGTGCCCCAGCTCCGGCCACACCTGGACCGAGGACTACTTCCGCGGCGGCCAGCCTTCGACGTGCTGCGTGTGCCTGTCGTCCCTGACCACCGCTCAGGGTGTGGGCTCTCGGGGTGCCGATGCCGTTGTGGTCCACCGCTGCTCGGTGTGTGGGGTGGCGGCCCACTCTGGCTGCTCTCGGGGCGCCGAGAAGGACTGCAAGTGTGTTTCACAGCATGGTGCTTCCACCTTGCTTCATCACTGGTCGGAGAGGTGGGTGGAGCTGGATGACAACCCAGAGATGTCCTCTTTCTGTTACTACTGCGATGAGCCATGTGGTGTGCCATTTCTCGGCGTCTCTCCAATATGGCGCTGCCTGTGGTGCCAGCGGCAGATCCATGTTGATTGTCATGCAAAGCTGTTAAAGGAGACGGGGAATACTTGTGATCTAGGCCTTCTCAGGAGGCTCATTGTTCCTCCTCTGTCTGTGAAAGAAGTTGCCCAAGGACCAGCAATTACTGGAATGCTCAACTCGATCAAGGAAGGTCTTGTCACTTCATCAGTTAGGGGCAGGATTAAGAGGCGAGGCAACAAGAAACGCATGAACAACCATCCTGGTGGTAAGACAAGTCCAGTCCCCACAAACAGCTCTATCCTTGATTCTGTGCTTGAAGGGTTTGCTAGACTGCAGAACTTGAATGGAAAGTATGCGCTGGCAAACCATAAGTCTAGTGGGGATTCTGTCAAGCAAACACATGGATATGGCAGCCCTAATGGAGGGAAGAAAAAGTATGAAATCATTGATTTGCCACAAGATTCAAGGCCACTGCTTGTTTTCATTAACGGCAAGAGTGGAGGACGAAATGGGCCTTCTCTTAGAAGAAGGCTTAACATGTTTCTAAATCCTATCCAGGTAATTTTCCTTAATTCTTTACTTACGAAAATGGTAGCAGCTCATTCTTATCAACTGCTGAGTCAATTAAACTGCTTGCTAGTTTCTCTAGCTTTATATGCATGATACATCTGCTGAAAATTGTAGCCAGCAGTTTTCCTTGGTTCATTCTACGATACTTGCTAATTAATAGGCATTTTATACCTATGTAGGTTCTAGATTGATCTATTTGTCTTTTGATGTTGCCCTCAGAGTGAAGTTGTACTATTTTTGTCATTTGCACACTTTATTCCGCCAACCAAAATAGTCACCGAGATCTGACATCATCAAATGTTTAGTTAATCTACTGTTAACTTTAGTATTAGCCGTGGTTGATTGTGACATATTTGATACTCTATTCTTAACCTGGAAAATCTCATTCTTGTTTCAGATATTTGAGCTTAGTGCTTCTCAGGGACCTGAAGTTGGATTGCAATTTTTCCACAATGTAAAACACTTCAGAATCCTTGTTTGTGGTGGGGATGGGACTGTTGCATGGGTTCTTGATGCTATTGAAAAGCAGAACTATGAATCTCCTCCGCCTGTTTCCATTCTTCCATTAGGAACAGGAAATGACCTATCTCGTGTTATGCGCTGGGGTGGAGGTCTGTCTTCTGTTGAAGGACAAGGGGGAATATGTGCACTTCTAAATGATGTTGACCACGCAGCAGTTACCGTGCTTGATCGCTGGAATGTTGCCATCAAAGAGAAGAATGGAGCAGAAGATCAATGTACCAAGCAAGTTAAATTTATGACTAATTATATAGGTATGATACATCTTTCAACTTCCATCATCTTACTCGATGTTATGGTATATATCTCACTTCAACCAGAAGTTGCTGAATATGTTATTTTATCATGTTTGGCCTGTAGGTGTTGGATGTGATGCCAAGGTTGCATATGACTTCCACACTACGAGAGAGGAAAAACCAGATAAATTTTGCAGCCAGGTAGGGATTGATATCTACATATATTTTTCTGCAAAATGATGTTTCTCCATTTTGAACAAGCAAAATCCCTGTAGAAATTGAAACTCCTTTTATGGAAACCCCTGAAATATCACTTTTTTTGTAACCTCCCTTAGCATTTGATCTTATGCTACCTCCTCTTCTATCACTTTTACTAGTCAAAATAATAATAATAATTCAATTTTCTACTGAGCAGTTTGTCAACAAGCTGATATATGCTAGAGAAGGCGCTAAGGATATCATGGATAGGTCATGTTCTGATTTACCATGGCATGTTAGTCTTGAAGTTGATGGAAAGAACGTCGAAATTCCAGAGGTAACATGCTACGCATCTTTTATGTACCTCCACAGTCCACACTCTGATTTATCATCGGATGAGCTTCTTATATATATGCTATTTCTCATCAGGACGCAGAAGGTGTGATTGTTCTGAACATTCCTAGCTACATGGGCGGTGTTGATCTTTGGCAAAACGACAATGAACATGATGATGATTTTGGTTTGCAATCCATGCATGACAAAATGCTTGAGGTTGTCTGTATATCTGGGACGTGGCATCTAGGAAAACTGCAGGTAAGCTTGATGTGTATGCTTTGCATGTTATTAGACTATTCTCCATCTTTCCATTTTCTAGGAGTCTTCTGTTCCTGCTGCACTTGGTAGTTTTAGCTTTTACCCTTTTAGTAATGATAATGTGAAGGCAGCAACTCAGTCTTCTTTCTTTGTTTGATAGGTGGGACTCTCTAGAGCACACAGGCTAGCCCAAGGGAAAGTTATAAGATTGCATCTCCACAGTTCATTCCCTGTTCAGGTTGATGGTGAGCCATGGATCCAGCCACCCGGGTGCCTTGAGATATCTCATCGTGGGCAGGTACTTTATCTCTCTAGATGAACTAGATACGCATGGAGAGTTTATATATTATCTTTTTTACACATGAAGATGCTTCTTTATGTACTGGTGGAAAATGATTTTATTCGCGCTTTGTGAAATAGTCTGTGGTTTTCTTGAGAACTACAAGGTAGCTGTGACTTCAATTAGTATTTCCAAATTTCTGTTGTATATTATGTGATCTTAAAGCATCCTATTTTGTGTTAGTCAAATCATGATATACAACCTACAAAGTGGAGTTCATTGAACTGACAACCAACTTCATGCCTGTTTCAGCACTCTGCATCTGATATTCACATACACAATCATATTGAAGATGTATGTAAAACTTATTACAATGGCCCAACTGACGATGTCTTGCTCTTGTGCTCAGATGTTCATGTTGAGGAGGACATCTGAAGAACCCACCGGGCATGCCGCTGCTATCATGAGCGAGGTCCTCGTGAATGCAGAGTGCAATGGTGTGATTGATGCTGCTCAGAAGAGATTGCTCCTTCATGAGATCGCACTACGTTTGTCCTCCTGACAGTCCAGCCCGTCCCCTCCATCTCTTACTCGCCGTACTAATGCTGATACCGAATCCACTCCCTTTTGTGTTGAGAAGTTCCCCTTGCACAGATGAGAAAGGCATACGGTAGGATGTTACACAGAGGAAATAGAAGATTTCCTGTTTTCATGATTTGACTTATACATACATAGATTACCTTTTCACACTAGGTGATCTGCTTCTTTGTTTACTGGGTTATGGGCTCATCAAGGTGAGTGAATACCAGTTTACGAAGAGTTTTGTAGCGCGTAGAAACACTGTTACTGCATATAGGGTTCAATGAGCATTGTAAGCTGTATCTAGGGTGTATCGGTGGCCTATACAAAAGGTATGAATGTAAGTTTAATCCCTCGCTTTTTGACAGAAGAAAGATTGTGGATTTTGTTCCTAATGAGTGACTAAAGATTCTTTTTGGTGCCTGTCGTGACAGAAATCAGTAGTGATGATCCTGCTGATTGTATTTCTTCCTGGATATTTGTTTCTAAATCTTTTATTCGTCTCAAAAGATTGCTGCCTTACGATCTACTAGTACGTTATTCTCAACCTGGTTCTGGTGATGGAAATTGTTGATTTACCTGAAGCCATGATTCTCTTTTATCTCCTTTGACATTTTCCCTACCAAGACAATGCTCCAAGTTTTTGCCATGTATGGAGTTACCCTTGTGCATCTCAAAATATTGCTACCGAACAATTTCAATGATCTAAATTCTACCGTCTGCTTGAATTTCATTGCTCTAAAGTTTTCCATCTGCTTGAAGGCAAGTTACCCTTCGCCGTCAGTTTCAGGACGCGGCAGATGAAAAGCTCTAGCTTAGCACAACGTACGCAAGTGCAAAAGCGCAGTATACTGGCATCAAATTTCTTTCAATGCTACAAATCTAAAATCGGTGCTTTTTTTTATCGCTACAGAACCAATTTTGCCAATTGCAAAACAACCGTTTGAAATTGCAAAACTGAAACAAAAACGAAGCAGGTTCATTTGCTTGAACCTGCCACGTCGGAGCAAACGAAGGAAGTTGCTCGAGGCTGGCTGAACCCAAACCACTCAAACTAGAGGATTGCATATCTCCTTAAAATAAAGGTTTGCTACTTTATAAATCACAGTTAATCAACCTCCATTCCCAAAATCCTCATGTATGTTTAGGATACTCCCAAATGATCATCATATTAGTATTTTCTCCCTAAGTCTATTTATTATTGGTGCATACAACTATGCACAATCCTTTTACAAGTTTTGGCTTGTTTAGTGGTTAGTAGTAGTGGGGATGGGGATGTGCATGCATCGAATTTACTAATGGAGTCATATAATACGGAATAGTTATAAGCTTTTGTTGATTTTAGTGCACTCTGGTAATGCGATGATCAATTGAAAATGCAGAGAATAATAATTTTACAGAGTAGGAAAAACATGCTTAGAAACATACTCTCTCCATCCCAAAAGAAACGTAATTGTATTTTTTATGGAGGGTGTAACTAATTGTAATTGCAATGTATGCATATTGCTAACATTTATATACCTATATATAGGTATATTTAGTAGAGCTCCAACTTCACCTCTCCGAGAGCTGAAGCCCAGCCAAATAGTTTAAGCTTTACCTAGAAAGAGAGTGAAGAAAACTAAAGTGCTTTTACAGACTGAACTAGAGAGGTAGAGCTAGATTTAGATTGCTTCATAACTCTCCTAATTCAAATCTTACTTTTAGAGTTAAATTTAGGAGTTTGAACTCTATTATATAACAACATGGCTACTGTAATATGCTAGCAATAGAGCTTATCCACGAAGGGCAAACATGTGGCACATTATTTGGGTACATTGATTTTGGCACTAGCTAGCAGCTACTTCGTTTCATATTATAAGTTGCTTAATCTTTTTTTAAGTTGAACTTCTTTACGTTTGATCAAATTTATCGAAAATATTACCAATATTTACGATACCAAATTAGTTTCATTAAATAAAATATTGAGCATATTTTAATAATATGGTTGTTTTTAATTAAAAATGTTGTTATATTTTTTCAATAACCTGAACCAAATTTTAAAAAATTGCTTAAAAAATTAATATAAATTGAGGGGAGTCCGGAACTCAGGGTTGTCTTTTGTTTTTACCGTCAGCTTTCACATGTTGTTCAAAAGGTTTACAAATGAAAAGCTCCATCCAAATCAATATATTACCTCCAATTTTTAATAAACAACGTCATTGGTTTTTCAAATAATATTTAACCATTCATAAATTAGTATAAGTATGCTAAAATATAAGCACACCTGATGTTTCTTTAATGATAAGACATATCACCATTTATATTTTCTAATACAAACAAATAAAAAAACATCGTGTTAAAAAATCAATGGATTCTGTCTATATAAACATGGAGGAAGTGTTATATATCACTCTATAAACATAAATATACAGCTCCAACTAACTACTCCCTCCGTTTCAAAATGTTTGACACCGTTGACTTTTTTAGTACGTGTTTGACCATTCGTCTTATTCAAAAAATTTAAGTAATTATTTAATCTTTTCATATCATTTGATTCATTGTTAAATATACTTTCATGTACACATATAGTTTTACATATTTCACAATTTTTTTTAATAAGACGAATGGTCAAACATATGCTAAAAAGTCAACGGTGTCAAACATTTTGAAACGGTGGGAGTATATCAAACTATAGCACTAGCACATGTCCATCGGCGCCGGCACAGCGTCCTCCGGCGATCTCGACCTCGACACCACCATAGACGACGCCGCCTTCCCAACACCAAATCGCTCGACCACGAGCCCGGAGACGACGACCACGTCCACCACCAAACAGAGCAGCAGCCACGCCGACGACCCGGCCTTCCAGCTGGTGACCACGCCGCCCGGCGAGGCTCCCGGCGGCGCGGCCGCGGCGCACAGCGCGTAGAACACGAGGGAGCCGGTGAAGAGCACCAGGAGGACGGCGGCGGCGACGCTCCGGAGCAGCGTCGCGGCAGCAGTACTAGTACTAGTACTACCACGGTGGTGGCGCCGCCTGCAGGTGGTCCGCTCCTCGGTGGCCGGAGTCGTGCCGCCGCCGCTCGCCATGCCGATCGATCTGTAGCTAGGATCGACGACGACGAGAGGGTGATGGCCTTCAACTGCTCGAGCTTTTGCTCACACCGCAACGGAAAGGATGCGAGGGAAGGCGATTGTTTTGAAGTTGATTGATGTAAGCAAGTCCGATTCGGAATTTGGATCCGAATCCCAAAATTTCCAACATCCGGCCCAGCCCAATCGCAGGAGGTTTCGAAGGTTTTTCGCTTGCTTATGATGAAGTGCTCGCTTGGTTTGCAAGGTGAAATTATTCAATGGCTAATCAGTGAAAAAAGAGCATAAGGTTGATTGATGAGAAAGCTGACATCATCAGAGAAAGTGACAAGGGCGATCACCAGTTCGACGAAAAAGCAATGGGCAAATGCTGAGAGATCATATATACATCCCTCCAGTTTAGTTAGGATAGAAGATTAAGTGTGCACAAAGAACGAGAAAACCATTAGCGTATGATTAACTGAGTTTTAATTAATTATTTTTTAAAAATATATTTATTTGATATTTTCAAGCAATTTATATATAAGAACCTTTTAATGGTTTGAAAACATCTAACGAAAATCTAGGTGAAATCTACATCTATTAAAAACATATCAATTATGGTTGTGGCTATCTTTTTTTATCCTTTAAAATATGGTAGGACAATCAATGCACCTTTGGATGCATAATTAATAGTCATCTGCATTAAATGTTTTCTAGTGAATTTATCATTTAATCATGTAAAATAGTTCATTTACTAAAATATATCTTCAGAATTTAGTGTCATTCATCTATAGGCTTATGTTTTTAAACATTAGTTTTTTTTGAAAGAAAGTTTTATAACATTAGTTAATTCCTCTACACCCTATAATTCTATACCTTCTACATAATCATCTTCCACAGTATGGTTATTGTTATGAAGATGTGTATAAGTGAAGCCACGTCATTTGTATGAATATATTGTGACACAAGTTGCCAGCTAATCCTGTAGAAAAATCTAATTGTTGTATTTTGATGTTTTCTGATCTATTACATCGACCATATCATGGGGTATATATAGGAGTACATACACTACTACAAAAGTGATTTTTCTGTACGAGACCCCATGATTTTTGCAAACGGACCATAACTAGTGGCGCCTGCAAAAATCGCGCGGCATTTTCGCAAACGGCTCCTTAAGAAGCCCGTATGGAAAAATCGATTTTCCCATATGGGTCTCTTAAGAGGTCCGCATGCAAAAATGATGTCATTTTTGCATGCGGCTCACTTAAGCGCCCGCATGCGAAAATAAAATTTGAAAAATTTGAAAATTTGAAACTAGTGTATCTCACTCATACGAACTCCAAATTGGATGATTCTTTTTCCTAAATGTTTCTAAAATCATGCTCTATCATGTTATTGTGTTCTTACTGTTATTATTTAGGCCATTTTTTCTTGTGACTTTGTTTGTAGTGGGTAGCAATTCTTAGTTGAAATTGTTAAATTTCTGTTTCCCTGTAGGCAGGAGTTTACTTATGAGATCCCTGATGCTCTGAATAAACTTAACACATACTTTGCCTTAAACCCAAGGCAAACAATTGGTCCATAGCGTCTTGTGTTTTTCTTTGCTAGAAGCCTTAGATGATCTGATCATGGTGTTGTGGTATTTGCTGACAAGCCACAACTCTCTGAATGCTATCTCTTTCTTCCCCTTGAAACACCGATATATAATTCAAGGGTGTTTAGATCTATGGGTGTAAAGTTTTGCCGTGTCACATCGGATATTATATAGGGTATCGCATGTGGATGTTCGGACACTAATAAAAAAATAATTACAGAATCCGTAAGTAAGATGAGTTTATTAAGCCTAATTAATCTATTATTACCAAATGTTTACTGTAGCATCACATTGTCAAATTATGTAGCAATTAGGCTTAAAAAATTAGTTATTTTTTAGCCTATATTTAATACTTTATTCATGTGTTCAAACATTCGATGTGATAGGGTGTAAAATTTCGATGTGAGATCTAAACAGGCCCTCAGTTAGTGCAGTGAGTTTTGCTTACACCCTTACATTGGTTTACTGTTTGATAATGGTGACCAAATGACTATATCAATCATTCCATCAGCCAATGTTCTTGACACATGAATACTCATAGGTATCAATTCTTAGTTAAATTGGTATATTTCTATTTCCTTGCAAGCGGGAGTTTTATTTCTGAGATACTGATGCTCTGGAGTCTGGATGAACAACGCAGGCCATTGGTCCAAAGTGTCTTGTGTATTTTTTTTCTGCTGGAAGACTAGATGACCTTATTATACTGTTATTTGTATTTGCTGGCTGCCGTTATTCCGTACTTTTGGCAAAATCCATGAAACTTACAAATCCATGAAACTTACAAGCCTCGATCCTTGGCTGGAGTTTTTAAGAACACTGCTGGTCCTTTTCTTATCTGATGATATGTGAGGATGAAGAAAATTCTTGTCTATAGCAATGGTTGATGACCAGTGATTAGGATCAAACTATTCCAGAACCCATTTTGTAATTAAGTTTAGTACAAATCACAAAAGTAAAGCAAGAGGTTATGTCTGTTGTGGAATAATTTGTTTCCATTGCAGGATCAACCTACGTTACCATGAATGGTAGTAGTCTGATTGTTCAATATGGCAGAATATGTATAATTGAAAATTACTGAAAATAGGTGCAGTGAATTACCTACCTTGTAATTTGCCTTAATTATATGGCGTAATTTGAATTAAAACTCCCATTAAACTGATTTATTTTTCTAACACAAAATTTTAGTCATTTATTTGAAAAATATTAAGGATCGTAGCGTTAGCACGGGTATATTAGTTCCTATAATGAAATTGATGGCAAAGAGTGAAATTTCTCTGCTGCCAAGCGCCGCGTTGTCGCATGCCACACACCTTTGCTGACACGCATGTAGTGCAGATATGCCTCTCCTTCTTCGGCCTATATTTTTTCCCCTTAAACACAGATAAACTCTAATATATGAATGCTCTCATGTGCCTTTAGGATGCGTGAATTGAAAGATACATGCAATGCCATACATCTCGAGTCGACTGGAGGGGGCCCCTAATAAGCGACTGGTCACGCGGGGGCGTGGGCACGCGACCAGCCCGCTCCTCCTAGACTCCTCCTACCACTACTAGTCTACTGGTACTACTACTAGTCTACTACTACAACTGCTGGTGCAACTACTACACTACAACAACAGTACTACTACGCGTATATATATGTATATATATACTTTGTATACATACGTAGAAACCTTTGTATAATACATATGTATTATCAATACAAAGTTTCTACGTATGTATACAAAGTATACACATATGTATATATAATTTTTATGCGTACCAAAAAATTGACGTATAAAAGATATACATATATACAAACTTTGCATACACATATACAAAGTTAGCATACACGTATACAAACTTTGCATACGCGTATATAAACTTTGTATATGTACATATAAAAACCGAGAGAAAAAAAAACACGAATACAAACTTTGTATTCGTACGAATAAAAAACTTGGTATACATACGAATACAAACTTTGTAGATGTACATCTTAAAAAAAACCAGAAAAAAAGAAAGAGAAACTGAAAAAAAAAAACACAAATACAAAGTTTATATACGTACGAATACAAAACTTGCTATACATACGAATACAAACTTTGCAAATGTACATCTTAAAAAAAAACAAGAAAAAACCGAAAAAAACCAAAACAGAGAGATAAAAAAAAGGGGGAAACTCCCTCCACGCGCGCCGTCCACCGCCCCCCTCCTCCGTACGCGATACGTGTCCAGTCACGCACCCCGCGCGACTAGCCGCTAATTAACCTTTTCGATTGGAACCAACCAGATGATGGCACACCGTCACCTCCCTATGCCACATGGGCCTCACAGCCCACCATCTTTCCTTAACCTTTTGTTTTTCAAATTTAAATTAAAAAGTTTTTTATATGAATATTTCTACGTAGAAACCCTCTATGTGTAATTTTTTTATGTAGATAGTTACTACATATATTTTCTTTCGATCGACGAGAGAATAGCTCAAATAATAGTTTGCGTGTAGTAGAAAATTTGAAATATAAAGTTTTTTCATGATTATATAAAATTAATATGTATAAAGTTTGAAATACAATTTGTTTCGACCTTGCTTAACTAAGGGGAGAAGGTGGGCAGTAGAAGCGTAGTCCAGTTCGGAATTTGAATCATCCAAATACAGAATTACGAATACGAAAAGTTTGAAGGTAAACTCTAGAAACTCTCATGGCCTGCCCAACCCAATTTAGCCCATTTAACTTATTTATTCAGCATATATATTGACATTAAGATGACGTTGGTACGTACTCCTTCGGTGAATATAAAGGCTCATGACCCTCTGTTCAAGAATATATGGTATTTTTGTTGTCCCGAGGCAAGCAAGGACAACAATGACACTATCAACAGCAACAACTTTTCATTTACCCCACCGGTTCTAAAAAACAAATAGAGAAAAAGTACTGCTAGGACTACTTCCTACCGTCCCTACCGTGTTTAATTCACCGCCAACTACCCTAAACTTCTAACTTTCCATCACATCACATCCAAAACTTTACTACACGTATAAACTTCCAGCCTTTTTTTTTTTTCCAAACTTTCATCTTTTCCCAGACTTCTAACTTTTTTCAGTAACTAAACACAACCCAAAACAATAGGGAAAAATATTACCCCATCAGCAGCAGTGTGTACTTTTACATATCTAATTTGCTAATTCATCATTCAGCACCAGAGTGACACTTCCTTAATTATTGCTAAATGGGAAATCTACAATTTCCATATAGTTGGTAACCACTAACAATTATTAGAAGCTAAAGCTCAACATGCAAGCATACCACATCATCACCCACTAGCAATTACTATTCTAGCCTATTTAAAATCCCATGCAAGCATACCACATCTTCACTCACTAGCAATTATTATTCTAGCCTATTTTAAATCTCATGCAAGCATGACACATATCATCTACAATATTATATTATAGAAATTGACAAGTATGTGTCAAATCATCTTCCACACATTATTTTCTCAGTATTTCAACTTTCATCATTTCGAAAATATTTAACATATACTCATCCATAAATACTGCAGCAAAACGCGGGGTATGACCTAGTAATCTCTTATAATCCTCCTGGACGGAGGAAGTATTTATTAACATGAGAGAGTACCTATACAACGTTCAATAGTTAATTGTGTGCTAGCTACTTGACCGGATCGAGTCAAGTATATATAATCGTCTTTATCTGCTGCTTGTCTTATTTTTCTATACCCATTAATTCACTCAATTTCAGATGCTGCTATAGCTCCACATGAACAGTATGAAAATGTAGAATGATGCTTATAAGTCAAGATATCAAGCCAATTATAGAGAGCCAAATTCTTCCCATGTAAATTAACTTTGTTTATTGAGTCCGCATCAAATAGCTAGGTGGATCGATCGACACATACATGAAAAGAGCTAGCAATAAGATCGAAGAGATCGATCAGCTCATTGCAGCAATTAATTGCACATGTAATCATTGACAATAATACACTGCTCATGTGAGAAATTAATCCATCGCTTAATTAATTGGTCGTTAACTTGTCGTCAGCGATGATGAAGAAGCCCATGTCTGCAGCAACATTGATCGGGCCGTCCATCCATGCAATCCACTAGTCCCACACCAACCTGGAAACCTCTGCGGTGGCAATCCGCCATGCATTCATGTTCAGTGCATTTTGGCAGGTCGGCGCAGTGCAAGTTGAAATGGATAGCTGTATATTGCATGTATAATTCAGCCAGATTAATATATTTGTATGCTTATTGGAAAATTAAATAGGAAAAAGGTTAAATCCTTGAACACCACCCATAAGTTAATTAGCTAGTTAATTTGTTCATTTATCCTCCACAAGTAGAGATGTTTGTCCACAAAACCTAATTTGTATATGCCTCCGTTTCTTATATTAATTTCTCCATTTAATTTCTGCTTGTGAGAAACATACATATATATATTTCAACTTAAAATCTAAACCGAGAGCATCTCGTTTAGTCGTAACCAGCGATGACATCACATGAGCGGAAGAATTTTAAAGTAGTAGTCCATCAAGTAAGTAGAAAATATATTCATACCACTTATACTTCAAATGAAATTTTTTCCTAAATTACTTATTCGATTTATGATCAGATTACACCGTTATGTTCGTAACAATTAAATCTTTATAACAAGATTTTACATTATTATATTTTAGATGAAAAATTACAATTTTTTTATAATACA
>CM020184.1:16175211-16193506 GCA_009805545.1 Oryza longistaminata | reverse complement strand
TCACAAAAGTGATGCCGAGTTGATGCAGTCGTTGTCGTCGTAGATGACGTGATCGATGCCGTCGTCGGTGACACGGTCGTTGCCGTCGTAGAGGACGCGGTCGATGTCGTCGAAGAAGCGTCTTGCAGATTAATCTGTCAGAGGACGCGATGTGTCCATCTATGTGGACAAGTCGGCGGCGGCGCGCTTGTTCCTATGTTGATGAAGACCATCGGCGATGTTGTGTCGGAGAAGACAAATGTATAGCTGATGTAGAGGAGGAAGCAGCTGTGGCTTGTGTCGCGGCCGTTCATAGGAGCTTGGCGAAGATGATCGATGCGGATTGCTTGGTGTCTTGACGCTTGATTCTCCTGTCACCTGTGCACCATGTGCTTCTCTCAATTGAGTAGATGGATGCAACAGTAGATGGCTCGATGACGTCTGGTGCTCTGGTCGCTCGGGCTTCACGGCGACTTGGACGGTGGTGCTGTACGCCACGGCCTCGCCTTCTGCTTGATGATGCTATTGAGCCACGGCTTGCGACGAAATCGTCGTCGTGTTGGCTCCTGGAGATTGTAGGGTTTGATGTGGCAAAAAAATAAATTGATCTAATTCTAATATTAGTAAAATCTAATCTATGGATAATTTGTGGAGCTAATAGATGCGACGCCCCAGGGAGATTATAGAATTGATCTCATCTCCCCAGGGCGACGTGGGGATCGAACGACGTTGGTCTCTAAGGCTCTGATACCATGTAGAAAAATCTAATTGTTGTATTTTGATGTTTTCTGATCTATTACATCGACCATATCATGGGGTATATATAGGAGTACATAGGAGATAGAGACTTGGAGTACAATACAAGTAAGAGTAGATTTATCTCTAGGATTCTATCTCTAGGACTCTATCTTATCTCTAGGATTCTATCTCTAGGATATATCTTATCTCTATAATTTGTATTTGACTCTTATCTCTAACTAACATATTATACTTCTAACAGATCCATCCATCCTATAATGAAATTGATGGCAAAGAGTGAAATTTCTCTGCTGCCAAGCGCCGCGTTGTCGCATGCCACACACCTTTGCTGACACGCATGTAGTGCAGATATGCCTCTCCTTCTTCGGCCTATATTTTTTTGAGATATTTAACCATTTGCCACATTTAGATGTGGCAATTAATTTTTTATCACTGGACCCATATATCATAGACATATGTGGACCCACATGTCATTGAGATAGGGGTGACAAATAGTTATTTGCCAAATCTAAAAGTGGCAAATAGTTAAAAGCCCTATATTTTTTCCCCTTAAACACAGATAAATTCTAATATATGAATGCTCTCATGTGCCTTTAGGATGCGTGAATTGAAAGATACGTGCAATGCCATACATCTCGAGTCGACTGGAGGGGCCCCCTAATAAGCGACTGGTCACGCGGGGACGTGGGCACGCGACCAGCCCGCTCCTCCTAGACTCCTACTACTACTACTAGTCTACTACTACAACTGCTGGTGCAACTACTACACTACAACAACAGTACTACTACGCGTATATATACGTATGTATATACTTTGTATACATACGTAGAAACCTTTGTATAATACATATGTATTATCAATACAAAGTTTCTATGTATGTATAAAAGTATACACATATGTATATATAATTTTTATGTGTACCAAAAAATTGACGTATAAAAAATATACATGTATACAAACTTTGCATACGCATATACAAAGTTAGCATACACGTATACAAACTTTGCATACGCGTATATAACTTTGTATATGTACATATAAAAACCGAGAGAAAAAAAACACGATTACAAACTTTGTATTCGTACGAATAAAAAACTTGGTATAGATACGGATACAAACTTTGTAGATGTACATCTTAAAAAAAACCAGAAAAAAAAAGAGAAACTGAAAAAAAACGCAAATACAAAGTTTATATACGTACGAATACAAAACTTGCTATACATACGAATATAAACTTTGCAAATATACATCTTAAAAAAAAGAAGAAAAAACCGAAAAAAACCAAAACAGAGAGATAAAAAAAAGGGGGAAACTCCCTCCACGCGCGCCGTCCACCGCCCCCCTCCTCCGTGCGCGATACGTGTCCAGTCACGCACCCCGCACGACTAGCCGCTAATTAACCTTTTCGATTGGAACCAACCAGATGATGGCACACCGTCACCTCCCTATGCCACATGGGCCTCACAGCCCACCATCTTTCCTTAACCTTTTGTTTTTCAAATTTAAATTAAAAAGTTTTTTATATGAATATTTCTACGTAGAAACCCTCTATGTGTAATTTTTTTATGTAGATAGTTACTACATATATTTTCTTTCGATCGACGAGAGAATAGCTCAAATAATAGTTTGCGTGTAGTAGAAAATTTGAAATATAAAGTTTTTTCATGATTATATAAAATTAATATGTATAAAGTTTGAAATACAATTTGTTTCGACCTTGCTTAACTAAGGGGAGAAGGTGGGCAGTAGAAGCGTAGTCCAGTTCGGAATTTGAATCATCCAAATACAGAATTACGAATACGAAAAGTTTGAAGGTAAACTCTAGAAACTCTCATGGCCTGCCCAACCCAATTTAGCCCATTTAACTTATTTATTCAGCATATATATTGACATTAAGATGACATTGGTACGTACTCCTTCGGTGAATATAAAGGATCATGACCCTCTGTTCAAGAATATATGGTATTTTTGTTGTCCCGAGGCAAGCAAGGACAACAATGACACTATCAACGGCAACAACTTTTCATTTACCCCACCGGTTCTAAAAAACAAATAGAGAAAAAGTACTGCTAGGACTACTTCCTACCGTCCCTACCGTGTTTAATTCACCGCCAACTACCCTAAACTTCCAACTTTCCATCACATCACATCCAAAACTTTACTACACGTATAAACTTCCAGCTTTTTTTTCCAAACTTTCATCTTTCCCTGAACTTCTAACTTTTTTCAGTAACTAAACACAACCCAAAACAATAGGGAAAAATATTACCCCATCAGCAGCAGTGTGTACTTTTACATATCTAATTTGCTAATTCATCATTCAGCACCAGAGTGACACTTCCTTAATTATTGCTAAATGGGAAATCTACAATTTCCATATAGTTGGTAACCACTAACAATTATTAGAAGCTAAAGCTCAACATGCAAGCATACCACATCATCACCCACTAGCAATTACTATTTTAGCCTATTTAAAATCCCATGCAAACATACCACATCTTCACTCACTAGCAATTACTATTCTAGCATATTTTAAATCTTATGCAAGCATGACACATATCATCTACAATATTATATTATAGAGATTGACAAGTATGTGTCAAATCATCTTCCTCACATTATTTTCTCAGTATTTCAACTTTCATCATTTCGAAAATATTTAACATATACTCATCCATGAATACTACAGCAAAACGCGGGGTATGACCTAGTAATCTCTTATAATCCTCCTGGACGGAGGAAGTATTTATTAACATGAGAGAGTACCTATACAACGTTCAATAGTTAATTGTGTGCTAACTACTTGACCGGAGTCAAGTATATATAATCGTCTTTATCTGCTGCTTGTCTTATTTTTCTATACCCATTAATTCACTCAATTTCAGATGCTGCTATAGCTCCACATGAACAGTATGAAAATGTACAATGATGCTTATAAGTCAAGATATCAAGCCAATTATAGAGAGCCAAATTCTTCCCATGTAAACTTTGTTTATTGAGTCCGCATCAAATAGCTAGGTGGATCGATCGACACATACATGAAAAGAGCTAGCAATAAGATCGAAGAGATCGATCAGCTCATTGCAGCAATTAATTGCACATGTAATCATTGACAATAATACACTGCTCATGTGAGAAATTAATCCATCGCTTAATTAATTGGTCGTTAACTTGTCGTCAGGATGATGAAGAAGCCCATGTCTGCAGCAACATTGATCGGGCCGTCCATCCATGCAATCCACTAGACCCACACCAACCTGGAAACCTCTGCGGTGGCAATCCGCCATGCATTCATGTTCAGTGCATTTTGGCAGGTCGGCGCAGTGCAAGTTGAAATGGATAGCTGTATATTGCATGTATAATTCAGCCAGATTAATTATTTATATACTTATTGAAAATTAAATAGGAAAAGTTAAATCCTTGAACACCCACTGATAAGTTAATTAGCTAGTTAATTTCTTTATTTTATCCTCACAAGTGTAGAGATGTTTTGTCCACGCCTAATTAATTTGTTGTGCTTCCGTTTTCAGATATTAATTTCTCCATTTAATTTCTGCTTGTGAGAAACATAAATATATATTTCAACTTAAAATCTAAACCGAGAGCATCTCGTTTAGTCGTAACCAGCGATGACATCACATGAGCGGAAGAATTTTAAAGTAGTAGTCCATCAAGTAGTAGAAAATATAATTCATACCACTTATACTTCAATAAATTTTCTCCTAAATTACTTAATTCGATTTATGATCCGATTACACCCGTTATGTTCGTAACAATTAAATCTTTATAACAAGATTTACATGATTATATTTTAGATAAAAATTACATTTTTATAATTATCTAAATTATTTTTAGATTTCATTAAATTACTTCTTAGACATATAAATAAAATTCAATAAAGCTTAAAATTAATTTACATATAGTAACTTAAAAAGAAGAAAGTAACGTTGTTACGACATTAAAGTAAATCTGTTGGGGGGTAGAAAACATAGGTCTATCTAGAAATTAAATTTAATAAACATATTATAAACTAACCAATAAACTAAACTGTTCACTGTAATGTCTAAAAAGTAATAATAGAATCTAGAAGTAATATATATAATATATGAATAAAGTAACTTACATATATAATCAAAGTAATTTACAACATAAATTGTTTTTATCATAATATAATCATGTAAAATCTTGTTATAAACATTTAATTGCAATAAACACAATAGTGTAATTAGATTGTAGATCGTATAAATAATTTTATTTGAATTTTAGATGGTAGAAAGTAGATGGGTATGTGACAAAAGTAACAGATGAAATTGGAAAAGTGAGAGGTCTTGATTTAAGACTAACGTGCTACTGCACGCTACATAGACGCGTCCATATTTCAAATTAAAATAACTTTCCATTAATTGCTGAGACTAGAACCGATTGGATGGTATTCCCAACCCATCCCAATCACATGGGCCTTTGTATCAGATGCATGCATGGATATTTGCAATGCACGTGTATATTCCTAGTATATATATACACCAAATATAAAATTAAAGAATGGAAGAGCTTACCTGCTTGGCAGGAAGAGAGAACCATAGCTATGACCATAAGAGACATGACAAAGAGAACCACAGTACCATCCTTCTTGAAAATCGCCATATCGTGGGCGATATACCTATAGCTTTGTTTCCTTTCTTGTGTTTCTAATTTTCTCTTATATTTCAGTATGCTTGTAAGTATATGTTAGCAATTTTCATTCGTCCTTACTTATATAGAAGTAGACAATGAACCTTTCAGATACTAAATAATAATTAAATATATGCATTCAATACTTTAATAGGATTCTATGATATTCAATTGCCACGTATACAGGAAAACAAAATTTCATTTATTAGACTACATCTTCAGAATTTGGATGTCGTTCATTTAATGGTTTTAAGACATTAATATCTCATTCAAGAATATATAAAAAAAATGGATTGTTGAGAAACTTGGGCTTTTGGCCCAAGAAGACCAGCCCAACACACTAATAGGCCTTACCCTACTTTCCACAAATTAGAATTGGCTATATAAAGGGAGGAGAGTCAAGGCTTTTGTATACGGTGAAAAGAATGTGAATGAGAAAACGCTGTCCTTGCGAAAGGGCATGTAGCCTAGTGGTTACAAGAGCTTCAGTAGCACCTGAGGCCTGGTTTCGACTCCGCATGGGAGCGAATTTTCTAGGATTTAATAGCGTTGTGCTTTCAGTGGTAGGTGACGTACCCGTCGATAGCGAGGCACCTGTGGTGACTTCGTCAATCTCAAGGATTTGCTGGCCCAGTCTTCGAAGATGCTGATAGGGGTAGGGTTTGCGTGCGTGCGTTCATAGGGGTGAGTACGCGTGCGTTGTGAGTGTTTGTGTTGCACCGTGTAATTCTAAGAAAAAAGAATACTCTGTCCTTCCTCACATCTTGTGTCTCCATTTGTTGGTCCACTTACGCAACCTGTTTGGACTACTATACGTATCAAAGGGGTTGCGAGCAATGGGGTTGCGTAATATGTATGCTCTACCAGAGAAGAAGGTAAAGGACCACCTCTCGAATCCTTTGGAATCTCCTTGAATGAATTGCAAAAAATGAAACCCTCTCTGTATACTCGTTCCGCTCTTGCCGTTCCCGACAAAATTAAATCTACCATATAGCCGACTTGGCCAGTCGCCGGCGTATGCAGAGATTGGTAGAAATCGCGGTTGGTAAACACACAGCACCACACCAGCAACGCGCATGGCATCCAACACGTCTCTGTGACGCGCCGTGATCACGCATGGCCGCGTGTGAGCTCTAGCGAATGAAAGGGGATTTGGGAGAAAGAATCGGTAGTTGCTTGTATTGGAAATGAAATGGAAGGAACACTGTAGCATATCCGGCACAGCATCGTTGGCTATCTCTGCATCGTCAGTCTTCAGTGATGGGAGTCCTGACACTGGCATAGTCATCTTCCACTAACTATAGTTATTGTTATACAAGAGCGTATATAGGAAGCCACTACTCATTTTGGAGAATCTATTGTGACACAAGCCTCTAAGCTGATCCATCCTATCTAATTAACTAAGGCTAAGCACAATTATCCGGCCTTGTTTGGCGCCATCCTGGGGCGACTATAGGCGCCCTGGTCAGATACACCGAGTGCACGGAACGAAGAAGATCACAATATGGGCTGGCCAAAACCCTAAAAAATCTTGGCAATTGGAGTGGCCGTTTTAAAAGACAACTAGAAAATGAGGTGCGCGCACTTTAAATTTTATAACCTCCTGTGTATGTTTTTTTGCTCGTTTTGACTTGTTTTTTAGTCGCACTATAAAATTATAAATCTAACAGAGGAGCACATTATTAGGGCCCTTTGAATCGTAGGATTGAGAAAACGTAGGAATAAGGAAAAACCGTAGGATTGTTGATAGGAATGTAAGTGTAAAACAGAGGATTGCAAACGCAAAGGAAAACACAGAATGACGTTTTGATTGGACGCACAGGAAAGAACATGAAGGAATGCTTGGATGAGAGATATTAGACTCAAAGGAAAGTTAGCAAGAGGTTTGAAGCCTTGCTAAATTTCTCCAAAATCTTTAGGATTGTCCAATTCCATAGGAATTTTAAAGGATTGGATATGATTAATCCTTTGTGTTTAAAGGGTTTCAATAGAAACTTTCTCTAATAGGATTAATATGTAAAATCCTACCATATGTTTTTCCCTCCAAATCAAAGGTAGCCCTTAATATTAATCAACCAACATGGGCTTGAGTGGTTCACCAGTCCTATAGCGTTGTGGGAGTGGTAAGCGCATTGAGAAGTTTGTTGATCGGTAGTTCGAGGAATGTTTTTTTTTGGTTTATTTCCTTTGCCTTTTAATCTTTTCACACTTTGTCTTGTTATTTCTTCATATGAATCGATTGAAGAAGATGAAGTGGAGGCGCCTATTTCTTCATATCTCGCGTATTCCTTTCCAGATTTTTTTAATTTATGACTAAGAAGTAAATACATCTTCTTTCATCTCAGCTGGTCCTTCATTATATTTTGATTTGAAGAAATTAAGCATTTCTTTGGATAATTGCAAGGGTTAAAAAATATCGAAACTCCAGAATTTAATATGAAATTGTAGTTTTCTAATTAATGGGGCCACAGAGTTTGGTAATTCTATAGGACATATGGGAAACAGTTATAATCCGGTTTTGTATTTTTTAATGCTCTGTATATTTTTAAGATTTATCTAACATTAACCACATCATGTGGTCAATACAACTTTGGGAAAGACTTTCCATCTCTAAGATAGATATATATAAATTTTATAAATTTTACATTTTACTTTTTTTGTGTGAGATAGACTAGATAAACTCCATCCGTCCCTAAATATAAAAGGATTGACGGATGGGACACTTTCTAATACTAATGAATCTGGACATGCTCTTAATCCAGATTCCGTAGTTTAAGAATGTCACAATCGCCCATAATCTCTGATATTTAAGGACAGGGGGAGTAGACAGATAGACAAGACACGACGCATAGATAGATAGATACGATAGATGGTGCGATGGATGAAGTGGTTGGGTTTATATAATTTTAATTTTCAACTTCTGTTTTTTTCCTATTATGTCTTCACTCTACACTTTTGCTTATCTCCCTGCATTTCTGTTTTACCTGCATCCGCTGTAGATGCAGACCGATAGTTGATGAATGTAGGTAGGATCGAATCACAAGAAACTAAGCCAACCAGAGGGGGGGTGAAATGGTTGGTATACCCAAAAACCGAAACTTTAAGCGGAAATAAAAATTACCCGTCGAAATCGATGGTCGCAGGTCTGACCGAAGGGTACTGCGTGCGGTCTGACCGCTTGATGATCGTCGGTCTGCCGATGTAGCAATCGATCGTCGACACGCCGAGAAGCTTCGCGCCTGTCGCCGCCGCCGGTCTTGACAGCCCGTATGACCGCCGCTGTTAGACCGCCGAAACCCAGGTAAACACAAATCGAAGAACTCTTAAAGTGGAATGACGACTTTATTGATTCTCTTGTGTTTACAAAGTGCATCAACAGCACTCCTTACAAAAATGTTCGACTAAACTCGAACCCCTAACACTCAAAAACTCAACTCTATTGCTCTCAAAAAGCGATACCGGAGCCTTCACGCTCCCCTCTATTTATACATGAGTAGCAGCCTAAAACGCCACGAACAAAAACTCATCACTAGGCAGTCCTAAACACCTTAGGAAACCCACTAGTACAAAAAGAAACTTTACATAACAAACGTACAAATTTGGACTCCTTCCAATTCGACTCGCAGTACATACCGCGACCACAATTCCTCCAATCGAGCCCATATGGAATCTCCATCAAACCACGTCCATCAACTCTAGCCCCCATAAGTATCCCCCATGACATCTCTGACACCACGCAGACGTCGTCTTATCCCCAAAGCGACCTCCCAGTCGCATGCACCGAAGATACTCTCGCCGGAGACAATCGATCACCTACACATAGAACAAACAAAGAAACCATACATTCCGAGACCCAAAGCTATCGTCCAACTTGACCCATTACCAGCAAACAATAGTCATTACATCCGCTATGAAATCCATCTAGAAGTCATAATCACGAAATAAACTCGATATCCAAAAACACAACCCGAAACCGAAACGACACAAGTGTCGGCCGGTCAGACCGCGGGCCTTGCGGCGGTCTGACCGCTGCATTACACGCGGTCTGACCGGCCTACCAGAGCCCGGTCTGACCGGTCCACATAAAATCACAGCAGTATCCTGTAAATATCACCTGTAAATCCCAATCATCTTCAAAACCATCTCTTCGTGAATAGAATTCCACAAAACAAAACCAATAATCTCCAATGCCCAATTGTTTCATTCAACAGATATACTAATCAAAACAACCTTTGATTTTACATTGAACACGCGTGACAGCCACCAGGCGAGTAAGCCACGACTGGTTGTTGCGACCCATTTTAACAGATTCGGCGGCAACCCTGTTTTAATTCCTTCATTTTTCCTTGCTATATATGGTGTTCCCCGGGATTGGTCGAGGGGTTTCCTTCTTATATTGAACAAGCGACGGAGCGCATTTATCACAATTTTGCACGGCAATTATTCGCACATGGGACCTATCGAAAACCGCGGCTTAGATAATTAGATATGAATTGGATACAAAGTGAATTCTCTGGCTGCCCAAGCGCCGCGTTTCGCATGCTATAACACTCGTCCTGGCTGCCAGACATATCGCCGGTCCCTCGCTTCTGCTATATCCTTTTCCCCTTAATACAGAATGCTCAATGCACGCAGGACGCGTTATTGAAAAATGCGTCGCAATGCCCTAACATCTTTGAGTCGAATTGGAACCAATCGATGAGATGACTATGCCCGTCTTGTGAGGCACCGTCCCTATGCCACATGGGCGCACATCCCACTGATCTTTTTTAACATTTTGCTTTTCAAAATTACATTTAAAAAGTTTATATGAATATTTTGTAACGTAAAAACCTCTATGTGTAAAATTTTTGCGTAGATATTACTTCTTTGTCATTTTTTTATAAAGTTAATAGTGTATAAAGTTTTTTCATGATCAATGAGAGAATAGCTCAAATAAATAGCTTGCGGGTGTAGTAAGCAAAATTGCAATATAGAGTTTTATCAAACGATTATATTAAAGTTAAATATGTATAAAATATGAAAATATAAAGTATTTTTTCGTAACCCTTGCACGTTGCAAGAGAGGGGGAGAAGATGGGTGCACGTAGTAAGCCGTAGTCCAGTCCGGAATTTAAAATCCAAACAGAATTACGAATTTGGAAAAAGTTTTAAAGGCAAACTGAGAATTGTAAGTTCAGCAACTAAGAAATCTCATGTGTCCAGCCTAATCTAGCCGGCATTCTACGTCCCCATTTATTGCAGCATCTTACTTAATGTTAAAAATGATATTGGCATGTATTATTAACGAGTGGAGTACTATACACGTTCATGAGTTTACATTGTGTGCTACTTGACTAGAGAAGAGTTACAGTCGTGCTTTATCTGCAAACTTCGTCTTCTTTTTTCATCTAGCCCTAAATCCCACCACAACGTCCTAACACAGCTACATAACTTTCATACTTCTTGCACGCGGTCAGGATCTAACAGTCCTACATCCTACATACTTCATACTCTCAATTGACCGGTCAGGAATCGGCTTCTAATGAAACTCGAACGGTCGAAGATCCGTCAACCCAAATGCCGCGGCACTACTCCTTCCAATTTTTCCTCCTCGCATCGCGTTACTCACACCATATTCCAGCCCCGAATCCCGTCGATTGCCTGTCCTTTTAACTCTCTCCATCCTCGGCTCTCACGCCCGCCATATCGGCCATAAAAAGACGCAGGCGATTCGTCGCGCGGCAAGGCAATTCTTTCTCTCAGCACGGCAACCACCCGGGCGGCGATACTCCCACCGCGCGACCGCGCCGATCCGGATCCTGCACACTTCTCCTAACGTCCTCACCAGAGACCTATGTGCCCAGGGATCAGAGACTTGGTAATCCTGGGTAATCCCATCCTTATGTTATTCCTCCCTGCACATTCACGAGTAAATCCAAAAACTCTGACGCATTTCTTTTCACATTGTCCAGTTGTCCTGCTCAGTGTGGCGTGCGATCCAGAAATTATGGATACTTCAGTTTATTTATTTCTAGCAAGAAGCGGGTATGGACTCAGTTGCTGCTGCTTTATGCTTACAAGTTGCCAGAAGCAGTGTGTTCCATGCCTAGAAGATCAGATTACTGATTTGAAGTAAGTTATTAATGAATTTTAAAGGGACATTTTTTCTTTTGCTAAGTTTATTTCACTCGCTTCACTGACCCTATTTACTGTCAGGTGTGACAGCACTTTTTTTTTCTATGGGACTGGGGTTTGCAGATCAGATGGGAAAATCTTAATGTTTAAAAATGTCCGCATTCTGTGTTAAGATTGTAAGCTCTAGAAAAAAAATTGTCCCTGATCTATGTGCCATGGCAGAAGTTTTTATTTTGTGTGAGATCAGTGCAAGGGATCCACAGTTCGTTCTGGATTTCGTTTTTTTTTTTTCAAGGGTTTGCTGGCCTATTGCATTGTAGAGGGCCAAAGAGCGAAGAGATTGAAAAGTAGAACACCGGAAATATTAAACATAACAATGGGATTAGCAGGATGGTGTTGGCATGCATTTGCCATGATCCGCTGCAGGTCGTACTCATGTATAGATCGCATGTTACATTCTCTTTAAACTCCTAAACCATACTTAAGTTAAAATTCTTGGACTCGAGGAATAATCTACCACGCCGTTGGCCATGTGTCTTCGTTTAAAACCTCTTTCGATTATGGTTTTTAAAATTTAATAGTCTATCATCCCCTTTTTTGTGAGAATTTCAAGACTAAGATTATATAAGCCAGAAATACCCTGATTAAAATCAAACCTTATTGTCATCATAGCAATTTTATTGCATTCAATATTATTTTTATGCATTTGTGGGTTGTCTGATAAATTATTTCAGATACGGGCGGCGAGCCTTCTGTGCAATTTGTAAATTCTTATCTATCATACGCACACACATTTCATCTCACACATATATTCTCTATTACTCAAATATCCGCGTAGCGTTAGCCACCGGGCACATTACTATGTAGCCGCATTAATTCATCACTTTCAAGATGCTGCTATATGCTCCACTAATGAAAAGTATGAAAATAATACAATCGATGTTTATAAGCCAAGATATATCCAAGGCCAAATTTTGGGTAGTAGAAGCCAATTAATTCCCATGCGCACACACGACTCATTCAAAAGAGAGAGTAAAAGGCAAGGATTTCCCATGCCAAAGGATCGCGGAACATATCGTTTGTTTATCGTGAGTCCCGACATCCAAACTGTATACGCTAGGTCGATCGATCGCCACATACATGAAAGAGCAACAAAGATCGAAGAGGATTCGATCAGTGTGCATTGCAGCAAATTGCACATACAATCATTGACAATAGATCACTTGCTCATGTCCCGAAATTCCGCCATCGCCTAATTAATTGGTCGTTAAACTTGTCGTCAGGATGAAGAAGGGCCGCCATGGTAGGCGGCAGCAACATTGATGCGGGGCGGTCATCCATGCAATGTGACTGAGTCCCATCACCAACCTGGAAACCTCTTGCGTTGCAATTCGCTAAACGCATGCAGTTCGTGCATTTTGGCCGGTTGGCGCAGCTCAATTTGTAAAGGAAACGCTGTATATTTGCATGCATAATTCAAGCCAGGTTAATTAGTTATAATGCTTATAATTAGAAAATTAAGTAGAAAAAATGTCCTTGAACCCAATTGAAATAATTAAGTGTTAATTACTGCTCGCTAGTTAATTTGTTCATTGTATATCCTGGTCGAACAAGTAGAGTATGTTTCTATTTGTCCCAACAACATATTTGTATACTGCCTCCCGTTTTCATAGCTAATTTCTCCATTTAATTTTTGCTTGCTGCAGAAACATCTTTACACTATATATTTCACATTAAATATAACTTTCCATTTTGTGCTGAGAACTAAGAACGATTGGATCGGTCCCCAACCCAACCGTCCAATTCACCGATTAACACACATAAGCAATATTACAATTCCAAGAATTCGAAGAGCTTATATACCTGCTTGGCAAGGAAAAGAAGGAACAAGCTGTGCCATAGACAGACATGACAAAGAGAACGTAGTACCATCCTCCTTGAAAATCGCCATATCGTAGCTATGGCTTTATTTCTTTTCTTTGTGCTTTGCTAATTTGCTCTCTTTATTTTTCAGTAAATGCATGTAAGTATATACGGTTAGCAATATTCATCTCAGTCCTACTTATATAGAAATAGGCAATGAAACCTTTCAGAATACTAATAATAATAAATATTAAACATAATGCATTAAATGTCTTTTAGTAGGATTCTATGATATTTTAATTGCCCATGTACTATAAGGAAAACAAATTTTCATTTATTGGACTGTATCTTCAAATTTGGATTGCTCTGTCATTTTAATGGTTTTAAGACATTACGTCGTCTCATCAAAGAAAATATTAAAAAAAAGATCCTGTCGAGAAACTTGGGCTTTTTGGCGCCATGAAGCTCACACCCCAATATACTCAATTGGCCTCACCCTACCTTTTCCCTATTTATGAGAATTGGCTATATAACAGGGGAAGTAGAGGAGAGGCGTTGTATACACGTGAAAGAACACTGAATGCGAATACTATGTCCGCATCCTCAGATCTTAATGTATCTATTGTTAGTACACATATGCAACACATTTGGACACTTACGGTGTCAAGACCCGGCCTCCTGGAGGAAAAACGGCAATACAATCCAAACTGGCATTCTTCCTACCTCTTCAAATCATAGACCAAATTTACGTGTAAACGACCTTTTTACAGGTCACTTCATCTCTGCCGGCGCCGCAAAAACCCACAGAAGGCACGGAGGGAAAGTAGTACTATTAGCTCCTCCGAGTGCCGCTTGCTTGTGCTATGAAAAGTTTGCATAGGGGCAAATTGAGATCATAGTAGTCTCACACTAGATTACTCTGATGGATGTGCCCAGCCTAGATCTAGCCCCATTTCAATCCTCATTATTCCATGAAGACGTCTTATTGAAACCAGGAGGAGTGAAACTTACCAACATTCATAGTTAACTTACTAGACGAGACAAGTAAATACCATGTCATCTTTATCTGCACTTGTCTTGTTTTTCAAATCACCCATTAATTCACTCACTCTCAGATGCTGGCTATAGCCTAGCAGCATGAACAGTTATGACAATTAACAATAATTGGTTTTATCAACTCAATATACTTATCAAGCCCACTTAATACTCGGGTCGAGAGCCCAAATCTCCCATTATAATCTCTTGTTTATCGATTCGGCATCAAATATATAGCTAGGTCGACTCGATCGCCACACAGATGGCATGCCATGATACAGAGCAAAAGATCGAAGAGACTTCGAATCAGCGTTCCTCATTGCAGCAATCTGCCACCATATCGATCGATCTGACAGTAATCACACTTTATTGTCTCATTACAAAATCCATTCCATTACTAATGCGCCTGAATTAATTAGGCGTTAACTGTATCCGTCGCATGACATAAACAAGGCCCATGTACTGACGCAACATTGATTTGGGCTCGCATCATTGCTAGATCCGTACTAGTCCCAATCATACCTGGAAACCCCTGCGGTGGGCAATCCGCTAGCATAATGTTCAGCGTGCATTTTTGGCAGTCGAAGCCAGTGGCTCAAGTTGAAATGGATAGCTGATATTGGCATGTAATAATTCAGCGCAGAGTAATAGTACTTTATGCTAATTAGAAAATTAAAGTAGGGGAAAAAAAATCCGAATGAACCACCCACGTGATAATCGTAATTATGCTACGTTTAATTTCTCTCATTGTAAACCGCGGTGATAGGCCAGATACGGTCCATGAAGTTCGCTTCAGGCTCAATTTAGTCCTCTGAGGTTTCAAATCGTGCCACAACAAGTCATCCGCAAATTAATTATTTGGGTTAATATAGTCCTTGACGCAGAAAAGGTCCACGTGAGGCATGCCCAAGTCATCTTCTCGCATGAGCCAACGGTATTGAAATGAAAATGAACAATCTCTACCTTGGTAGATATCATATATAAAAAGAATAAAGACACAACATAAAAAAAAATTAACCGGCCAGTCCCAGCCTAACATTCGTTCTGCGGATGGGTGGCCAACAATGAATTTAACACGATTATGCTTGGGCTGCAACAAATCGAAGGCAAGGGTACGAATGGTCATTTCAATTTATCGCACAGCATGGAGGATGCCTTGGCCATGCTTACAACTGCATTTCTTTTCTGGGTCTAAGGACTATCAGTAACCCATAAGATTAATTAGAGGACTTGTCTGGACGAATTTGAAACCTCTAGGACTGTAACTGAGTCCGAAGCGAAACTTCAGGGACCCGATTTAGCTATTCACCCTTTAAATCTCTGGACAAGTTACTACGTTTTATTTGTCCACAAAACGCAAAATTTGTAATACTGCCTCCGTTCAGAATATAATTTTTCCATTAATTTATGCTTCTGAGAAACATTAGCTCTCTACTATTCATAAAGAAGTTGAAGATGTTGAAGATGTTCCGGGTCCGTCTACTCCGTACTTGAAGTCGATATAGACATTGACAGATGTTTCCACGTCCGTCATCTGTGTTTTAATCGGGTTTTAACCTTTGATGTTCTTGGTGAATTCTAATCTCTTTCTCTCTATTCATAAAAGTAAGGATATTTGCCGGTATTTTGGTCGGTCATTCGTCGTATGAGTCGGTTTCTATGTTCTTTGGTTTTGGAAATACATATCCAGTACTTTCGAGTCGGTTTTTAAGAATCGTCACTTTTGGTAACTACAGCAAGTTAATCATATAAAATTCCTGTTTAAAAAAACTCGCCATGCTAACTTCGAGATGATTGCGACTTAACTGCAGCTCATTGATTTTTTCGTAAAAATATATATATATCCAAGTGAACTCCCACACTTGAATTTCATCTTAACTAAACCCCATATACATAATAAGAGATTAAAAAAAGACATCACCCTTGTAACGCACGGAACAATTTTTTCTAGTCATAATCATCTATCTTCTTCAAATTAAAATAACTTGTCCATTGCTCAGCATAGAACGCCATTGATTTAGTATTCCCAACCCACTCCCAATCACACCGAGTATAAAAATCTAAAGAATTGAAGACTTACCTACCTCTGTGGCAGGCAAGAGAGAACCATAGCTGTGACCATACAGAGTACACTGATGAAGAGAACCGCAGTAGATCCTTCTTGAAAAACTCGCCTCATAACCTCGTGGGTGAATAATTATCTATGACCTTATTCCTTTCTCGTGTTTCTAACTCTTCGACTTACTGTTTCAGTTGCCTGTAAGCATATGTTAGCAATTTCATTCGTGCTCTTATTATATAGAAGGTAGAACAATTGAACTTTTAGCATACTAACTAAAATCCTATAATCCATTTAAAGTACTTCTATAGGATTGTCATGGTAATTAGGGCCTGGTAAGGCAGAGGCCCTAATACCAATTCAGTTATCGAGAATAAGATAAGATTAAGTTAGTCTAGTAGAGATAGAGATAAGATTAAGCTTCTTACTTATTACGGGGTCTATAGTTGTACTCTTCATCTAAGCGAGAGTTGTATCTATACTCAATTTATGGCAAGAATATCAATGTACTTACTGCCTAATGACTCTTCCTCCAACAATGTTCTTCGCTCCATCTAAATCACATCCCCTTCGCCAGGAGTCCCAAACCCGCCCGACTTACTTCCGACAATTTTATCCCGTCATGGCCTGAGGTGCATCAAATTTGGTACAATGTCATGGCTATTGGGCCGGAAGCTAAGGGCTTATAGGCAGCTATACCAATTAAGTTTAGAGATAAGATTATTAGTTAGTACCCGTAGAATATAGAATAAGATTAGTAAGTTAGTAGCTTAGTTTAGTTTAGTTAGTTCAGAGATAAGATAAGATTATTCTTCACTTAAGGCTGTGCAAGTTGTATTCATCCTCATATAAGGATGTGATTAATATCTATTACTCAATTAGGCCATGATATCATTAGTAATCCTCTCCGCTCTCCAACATATCATTCTTCTTCGTAGTCTATTACATGCCTTCTCCAGGAGCTGTATGCTTTCCGACTCTATCTTCCCGGCGGTGTATTCCCCGTCATGGGCCTAGGTATGACAACTTGGGTAGCAATTCAAATGGCATTGGCCGGAAGGCAGAGGCCTCTAGGCAGCCCCTACCATATTAAGTTAGAGATAAAGATTAATTAGTTAGTTTAAGAGATAAATAAGATTAAGTAGTTAGTTTAGAGATAAGATACAGATTAAAAGTTCTTACTTAGGTCTAAGTTGTACTATCTATATAAGTGATGGGATTGTATCTTATTATCAATGTAGGTCAATGAATATCATTAGTCTAATCGTCTGCTCCCAACATTGTCTCTTCTCTAGCTATAATCTACATCTCTTCTCCAGGGGCCGAGGCCGAGCTGGCTAGTCTCCGCGCAGTGTTTTATGCCCATCAATGTGCCTCGGTCATGAAAGATCTATCATCATTCAATTGCCACATAAGGAAAACAAATTTTTGTTTATTGATCCATCTTCGAATTTGGATATAGTTCAGTTTAATGGTTTTTAAGACATAAATGTCTGCATCCAAGAATATATAAAAAATGGTGAATAACCACATGATCGCTTGAACTTCACTTAACATCTAATTTAGTCCTTGACATTGTCGTATATCTAAATAAGGTCCTCTAAATCATTATGTGTGGCATTTATATAGCTCCTTGACCCAAAAAACAATGCCATGTGTACTCGCATTCACCTGCACAATGCAAATATCACAATTTAAAATGTCCAATTATAACCCTTATAGTTCTCCCATAGGAAATAAATTAAATAGATAATAATAAAATAAAGGCATTTGACCATTGGAAAAAAGATTTGCATTAGTTAACTAAAATAA